>OV121082.1:34692277-35292277 GCA_921293015.1 Phorcus lineatus
CAGGTTTCACCGCAATGCATAGCCACAATGGTGTTGAGGACTTTCTCCCTGCAATAATACTAGCAGCCGCGATATAAGTAAAATAATCTTGAAAGCGGCGTTAAACCCAAAACTCACTCACTATTCTGCCTGTCAAGCTTTTGAGAGTTAACGCATGACTATATTTCTTGAAAGATCGTAAAATATCTTAAACTTTCATCTGACCGTTAATTAAAAAACTTTCCTTCGATTCGGTATTTTTGTTTTCTGTCTCTTCTTTTGAAGGAAATCTATTGACTGCGGAAAAAGAAATGCACAATCATGTATCATTTCCATAGTTTTGAAAATCCAACTCTTTTAGTCTCAAACTAACCAATTATGAACAACACTTATGACAACAAGGATAGTCGTATACAAATATTGTAAATCACTGTTGTAAGAATCAAAAGTCAATGAAAGTGTTAGAAAGATGCTGTTCAAACTGATGCTAGAAGATAAACCTGAGCGCTTAAGGGGATTTAATTCAGTTTCTAAATTTCCTGTCAAACATACTTATCACTATTTCTATCTTGTCTTACCTTATCTTGAAATGATTTTTAACTGCGTCAATTCTAATAGGCTAGGCATACACTATCAGTGCCATTCGTTCAGAAAGATACTATATGCTGACTTGTAAGTAGCATGCAATTGATTTGGGCAAGAATCGATGATTCATTGATGATAAAAGAATTTGTTGTATCCATCGATGCTGTTGTTTCATTCACGCATCGGAAGTGAGAATAATCTCTATAGATGTAAAAGTTGAAGCCAATGAAAATATTCTTATATTTCCTTTTCTCAATTTTAAGCAAAGACTCTTACAATATGTATAACTGATTACAAATCAATCGAAAATGAGTCATAAAATCTTTTGTAAATGCAACTGTTATTTCATGAAACGCATACATGTACGTGTTACATATCATGCCTGATAAATACTAGTACTTAATAATCGGACCAATTATTGTAACCACCTACAGCTAAGCTTCCACTGGACCTTCCATTAATTACTTCTTTTGATGATTCTCTGTATGTTGCAAATCTTGTAAATGTCAATTACACTACAGGAATTAACATTGTAAACACCTGCTGCAACTGGCAGTGTGAATGTACAATTTAGAGTAGCAGTTTATTGTTTACTCTGAACCTGTAAATGGCAGCTGTTATTTGGATAACCCAAGCGAGAGTACACATGATCTAGTTAGTATAGAAGAAAGACAACTGAATTTCTGATATACGATCATTATTCTACTAGAAAACCACCCCATGTGTAATGCTTTCCCTAATAAAAAAAATAACAACATTTCACACAATTCTTAGCAAGAACTTAATGTTTTTTAGGATCAATGATATTCAAATAGCGTAATAAAAGAAAGGAAGGCTATATTTTGTAAGAATGCATTCTAACCTTACACTGTTTAGAAAGCGGACAGCAAAGCTAATTTGTCATACTGTTGTCATGAAGTTATTTGCTTCCAAAATATTATGTGCAAATTTTAATGGACAACATGTTAGAGATGACGGTGTTTAGAAAAGCCAACACTAACATTAAAGCTGTTCATAATATCAACATGACAATCTTAAGCACCCTTCGACATCAATTGTTATCGAGGCTTTAGAAGACAAATTAAACATTCTCTGTTGAGATTTTCAGGAACCTTCTCGTTCAATTTTACCACACAAAACATGTAGTATTACAAAGTAGATTGAAGACATATAACACGTATGAAAGTGTTGGGGTTAAGATTAAAATCAAACCATAATATAGATAAAAAATTAATTACTGATTTCATATGGAATCAAAGTGGCAATCTTGAGTGTGGATACAAAATAAATTAATCACAGCTTTTGTTACAACTTGGTTGGTTACATCGGTAGATTGAGTTTGTTAAACTCTGGTTAATGACATTTGGACGATGCCTTTAACACCTCGTCATTAACTAATGAATAAGTTTTAAACAATTTCGACATATACTTCTTCATATAGCAATTTTCCTTTTTAGGTACCGAAACTTAATTAACTTTAAACTGGTATTATTGAAATCATTCGAATTTGTATAGTGTGACTATATTCTATTTTTCAGATAAAATAGTGAAGTACTCTGGATATTTCCTAATCAAAACAATATGTACATCAAACCAGTTAATGGTAAAAACACCATAATATGCATGTATATATTGGCCTTTCTAGATTCATTTATATCACTTGCTTGATAACGGTGTTATTATTTATACCAAAACGTCGCATTCCTTGCAATGAAGAAGTTGACTTTCATTTAGAACTTTTCTTCTTGATATATGAAACAATGTTTGGGGCTGATAAGAAATTACCACGCATATAATGACTATTTATCTGCTTCAAAAACTTTATAATGATTTATGAATTGAACCTGTAAGAACTTTGATCACAATGACATTTCGTTAACATATGACCTATAACTAACAAAGCAAGGAACTGTGCTAATCAAAAGTATCGATCATGTCGTTGCCTATATCTCACCTATGTACTATGTTCAATAGAGATCATATGTGTGGTCACAGAGAACCAGTAGTTAGTGCCAAATCTTTTTACAGATTGCCAGGATTAGAGACATTATTCTGAATCAAACAATTAGTTTCTTGACTTGGACTTTGCTTTCAAGGTAGTGCTTCCTTCGATTTCATAAACATCATGTATGGTCCATTATCACATATATTTAAGAATTCATCATATCTGTGCTTTTTGGAATAATCATCTTAGTATATTTACTTTGACAGTGTAATCTTTGCAATTGATCTCACAAACGATGATAAATTCAAATTATGCAATTTTGCAGCAGGTCTTATCTATTTATTTATGATTCTTTTCTTATTGAAACGAGATTCCTTACCTTGTCAAAATGTATTTTCATTTTATTAAACAAATACGTTCCTACCATTTATTCCTTTAATAGAAACCTACAGAATATCAAACGCACTTACTTGTCAAAGACAAAATTAACGGGACAAGCCTACTGAAGAAATACATGTGAGAAATAATTCGATTATTTTACCCGGTTTCTTGAGAATAGCTTTGGTTGAAGCCTTATTGATGAAGAGGGTCAGAGGAAACTAATTATTTATTTGTCAGAATTTATAACAGAGAGGACACAAAACTAACTAATACGGCTTCAAATGAATAGTTTTTAAAAAAGGTGCATAGTTAATTTTTAAGAAAATTCAAACTTGACATTTACTTGGTTAAATTTGGATCACATTTAAATTATTTTTGAAGTTATTTTTACTAGGTATTTCAATGTCAGAACAGTAGTCACGTTCATTGCTATACATTTCGAGTAAACTGAAATATTAATCTGCATGCATTAAAACAACTTTAACTATTCTATGACGAACATATTTTTAGAAACAAATTGAAATTGAAGCTTTTATGGATACAGGAATATGATGGTTATATTTTTCATGTGAGAATATTCAATATTGAAAATTCCAAATACCATATCTTGTATTTAAAAAATGTTGCATGAATACATACTTACTTATTTGAAACGGGGCGTGATGTGTTTGACATGTTAAAAGACATGTTTTAAGTTTTTCCAATTCCTTTTTTTTCAATTACTTGACGTTATATTCTTTCCAAGAGAAGAAGTGAAAAATATTTTATGACTGCACATAAACCACTCAATGCGTTTTTTTGGGGATGTCTAAAATGATTTTAATAAAAATGCGAGCGAGAAGACTAGGTGCAACTGCGCGGAGTTAGACCAGAAATTTCCGAACCTCGGGCGAATTGATAAACGCAAATAACACCGTCATTTTCTGATTAATATAGAAACAATTATTAATATTGAGATAGAAATAACATTAAATATTTTTAAAATTATCCTTCAGTCTGATGATAATTACTTGCTTCGAATATTTAAAACAAAATTCCAAAATATTTAAATAGATATACAGTCCGAAACTCGGTCAGTTTCCCCTAAACACACAGGAAAATAAATAGATTTATTTACAATGAAGTACTAATGAGGTTCATTCATTTAATGTTATGGTGCATTTAATCTGATTTAATGTTTTACCATCGTCTTTACGCTTTAAGTTGTATGTCAATCATTGTTTCGATCAAAAGGACTAATGTGTATGATACTTACCTTCCAATTGTTAAATTAACTAGTCATATGGTTACATAATGTAATTCATCAACGAATTCAGAAAAGCTAATGCAATCACTATTTACTTACGTGCTCCATTTTCCTTATGTACACAGTTTCCGTTTTTTAACTTCCGTTTTATAAAAGAATCAAATATCATTGCAAAGAAACGTGTGTCTTATAACATCGATTGATCATTGGTTATACAAAAGCTTAATGATTTATGGCTCATTTTTATTTATACATAAATAAAACCTTTCCTTTATATTTTCATTGTAAAACCTTCTAAATATGTAACAAAAAATATTGATTAATACTGTGTAAAAGAAAGAATGATCATTGATTATACAAAAGCTTAAATGATTTATGCCTCATTTATATTTATGCATAAATAAAACCTTTCGTTTATATTTTCATCGTAAAACCTTCTAAATATGTAACAAAAAATATTGATTAATACTGTGTAAAGAGCATAAAAGTGTAGTTATTGCAGCTTTATGAAACCTTTTTATAAAAATCAATCTTCAATTTTATTTTATTTTGAGGTGTCAGTTATTGCGTAAACTAATTCTCGTTCATACCTGTTTTTACTGACACGGATAAACAGATATAATGAGTAAATTAATTCCATCTTTTCTTGTTTACTCGTCTCACTCAAGCTTTTTGACCACCTGTAACGAGAACTAATTATTGTGTCTTCTTGATGCATCTTAAACCAAAACTAATTTGTTTTACGTTAAGTTTAAAACCAAACAAAATTCAATTTGAAAAAATCTCCGTGATATTTGTTCAGGAAATTAACTAGGAAAAGCTTGATTTTGTTAAAATTCGTTTGTGTTTTTAACTTTTCTTTGCTGTCATTTATCTGCAACTATTTAAATGACTTGTCAAAACATGATTTGATTAATACCACAGACAAATGCAAGAGTCTGTTATTATAAAAATAATTTAGTTCGGGGCAAAAGTATATCTAATTCAAATTATGAAGTAGAAAAAAAATCCTGAAACACCTTCGTTTTGAATTAATTTAATAAGATTGTGGCACAATCGTACCATTTATAAGTATCGCAATCTCCTCAATCTCATTTCGAATATTTACGTAATTTTCGGCAAGATTCGTATTTTTTCTGCCTTTTATAATTCTAAAGTGTCAATACATCACAACCAACACATTATGGAGTACGCAGTCTCATGGGTATTTAGATTCTTATGAACAGAAAAACCATGTATGGATTTTTATACCGTTTTCAAGCATATAACGTCGCTGTTCTGTTAATAAATAAGTTGAATATACATAAAATCTTGTTTTTCATTACTACTATAACTTCTGGAATGCCACTGGAAACGTTATCACATTAATAGTTTTGCAAGCTGGTTAATCCTATTCTCATAATACATTTATGTTTTTATGTGAGATATATTATATTCTTTTCAAATAACGAAACTTTGACAATGCAATAAACAGAAACGATGTGGCATAATCCTCTTAGTCATTACGTTTTATTTCTCAGTGTAAAAGAGGGTGCAAGGATGATCTTATGTAAATACCTTTTTCTATTATTTTACAATCATAATAAGACCTGTTTGTCCTATTTATAGATTTTTAATAGTTTTGTTTAGTATTTGATACTTTCAATATGATTAAATTATGCATTTAACTTTTTTTTGTCGATTTTAAAACCGATTCTTAATCCCATACGTTACCTTGTTTATAGTGAAATTGTCGTTGTTACTGATCAAATAATCGCCTTAAGGAGTTTTGATATATTGCATTGCTCACATATAAAGTGTTTAGCTTATTGACATTTTAACGGACATTAAAAGAGTGTCATTCAAAGTTTCTGTAAATGTTTCCTTCACGCCAATACACATACCATAATCTTGTTTTTACTCTCATGCCAATGGTGAAAACACTTAGTGTTCAGAACAAAGACCTCCTCAATTAAAGGATTTTCTGTTATATAGTTTATAACTATCCAGATATTCGATACTTTTCTTTGATAGGTAGCGTCAGACGTCGCATGCACCCAGTTTTCCTAGACATAAACATTCGAACGCTTCAAGAAAGGAAAGTGAGGGTTATTTGACTCGGTTACATGCTTTTACATGAAAGTGCTCTCAACACGTCTTAGTGTGGAACTGAGAATAATATCCTCCTTATCATTTTCAATTTTAAGTGCATTTCCAGTGATTTACATTCGCATGGTATTTATCTTTGAATTATAAATATTTTGCCAGCATTGTCCTAGTACATAGCGGTGGGGTTCAAAGCAAAATGATATTACTTTTTTTTAAAAATCAAATAAACAATATCTGTAAACATAGCAGAGAGAGGAAATATAATTACAATTCAAGTCTAGACTAGGAAAGCACTCATGCTAAGTACAGTAAATACTGAAATTAGTAAATATTTTTGAAGAGATTTCAACTGATTTAATCGATTTTAAGGCAGAAATGTACATTGGTGAACCTCGATTGAGAACCACTTAAAAGGCATACAACATATATGTATCCTTGTGGTTAAATCATATTCCAGAAATGTGTCATTTTTCCGATTAGTAATTGAGAAATTAGATATACGATGACTTGGGAAACAAACGACGTTTATATGAATGTGCCAAATGAAACGAAAGCTATGAAAATACATGATGTGAGGGAACATTTTGACAGCGGCTTTAATCTTTAAAAAAGCTGACAAAGCTTGTCAGATTTCAATTGCATCCAATTTCCGAAATTTGATCTTCTCCATGAATGTTGGTTTCCGGAAAAAAGAAAGTCATATAAGTGTAACTTGAAGTAACTCTACAATTATCGTGTTAGATAAATCATTTGATCAAATATATACATTTGTAGAAGTCATTGAAACAAAGAAATCCTTAAAGTTGATATTTCCTCAAACTGTTAGAACAGAATGTAAACGAAGATGGAACTCATCAGTTTTATATTATAAAAACTCCTATAGTCCACGTAACACAAATAAGTGTTATATCATAAACGATCAAAGTGTGATTCAGTGAAAATTCTTTCCCGTCATAACTACTCTGATTAATTTGATGTTATAGTACCGTGTGAAAAAAATGATGAAAAACCTTTTGGAACAAATACAATATTTTATCAAATATGAGTTATTGATAAGCAGAAAAGGCGGAGTTTACCATATCCCTACTCGAAAGCAAAAAGTGTACAATACATTGAACATTGAGTAAAAATACTCATAACACACACTTTCTTTTAATATTTTATCCTTTTCAAAATCGTTGGCAAAATCATTGTTCCAAGACGCATTGAGTAATGCCTAAGAGTATCGTTCCGTAGATATAAATATAAGAATTGTTCCATGGAAGGCCATTTACGTCAGTTCATACTCTTTATGTAGACTGCCGGTTGGATTGCCTGATAAACACAAGGCAAACATGTTATGGATCACCGGATCCAAACCTACTCCAACCTTATGATAATAATAATATAAAAATTTGTTTATATGAAAAGCCTTATATCCATCTACAATGCACATGCTCATACATGTAGCTCAAACCTTATCACAATTTCCTTGAGTAGTTCATGCAGGTAATTACTAACACAATTATGGCGTTGTGGATTTTTATTTTACTATCAACAGTACTGAAGTAAATTCTCTGTCACTTGTTAATTCTTTTTATTTGGGTTGTACGCCACCAACAAACACGCTGACAAAGAAGATGTATTTGCTCATGAACTCCTACCATAACGTACTTTTGCAGAACATAAATTTCTTTATAATCAAACATGAAACGTTATTGAAGAGTGTGCCTGCAGTCCTGATATTTATTAATCAATATCAGTTGCTGATATGTTGTTACAGACTTGTATTTGTGTCATACCCTTGATCTTCTGAGTGGAATACAATTGTTCATATTGAAGCCAAAATGCAAAATACCCGTGCCTGTCTCTTTTGTTAGTATATTTCGTTAAAGTATCTTTGTATGTAGTCAATGTAACCATAAAAAAACTGATTTTCTCATAAATAAGGTTTCGGATAAAAATGTGAAGCTGTATAAAGTGGCTCGGTCCAACTTCGGAAGCAATGTGGTTTTCTCCTTTAACAAGACTATGTCTGACCTAAATTAGAAAGTCTGACATTTCATTAATTGACAGGCTGATATATCACCAATTAAAGGTATTCGGAAAATAGTTTGTGTAATCTACCATAAATTTGTAAAACAAGGACAGTACTAGTTTTCGTTTTACTCCACGTCCATACATTTCTGCCACGTTCTTGATGTGTTGCCAAATGTTTTGGTTTTGAAGAACATATTAAATAAAATAAAACGTGTTTAAATAGTTTGTTTCGTTTTTTAAATCTTGTACTTTTAAAACAGTGCAACATTTAGAGTTGGTATGTCAGAAATATCTCATATTATTTATCTGTTCAGACTTTGATACAAAGCTCATTTGTAGTGGAATCAAATCAATCTTTATGGATTTTCATTAAGCTCTCAGTGACCATAGTAGTCCCGAAGGCTAATTTAGACATATCTATATCTGGAAGAGAATGAATCTTCCAGACATATTAATCAAGTTCTAATCTTGTTCACGCAAATGCTTCATATATCAGACGAGATGTATATAGCCAAGCGTTACATAAAGCAACGATGTATATAAGCAATGTATATGTATATATTATATATGTTATATATAAAGTTCACAATCAGGAGATTGATGATCAGCTCCCAGGTATTAAATATTGAAAAATATGAATTTAGAAGTAAAAACAATCTATTTTAATGGCTAGCGCTTTCAGCTCAACAAGCCTCTTCAGGCAAGGGGGCGGGATAGCGCACTGGTTAACGCGTTCGGCTTCGGATCAAGAGGTCCGTGGTTCGAATCCCGCCAATCCTTGAAACTTTGTCTGCAGTAGAGAACTGTTCTACACGCAGTCAGGTTTAGGTACAATGCTACACTGAGTTTCAGCGCAGTACCACCCATGGTTTGCTAGTTCCAGCCGATGCTCGCAGGTTTCACCGCAATGCATAGCCACAATGGTGTTGCGGGCTTTCTCCCTGCAATAATACCAGCAGCCGCGATTTAAGTGAAATAATCTTGAAAGCGGCGTTTAACCCCAACTCACTCACTCACTCACTCTTCAGGCCATTTATACAACGGATAATCGTGTACAACATGTCGTCCTTACGTTTTTACGTCACAATATAGGTTACAATAAGATGTACATGTACAGCAAAACATTACGTTCTAGAATTTAACCTTGGTGAAAATCTTTGAAAAATCTGCCTTCTTTCGTTGCTAAAACTTGTCATTATCCAGATTTAACTTGGGAACATTGGGAAAACTGAAAATTTGCCGTTTCGACACTCAGCGAATAGATTACTCAATTGAATTGTACGGTTTTTGGATGATTAATCTGAGATCTGTGTAAATTCATGCGCAATTTTAACTTCATTTCAGTTTTTATTGCATCCAGAGCACGTGATGACATAAACAACATTTTTACTGTTACAATTGAGATTTTGTCTTACGGAAAATACTTTACTTTCATTCATATGTACAGAAGAGCCGACTATGATATTTTTACATGTAAGACAGCGTGAATCGCCGCATTTAGATACAGTTGGTTCTACATCTCTTGAATCAAACTTGGATGAAGTTAACAACATACGAAGATTACTAGTACGTTGTTTAAGACAGTAAAAAATTCTTTATTTACGCAAAATCTAACGCAGTGGCTTTCTCTACACTGTCTTGTACTAGCATTTCAGGGTAGTTTTGTTTCAATAAAAAGTGCTTGAGTTCTTTTTGAGTGTCATCTGTTACAATATCACAAATTCTTCTAGCGGGACAGTACGGGATGTTACGCTTTGTATGACTAGGATGAGATGATTGAAAGTCCAAATATACACACAACATACAAAAACAATTATTAGATGCCATCTTTCCGACTTATATATATGATCAAGTAACACAAGTTGCTGCCGTCATTACATAATCAAGCTTTTACAGAAACACTGTTTGTATAAGTTAAACGACGTACATAAATTCTTTCTTATTTTTTATCTGCAATTATTCAACATCACAACTGATATTCACACATAACGTGGAAATGATTTACGTCAAAGCGACAAGTTGGTAATCATTATGCTACAGCCTGAAATCTGGACGTCTTGTGGGTAAATTGTACCAGTTACGGAAGATCATCTTCAGAAACAAGGAAGTGCTTTAACATGACTCAGCGCAAAATTAAGAAATGATTAAAACCGGTTATAGAATCAGGAAACCCGTGTTTGCTACATTCGGGTGGCATGACCAAAATATTGTCTAACTGTAATAAAAGCGAATTTCTTCAAAGGCATTTAGAAATTGGTGTAGTGATACAAGACGATGTTATGGATGACAACTTCTTAATTTATTTTTCACAACATTTCTGGGCTACGTCTTGCCCCTTCATCAGGTGGATAATGAACAAAAATAGGTTGGTACAATATATATATAGGTATAAAGGAAGCTATTAATTCAATTAATTATGTACAAATACAATAAGTGAAATAAAAAGGTAATGATACAAAGAATTGTTGTTGTTACAGGTCTGAATGTTTATATAGTGGAGTGGTCTATGCTTCTTTGTTGATTCGCCAGGCGGTAGGGAGGTAAACCCCTTGATCCCTGTTAATCTCAGGGGCTAATCTGCTCAGGCAGATTGATTCAAGAAGTTTTCTTTTGCGCCAATCATTGACGTTGGAAGCAAGATCTTAGTGTGTTGCCAGTTGATAGAATGGTTTGGGTTGTTGATAATGTGCTCAGAAAGGGCGGATTTCAGATCACATTTTTCAACAGAACCATTCTATCAACTGGCAACACACTAAGATCTTTCAGACCTGTAACAACACCCATTCTTTGTATCATTACCTTCTTATCTCACTTATTGTATTTGTACATAATTAATTGAATCAATGGCTTCCTTTATACCTATATATATTGTACCAACCTATTTTTGTTCAGTAGCCACGTGATAACATCGTCTTGTATGTAATAAAAGCGTACGTTCTTAAAATTCAGTTCAACAAATTTCTTATGTTGAATTTCATAGTTCGGGGTTTAGTTTTAAAGTTTTACCACACTGCAACATATATTTGGAGTAAGAGTTGATCTATCATGAAATGCAATTTCAGTGTGTTATGCCACATCATCGTCAGTCATGTTTGGTAGATTCAGGTCTCGACCATATACGTAGCTCTTACGTCAATCTTCCTAGTGCTAGGACCAGAGTGTTGTATGAGCTGGAACAAGTTGACATGGTCAGTTCTGTATCGTGTTAGTTCATAAACAGGAAATTGAGCCTTATAACCACTCCAGATACAAATAATTACCATGTTGTGTTAACGAGAAATTCAATTGAGAAGTAATCTATTCTCTTACTTATCCTGAGGTTCACCTCATTCAAACTTTTAATTGGTCATGATGTTATCAAAATAATTATTGTCTGTGAATGTTGAAAAGTTAGTTAAAAGCTTCTTTCCGTCTTTTCCCTCTTCCTGGCGATCCCTTTCCCCCTGATATGTCCACTCTCTTGTGGATGCTTGTCATCCACGTGTTTAATAACTGAAATATTGTTCAAAGCACGTTATACTCCAACTCACTCACTCACTAATGTTTGCTTTGTTTAACTAACTCTTATCAGCAATCCTTTATGAAAGGATTCTTAAAGTTCTTGCTTTCTTTTATTTGACATTAGACAGGTTTAAAGCAATAGATTTATTAAGCCACATTTATAGAGTTTTTATGAAATAGATAAACACATGTTGTAGATTCTTGTTTCTAAAAGGATTGTAATTTCCTGAACATTTAATGAAAATTGAACTAAACCGTTAATGATCAGATGTAACCAGAGAAATGTGACATTTCTTGTATTTCAGAAATGATGAATGTTTACGGCTGCATACTAAACGTTTGTTCACATACCACTGTATCGAAGAGCAAATATAATGAATTAGGTGTTTTGTTTTGAAGTCAGTAAAAAAACTTCAATAAAACTTACAAGTAATCACCCATTGTCCATATGTCAGATAGTCATTCTTTAACTTTTTAATTGTCTTGTCTCTAGTGCAATAATTCGAATTTTGGCATGATAAGATAGACATAAAGGGTCATATTTTCGAAATTCTGATTTCCCTGAAATTTCCATGAAAATATTCCAATTTCAGTCCTTGAGAAAAAATTCTGAACTATCTCATTGATTTAGTGCATGGGAATTAACATGATTTCTCTTTAAAGCTGTTGATTACTTTAATTGGATTTTGTAGTTGAAAGATGAAAATAAGTGTTTTCGTAATTTTGACCCCTGTTCACTTATATGATTAGGTTAAAGTACAATATATCTTCACTTCATTATTGAAAATTCGATATTTTTTGTTTCTTTTAATAATGCTATGATGCCTCGCAAACATCCCAAATTATGTGACAATTGCACTAGGATACGCAGGTGTGTGAACAAACTTGCGGTGTGCAGTTGTAATCAAGTATCAGTATTTCAATCTTTTCATCAGCTTTGACATTTATCTGCCTCTCAGTTTTGAAATTAACAGATCTATACATATATCAATATCAATGATGATTGGTTATTTGCTTGTATGATACACATGAACTTAGAATAGATAAATAGAGATTATTACCATAGGAAGTGTGTCATATGACTTTAACGAAACGAGTGTAAATATTGTTTTACCCGAGCGATAGCAATTGTTATACACAAATTCGCACGGGTTTCATAAAAGTCATATGACACACTTCCTCGGGTGATAACTTCTTTATCACCGAATCTTTTTTATTTCAAACGCATGGAAATATTTAGAAAACGGCCTCCTTCCCTTGCGGCGGCCCGTTACGGGCACGTCATAAACAATGGTTTTATGACGTCACATACGACAAAATACTGTAAGTAGTGTTCAACCAATTGTTTCTAGGCAATAGTGATACGTGCACTTGTGCTCATTTTGAAAATATGTCACCGATTATGATTAACTACATGGGTAATAACAAAAACAAATATATGGATGACAACTTCTTTATTCTGAGAACGCGACTTCTCAACACAGTTTCTTTTGTCGTTGTCAAGCAATGATGATAGGATTGAGGCTGCTACATAAACATGATAAAAAAACAATGTTAATTATCAAATGCAGTTAACAATGAAAATAATTTGTGATTGACATTGAGCGACCCGAAAAAGTTGTCGTCCTTATATTTGATTTTTTCAACTTCTTAAATTGCCATTCAAGGTAATAGAATATATGATGATTAATGAGGTTTTGTCTTGTCAATATTAGTGTTTTGCTGTGTACTTAAAGCAAGTATGTATAAGGCTATATATCTTTAATCTTTAATCTTTTATAAGTAATTTCAGTATGCATTAAATGTTGGAACGTTTTTTGGCTCTGGAGTTAAAATTACTTCATTTAGGAATTCGGTGAAGAAATCTATCATAAATTGGATCTGAAAACATGAGAAAATATGAGTAAACTATGCAATGAAAATGGAATACATGTACATTGCTTTACCGTGTACAGCCTACGTTATATGAACCATTCCAAAACATATTTAAAAATCCGTAGTCGACATACATACACCAGCATTGCTTAAAAACTGTAATCACTGACTATGATATTATCATTTTTATAACAATTGCGATAAACGTTGACATAACAGTCTATGTAACCGTTGCAGAACAACCTTCATCATGGACAAGGTTCCAGGTAAAACTGGCAAAGCTATTAAGCTCTAGCTTAGTTTATATATAAAAGTAATTTGACATCTTCCTTCTTCAATAGATTGTGTCTGACATTATATTATGCGTTCATAAGACACTTAACAAGCATTTTCTAGCTACTAGCCTTGTGGAACAAAACTATCTCTTAATGTCTTCTGACACAGCGCAATGACTTGAATATAATGCAAAAAGTTGTGTCTGACATTAGGAAATTATTGCTGGTTTTTAATTTTGGTATTCACATTGAACATTATCGGATCTTGTTTACAATGCAGGGTCAGGCAGAGTAATTATGACTTTCCGCAATATTTACATATCTATTTGGTATACAACTGTCCAGACCTTTGAATAAATCCATGAATGAATAGTAGGGTCTTATTGATCATGACGCTTCCTAAATTTGATTTATATTTGTGGGTCTCTATCTGAAAGATTTTATATCAATCAAACGTGTTCTATTGTGTATCAAACCAGTGCATCATTTATTAGTGGTATGTTAGGTGAAAGTTAAGATAAAATATAACAATGTGTAAACAGACGCTAATGTTTCAAATTCACATATTATATAAGTTAGTTCTTACGTAGCATCAACCAATAGCATGATGGGGAAAACTCTCATCTTTTCCTATTGAATACTATATGCTATGTGTCAACACAGCAGTCCCTTTCTCAATGTCTCACATAAAATTGAGTCGAATTAACTCCCACTCGACGGGTTTTTTTAGCCATGACTGTATAACCTATTTATAACACCAGCAAACAACATGACCTAATACGAACACTTTTCACCTTGAAACTGAAAATATCAAAAATGATAAATAGGAATGACAAAGTGTGTTGTAATAAAAGTTGTGGAGAAAATTTTCAAAATACAAAACACACTTGAATTTGCTTCTTATGCTTAGAAAAGGGTCCTAGAGGTCTTGCAACTGTTTAATATGTATATTGGGACCTTTATTTCAAAGGAAAAGTCACTTATAACTGCCAGACAAAGTTTGTTTAGCTATGACAATTCCATTTAGCATATCAAATGAAAATGTGTTACGACAAGAAAGACTGGATCTGGGGATATGGATAGACCACGATAAACTTAGTTACCGTCCTTAAGAGAACAATAGAGTTGAATGGTAAACACTATCACTAAGTGACTTAATGGACTCGTGATGCTACGTGGACAGTTTGAAAAAAAAGATACACGACTGTTAACTAGACAGTTTCTGATGAATAGTGTCGTAAGACATCGTTGCATTAGAAAGCAACAGTTAAGCTGTAAGGGGATTTTTTATATGGCAAAGCTTGTTACTGATTAAACAACTCTAAGATAATTCAAATACACAATTTTAAGATCAAATATTCAATTTTCTTGTGTAATCACTTCTGATAATCTCACTGATTGCATATTGTTTCTAAGGAAGCTATTATAGTGTTCATCCTGCTAAATCTGCGTATATGTATGAATCCGCTCTCGCTCCTTCCTAAACGTCTGATCTCTTTCGGACTAAATCCCTCAGATGGCTTGCGGCTGGATATTCGTGGCTATGCTCACCTGTTATTCTTTCAGCCTATGAAATATCGTTATTTAAGGAGCTTCAAGCTACTAGCTTCAACTCAAGGGATGCGTCCCTCCGGGTTGTGCCGCTGAATGCGAGTTATCTCATTGGCTGGTTAGATAGCTAGCGATACGAGGGTTTTGGCTTGAAAGAGATCAGGATATTAGGAAGGAGTGAGAGCGGATTCATAAACGCTGATTTAGCAGGATGTATAGTGTTTGAATGTCAATATTTTAAGAACACTTCTCCGATTGTCTCATAAATTGTACTTTTGTCAAGGAATGTGTCACAAAGTGACTGTGGTGCCCAGGAACAACGGAGAAATTATTTTACCCACAACAAAGTTTATTACACAAAGCATAAAAAATAAAGATTTACAGGGTAAACTTGAAACGCGTGGGGTGTAGACACGGTGTCATAGGCCTGATCCGGTACCTGAAACAGTAGAGATGATAGTGCTTGCTAGCTGGGTGCACAGGTGCCATGCAAACTTCCCGGTGCAGACGTGAGGTTAATGTCGGTTAGCTCCAGTTAGCTTAGGGACAGCTGCAACACAAAAATCTCATAAATTATGAATGACAAAGTAGAGCCTATGACATCATGTCAAACAAAAATAAACAACCTACCTCTACCCTTGAAACGTTACATGTAAAGCATGGTCAACACTACAAACTACCAGCTAGAAAGCTTATGATTTCAAGAAAGACAACTTGGACTGAAACTGCGTTTAGCACCTACGCTATAATATCACTATCATATCATTATCAGTGATATACGGTCAAACGTAAATGTAATAAATACCTGATCAAATATACAGCTCAGCTCAACTACACATCTTATGAACCCAACTAAACAAATAAGATTTAAGCACACAAGTTTCAAGAGTCACACCAATTCACATAATCAACAAAACCTCAAAATTCAACAAACACACATTTGAGAAAACAAGTCTCAAATCAAAACATATCTCACAGCGTGCACGGACCTGACTGTCCGGAGCACACACTAAGAACCTCGGTGGCCCGTGAAGTATGCGGACGTAACTGCCCTGGCACACACACCTACACCGGAACACAACCATACACCCTACGGCGCAGACTGGACGAACCAGTCACAAAACACTCTCCCACCTAAAGCCTGTACATCAGTTCCCAGACTTTACAGTCAATGCCCATGAGAGTCCAACAAACACTCGCACCCGTAGTACGGCCTGGCCCGCTCCACATCATGACCATCACCACTCGCAGATCCGTGCTGAAATGCCCCAGATTCTGGACCCGGACGTAGATGAACTACAACACATCCATATATAAAACATCAGTTACTCTCATTCAATAAATACCCACACTAATTCATCTCATACAATGCATACAAGATCAAGAACACCACCCATACACAAATCCCACATGTCACCAATTATCACAATTCCTAATTAGTGATACTAATTAATGACAATCAGTCAAAACTTACAGTTTCACACGGCAATCCAACATCCAAGCAATACAAGTCAAGAGCGGCCAGTGAGTGCACTCTCACCACCTAACCTTTTATAGCGTTAGCTACTGTAGCCCATGTTGCACGTGCAGGGTGGCTCAACCTAGGTTTGGTTCGCCAGGTCGCGCCTGCCAGGTTCTACTATAGCTGAGTTCGTGACAGAATGTTTGGACTACGTGTGATCTTTAGTACACGTAAATGATTAGATAACTAGTAAGTGTAATGACTGAAATTATACATGAATGCTTTATATGAAATCAAATCGAAATAAAATCAGATCAAATGAAACAGAATGTGAATAACAAACACCAATTTGGATCGATCATTATTATATGAGTTATATAAATTGCTGCCAAAGAATGTAAATTAAAGTTGTGTTTTATATCCTTACATCTAAACTGAATTTATAGGGTTGGGCGTCATGTTCATATCATAAATGTATAAAGGAAAACATCCAATGAGTATGAATAGTATATCAAATACAACATATAAATGTTGTAATATGAAATAATGGTTTTATGATATATCATATGATAGCTGTTTGTGTAAGTGTCATATTTCGGCGATAGTACCGTGATTATATTATAATTGTTGTTTAACTTTTATCATTTTACCAATTTAGATTGTTTTAATTCTTATATGTACACCTGTTATTAAATTATACGTTTTTATTTTGAAGTAATACTTATTCATTTAAACTGGTTTGCTTTACTAAAATATCAATTTCGTTTATCGTTTATATGTGTCTGTAAGAAGCTGACATTTGTAATGCATTGCTAATGAATTTGAAAAACAGTAGCAACATAATTTATCTATCATTAGGAGCAGCTGAGCAATGTCTCTTAAAACTATATGAAAGTGGAATAGCACATCGGTCTGCTCTGCCTCGTCAAGAGACTAATGAATAGAAAGGAAATCTTGTGTCTGACACAAATTCTATTCTGGACTGAAGCGGAAATTAGGACACAGTAAAGAGAGCTTATTGATGGCACTATTGCGTCAAGGTGGCTAGGTAGGAACATATAGTTATCCATTGTCAAGTGCTATGTAGGCGAGATCAAATAGATAGATCAATTGTGCAGACGTAGCATAATAGTGGCCATAATCTTTGAAAATGCCATGGAGGGATATTATCAATTGATCAAGGAGGGAACATATATTCTGAAGAATAGACATAAAGACCAAGTGTGCAGGTTTGATAAACTATAGGTTTTGTCATTCTGAATGGCCGTCTCAGCAGGTTCTGAACGATGAGCCTTAATGGCAAAACACCATTTAAAGAAGTTATTGACTGACGTACATACATATTATTCAGAATAATTGAGCATGGTGATGTAGTGGTCAGCGTTCTGGCCTCTCACTCTAAGGGTCCTGGTTCGAATCCAGGTGGAGACACCAAACATTTGTGACCTGGGCTTTACACTGTGTTGTATCTTTTGGCAAGGCACTTCATCCACATTGCACTTAGTCCACCCAGCTGTACAATTGGATTACTGAATACGGGATGTATGGATCTATATGGTCGCGCGAAGCTCTTAGTAGCTGCATCGAAACTACAATTCCCTCAGGGTCATAAATGTTTAGCGCTTTGAGCATGTGCCTTTTACATGGAAAAATCGCCATACAAATGCATATTTATCACTATTATATTAATGTTCACCTTCACACCTTTATACTAAAATAACTTGTTTAGGAAACTGTTAGCTAGGCAGTATTAAATATTGATAAATATCTTGCAAACGATAACGGCTTTACCCCGTTGATGCTGTTTCGTATACGACAATAAATAATAATAATAATAATAAGTGCATTTGTGTGTTGCGCTGTTTCCATCCAAAATTGGTTGCTCAAAGCGCAGTTCAAGTTCCTAAAAGTAGTATTTTGAGAAGAGATGGGTCTTCAGACTTGACTTGAAGACAGGTAGAGATGGAGAGTTTCTAATATGAAACGGGAGAGAGTTCCAAAGTGAGGGAGCACAGTACGAAAAGGATCTGTGGCCAAACGATTTGAGGTTGACTTTTGGAACAGTCAGTAGGAGTTGATCATTTGATCTCAGAGTTCTTGTTTGATTGTGCTTGTGTATAAGGTCTTGAAGGTACTCTGGTGCTACAGCATGGTAACAGTTGTAAGTTACACATAGTACTTTGAAGTCGATCCGGGCTTCAACTGGTAGCCAATGAAGCTTTATCATCAAAGGTGTTGTATGTGATGACTTTTTGCAACGGAATATCAACCGGGCAGAGGCATTCTGAATTCTCTGGAGCTTCATTCGTAGATCTTGTCTGATATTGATAAGCAGGCTGTTGCCATAGTCCAATCTGGAAAGAACTAAGGATCTGACCAGTTGACTCGTAGCATCTTCTGTTAGCAGATGTCTGATCTGACCAATACATCTGAGGTGGTAAAAACAGGTCCTACAAGTATGCTCTATATGCTTGTCCATTGTCATACTGGAGTCTAAATAGACTCCCAGGTCCTTGACCACATCCGAGAATGGTATGGATGAGTCCCCAATCCGCAGCGAGGATTCAGATAAAGTTTTCTTTTTGGAGTTTGTGCCAACGAGAAGAACCTCTGTTTTGGTATCATTGAGTTTTAGTTTATTTTGTACCATCCAGGATCTGATATCAAATAGGCAAGTTTCAAGGCCATTTATTGCTGTAGAAGAACTAGATTGCGAAAATGACTTCTGTAGTTGTGTGTCATCAGCATATGCGTGATGAGGGACATCATGACGATCAATGACGTCACTCAGAGACGCTGTATACAGGGTGAACAAGATCGGTCCAAGGACCGAACCCTGTGGTACACCACACATGAGAAGAACTGGATCTGACGAGGCATTTTCAATGACTACTGACTGTGATCTCTGATAAAGATAAGATTGGAACCACTTAAATACAGTTCCTGAGATTCCCATCCGATTCTTGAGACATTGGAACAGCTTGTCATGGTCGATTGTGTCGAATGCCGCTGTCAGGTCTAACAACACAAGAAGATTCAAGTCTTGATTGTCGGCAGAGCGTAGAACATCATTGGCAACTCTGAGGAGACATGTTTCTGTGCTGTGCTGGGCTCTATATGCCGACTGAAACTTGTCGTAGAGTCCAAAAGCTTGAAGATGGGCTGTGAGTTGTACTTTCACTGCTTTTTCTAGTATTTTTGATACGAAAGACAGATTTGAAACGGGTCTGTAATTTTTCAGAATGTTCTTATGTAAGCCATTTTTCTTCAGAAGAGGTTTCACTAGTGCTACCTTGAAAGCCGCGGGCACAGATCCTGTTTCTAGGCTGAGATTCACAATCTTTGAAATGACTGGCGCTAGAATGTCCAGATGATCCAAGACTAGAGTGGTTGGAACAGGATCCAATGTACAGTAGGTTGGCTTTGAGGTTCGCACAAGTCTAATAATATCCAATTCTGAAAAAGGTTGAAATGTCTCTAACTTTTTCTCCTCGGAAGCGTAAGAATTTACGTCTCCAGCTTGTTGTTGATCAGCAGAGTCTAGGTCATTTCTGATAGATTCGATTTTGTCCACAAAGAAATTACTAAAGTCAGATGCCAGGGCGTCATGACTTGTTGAGTCGGGTAGGACTTTTTTGTTTTCTCTGCCCATCAGAGAGAACATAAAGTTATAGAGAGCACTTGGGGAAGTTGCGTCAATAATCTGAGTCTTGCAATATTCTGATTTTGATTTTCTAATGAGTGTGGCAACTACATTTCTGGATTCTTTGTAAATCTGTCTGTGTACCTCTAGATTTGTTTTGCGCCATTTTCTCTCTGACTTTCGACGATTTGTCTTGGCAGCCTTTATTTCAGGCGTATACCATGGTGCAGTTTTCCTGTCTGAGATAGCCTTCACTTTACTTGGCGCATGCTTATCCAATAGCGCTTTCAAGGTGGAATCATAACACTCACAGAGAGCATCAAGGTCAGAGGGTGGGTCAGATAACAAACCTGACTCCAATAGATCTTTTCTAAATTCATCTCGGTTGATCTTCTTGATGTTGCGACAGGTCACATGCTTCTTTGTCTTGGCAGGCTTATCACACGGAAGTGAAAACTTTATGAAAAAATGATCAGACATTAAACGATCTTCAACTGTTAATTTGGAGGAAAGGGATTGTGTGTCTCTACTTAGCACCCAATCCAAAATATGACCAGATCGGTGCGTACAAGTATCAACGTGCTGAATAAGATCATGTGACTCCAATAGTTTCATCATTTTCTTGGTTTCAGGGTTATCCTTGTTGTCGAAATGTACATTGAAATCACCAAGGATTATCAATTCTTTTTGCTTCAGTGTTGTCAGAAGAGTAGCAAACTCCTCTCCAAATTGTGTCGTTGACAACCTGTTTTTCTTGGAAGGTGGAGGTCTGTATATGCACACAAACCTGTATGTAAACCGCCCACAAGATACAGATAGGTCAAGCAATTCAAACGACATGAATGTTGGATTGGTGTTGAGAAGATTGGCAGATATATGAGACTTGTAAACCACAGCAATTCCCCCTCCTTGTCCATTAAGGCGTGGCTTGTGGATAATATCATATCCATCTGGGGTGAGTTCTTCAAGTTTGGCTTCATCTCCCTTATCTTTTAACCATGTCTCGGTGAGGATAAGAATATCAATATTATCAGTCAAAAGAATGTCTGATAATTCGAGAGTTTTATTTCTGGAAGATTGTGCATTCCATAACACCACATTTAGGTCATGGTTTTTCCTGCTCTTACTGAGTTTCAAGTATTTATTTTGTTGGTGGCGGCATCCACCTTTTTTGCCTCTTTTGGTTTTTCTTGACACACCCACTCCAAGTCGACGGACATTATATAAAGCTTCAGGAGATAATAGATTGTATCCACTATTGAGAGCGTGAAGAAAGTCTCTTGAGTAACCCCTGCTTGAGCAATCAGTCGACTCACTGCATTCACCATTGTATCTATTGTCTTGAGTGTTGTCATTGTTCCTCTTGATGAGCATTGTCCAAGCTGGGTCAGGGCTGAGTGTTCGATCAAGCGTAACTTCAAGCACAAACACAAGAAAATATATCATCAAGTTACTCATTTTCCAAGAGATATTTTCAAAATCTCATTGCACAAAGTCATTGCAGATTTCATAATGTCAATCCATGCAGTTATATAGCATTGTAGGATCAGCAGAAATCAGAAGAATAGCACGTCTTTCAGGAGCTATGAACAGTGCTGCCTGTCAGTTCAAGCGCACACATCTCACTCCCAAATAATTGTGGATTCCTTGCCATATCATGGATGGATTCCTCCCAAAATAATTGTGTACTAAATAGAGAGTATGAACCCCAAAAAGCTTACTATTTAAGGTTTTACTGCCATTAAATGACTAACAATGACATTTTTGTTGAAAGTAATTATACCACCATCATTCACAATATAATTCAAAAGCGATACACGTCAATAAAATTGTAGGCAAGGTCACTCATAGTTCTTGATAATTTATTAACAATTATCAATTTTAAGAACGTCAGAAACGTGAATACAAAGATAAGAAAGTTATAGATCGAAGGATGAATAACAGAATTCATAATACCTGAAAACTTCAATTAAAGACTTACTTCAACTACTCTGTTGGGTAAATGATGCCCTCATCTTGAACCTTTTGACGATACGGATATGAATGACTCTTTCTGGATGTCGCAGGTGAAATACAACTTATATAAATTATGCCAGTTAGTCTCGAAGAAAAGGCTTAATACCTCTGGCGGTACCCGAGATCGATTATAACATCCATGATATGGCAAGGCAAATTCCAACATCATTCATTTACATTTTTAGTGCCGCTATAAATGTTCAACATCAGCTGCTATGTTGACCGATCATTCATTTTAATCATCAAAACATCATGGCATATTACCACTTTAATTTTGAAAACAATATAAAACCTCACACATCAAAGATTTAATCTTCAATCTTCAATTATACACCATCATAAATCACCTTAGCTTCACTCTCAAAATCGATTTTGCTTCCTCTCCAGTTTTAGAATCTTTAACATGACATGACCAGTAACCTAGATTACACTTGATAACCGTTTATAATTTAATCTAGTGGATAAAGATGCAGATGAATGATGGACCTTTTTCTTTAAAAATTCAGTATAGAAAACTTTGGGATTTATGTCTCGTATTTGAAATTGATAAATGGGGATAAACAACGAACATTTTTAGAACTTATATACATTCTATGACCCTGTGCCATTGCATTCAACTCGTACGTGATCTTATGAGCAGTAATGAGACCATGGACAGCATGATCATGATCAGTCATCTAACACTCGTATGATTCTATATTTGTTAAATAGTATGCTTTTCATTTTACTTTTAATTAAAGGACTGAAATAAGTAGCAAGTGATCGGATTGTCATACAGCAAATTGGCAATAACCTGCCAGTTTGGAGAAAATATTTCATGAACATAGAAAATAGTGCATAACAATGACAATGAATAAATTTATTAAATCAATTAAAGATAGTTCATTACTATTTCATTGTATTAGGAAATGTTTTATATTCACATGCATACACATGGTGCATTTGAAAGTACTATTCTGTCTTCACTCTTTCCATGATTCTTCACAAAGTGAGTTTATCAATCTCATGAAAACACATTTAATTGTTTCACGTCATTACTCTAAAGAGATGTTATGAGGTATGTTTGATAAATGTTTTGTTCAGTTACAATAAAAATACAATATAAAATTTATTTTCTCACTACACCTCTTATCAATGCCTACGTATTTGACTTCGTACACAAATAACGCATTAAGAAAGGGGATTAATATAATAAAAGGATTATTCAACGATAAGAGCATTACTTTAACTTGTGAATATGATAACAGCAACCTAACAGGATTGGTGTTTTAAAGTTATCGACGCCTTTGTGTATGAATTCAAGTTAAAATAAATTCCGAATATCAATTAAAGAAGTATAGCATTATAAGTGAATGGGTGGTTTAATTTTTAAGGCTTTTAATGTTTTCATTGTTAAGGCTTGAATTTGATATCATTTTTATTTTGAATATGTTCATTTTGTAGATATCACCGACAACTATTGTCAATACGCTGTACAGTGTTAATCTGGTTTGATCAATTTAGATCAGAGTATTTCTTCAATCAAAAACAATAATGGTGGCAGCCGTAATAAAAGTTAATTATCCCCCGCCCAACGTGGTTTCCGGACCACAACTCCAAAACTGTGAGACCTAGCTCAACGAAACTTGGTATGTGCAACGGGCATCATGCGGAGATGTGCCTTTTGGGGTTTTCAACTTCTTTGCATTTTTATTTTTACCCGTTTCCATGGAAACGTAACATAGGATTTTGTTTCCGGACCACAACTCCAAAATGGTGAGACCTATCTCGACGAAACTTGGTATGGGCAACAGGCATCATGCGGAGATGTGCCTTTTGGGGTTTTCAACTTCTTTGCATTTTTATTTTTACCCGTTTCCATGGAAACGTAACATAGGATTTCGTTTCCGGACCACAACTCCAAAACTGTGAGACCTAGCTCAACGAAACTTGGTATGTGCAACGGGCATCATGCGGAGATGTGCCTTTTGGGGTTTTCAACTTCTTTGCATTTTTATTTTTACCCGTTTCCATGGAAACGTAGCATAGGATTTCGTTTCCGGACCACAACTCCAAAACTGTTAGACCTAGCTCGACGAAACTTGGTATGTGCAACGGGCATCATGCGGAGATGTGCCTTTTGGGGTTTTCAACTTCTTTGCATTTTTATTTTTACCCGTTAATGTTTCCGGAGCACAACTCCAAAACGGTGAGACCTATCTCGACGAAACTTGGTATGTGCAACGGGCATCATGCGGAGATGTGCCTTTTGGGGTTTTCAACTTCTTTGCATTTTTATTTTTACCTGTTTCCATGGAAACGTAACATAGGATTTCTTAAAGGTTGTTTGTAGAAAAACAACATGATCACTGTTCAATATTCCACAACTAGTATCCTTAGCTACCCTTTACCTTTGGCGGGGGATATAGCTGACTCTGTCTGCTTGTTACTCTTGAAAGCGGCGTTTAAGCCCCTATAACCTCACCACACCTTACTCCAGTGACGGAGATCGAGTGAGTAATGGCGTTAAACGTGTTTAAACAATAAATCAGTCATTTAATATGTTCATTGAGAATATCCAAAAGACAGCTGATAGTACAGGGAGAATAGTGATCAAAAGATTGAGAGCAAAGACAAAAAGATTTGACAAAGGTGAGAGGAAGACAACAGGTTTTAGAACGACTAATGTTCGTGAGGCTCCTCTCTGTCGATCTGGTCCTGCTCTAGCATTCATAACTCTATAACTATGTCATCAAACATAGGCGTTCTTTCATCTCCAATCTGTTACATTTTAAGTGTCCCTCATTATGTCACAGTAAGAGTACTTGCAGAACTGAACTGATCTGGGAAAGCTGCAAATGGTCTTTGTTCCAATGCAAATCAGTATCTCTTTGATGATTACAAACTCAGCATGCCACCTGAAATATATATCCATACAGACCATGCTACAAATGCAGTCCATGTTGGATTTCATCAAAGTGTATTGTTTGTTAAAAGTTGTCAGATGTTCTGTCGTGTTAAACCTTACTTCCTCGTTGGTGAGGTGAGGTTCTTCGGGGTTTTACGCCACTTTCAAGAGTATTTTCCTGTATCACGGCTGCAAATAGTATTGCAGGTAGAAATCTCGCAACACCATTGTGGCTTTGCATTACATTGAAACCTGGGGGCATTGATTGGAACTAGTGAACCGTTGGTGGTACTGTACAGAAACCTTACTGCGTGTAGATCGATTCTCTTCTGCATACAAATTTACAAAACCCACGGCGGGATTCGAACTCTGGACGTCATGATCCAAAGTCGAACGCGCTCACCACTGTGCTTTCTCGACCCCTATTCTTTGTTGGAACTTCATCCTGTTGAAGTTGCCACTGTACTGTTAGACAAGCCGTGGGAACAATATTTTTGCGAAAATCAAAACACAATTTGGCAACTTCTTAATATGATAATTTTGAATCTGTTCATATGTGACTCAGGGGTCATAAATAAGCCTTATTACCACTTCAAGGTCAGCCAAGACAGGTTTTATTGGTAGGTGAACTCTTCCACTAGTGCTAATATGATTTCACCTGTTGACAGGTCATGTCGTCCACAGACTAAAAGAAGGAGGGAAGTCCTGCGTCTGAAGCAAATTCTATTCCTGACTGAAACAGGAAATTAGAACACGGTACTAAGAGTTTATGAGATGACAGTCTGACGTTAAGCTGACTCGGACAGGAAGTGCAGTAATCCAGTGTTCAACAGGCATGTCTGCAAGAGGTATAAAGATCGGACCAAGCGTGCACACTTTAATTGATGGAACTTATAAATATCAAAACAATAATAAATACTAATTTTCTTGATTACTGGTTAAACAATTATTGCAAATTGGAATTTTAAAGCTAGATTGGAATATTTTCATAATGTAATAATATCTACGATCCAAAGGTGAAAATTCCGCCGACAAGCCTACGATTAGCCAAGATGTATATGAATAGCAGTTGAAAGTATCATGTTACTTTGGAACTGTACGTTTATGTCAAATTAACAATAGAAGGAAAGCCTTGAATCTGTTACAGTTGCTTACTGTTACAAGAAATTAAAAAATACTAAAAAGAAATGTTTCATCATTCACAAAACCATTATATCCTAGAAAATCTTAGAAGCCAATCGATCATGGCATAGCGTTTTGACATTTAATATTTCAATTTTGTAAGTTGGATACAGGCTGCCTCGTGTTTTTTTGGTTACAAAACATAACATAATGACTTCCAAAATAAAATTTCCCCCCGTAGTTTAAGATGTCACATTAAATTACCACATGCCACACTGTGTAAATGCGTGTCAATCAATGTCAACAACATTGTAAAAAATAGAACGCATTGTGTCTGATACATTCATACATTCTACTCACGATTGTAGCAGGAAATTAGATATATTTAGGAGAGGTTATTGGATGACAATTGAATGGCATGTTACCAATATCATAAAAGGTCAGGCAACTTGGCAACATGTGCAGACAGTGAGAACTGATCGAATTGTAATTGCACAATACTATAAGTGAACACTACGCGTCGTGTGCAAAGCTAATAAAACAATAGAATAAGTTGGTATCAAAATATAAAAAAACTAACTTGGATGTCAGATTGGCTATGAGTGTAATGCTTGTCAGCAATGAGAGTAGATGTAGGCTTATTTACAAAGAAAGCTACAAATAAATACTAAACGACCACCGTACAATAATATTGTCAACTAAGGTGAAGATAAGCATCAACAGTGACCTTGGTACCAATTCATTCAAGATATTGGAGAAACATAGTTTAAGAGAGTTTATTATTTCTTGTACTGAATATCACATGGTGAAGACTACAGTATTTGCTACAAATACATTTCAAC
This sequence comes from Phorcus lineatus, assembly GCA_921293015.1. Classification (NCBI taxonomy): domain Eukaryota; kingdom Metazoa; phylum Mollusca; class Gastropoda; order Trochida; family Trochidae; genus Phorcus; species Phorcus lineatus. Next base: position 34,719,695 of record OV121082.1, read on the forward strand.
ATATACATGTAGCATGTATACATTAACTAACAACAATAGTTTTTGTACGCAGTCTTTTTCATTTGAAGAAATAGTGGAATCTGGATAGTTGGATAACGACATTAAACCTTTTGTTAGCCAAAGTAAGTTTTACAGATGTATACCACCATCATTAATCTACTTCACCATATCGTCTACAGCATTCGGAAATCATAGTATGTAGCATAAACAAGATGTATTTGACTTGATAACTAAAAGTGGATACATGATCAATCAGCATGCAGGGTCGAATGATTTGATTCAGAATAAAAGAAATCAAAAGTTTGTGCTTTTGTAAGCGACAGATGGCAAAGTATTATTCAAACACGTTTAGGAAATGCTTAGATATGATAGTGTTGTCTGAGACACTCAATGTAGCTAATCCATTTTATTACTTTTTCATGATCATATTCCCTTCATAGTAAGATTCGTTAATCTAACTTGTTGATATATGTTTCAAACTAATAATGAAACCGTAACGAGGGACACATTCACATGTGCAGTAAATGTCTAGTAAATTAACGTTTGAGGTCGAGGTTATGACCAAATGTGCTCCTTGATGTCACTCTAACTAAACCAGACAAGGATGATTGCCAAAAGCAGTAATCCTGTTTACCTTATAGAGAGATTAACTGAGTCGATAATCGTATAAATGTAATATTAATGCTATAAAAAAGGAGTATCCGTGATTTGATATAATATTGTTGAAAGATTGAGGATATATATAAGATGATAACATATGTTTAATACTTTAATTTAAATGCCAAGCATTCATTCCTCAACTCTACGTCACAAGGACATATAGTAATATAAAACTCTCTTTCTCAAAATATATTGACAATTTGTGAATTGATCAGTAATTGAAAAAAATAATTATTGATTAAATAAGATATGTAATGAACGTGAAGCAAAAGTATACGCTGTGCGTTTTATTTCCAGGTAATTGAGGGTGCAATGTTACTATTTCAAACCATACAATGCTCTTTTGCGTTGTTGGTTCTAGATACCGGAGGCAGTTTCTTCCTGTATCGTCAACATCTGCTACAGAGATGGTGTTGTGTACATTGCCAACCACTCTACTGTGTACGGTGTCCTGCAATTTACATCAGCTTCCTTCTTTACTGTGCAAATTACAGCCGTGGAACATGATGCATTCATATGATTGACATGGGTATCCTGTTATTGATCAGTATTTAATAGATAACATAAATTGAACATGATTTATTAAGAGTAGTAGCACGTATAACACGTGTCATATATCAAATAAATCCTGACAAAATTCAGAATGAATAAGACAGATCAATCTGAATGATGACATTGCACTTCATCCGATCCAGCGACAGTATGTTTCAAAGAATATTTGAAAATTTCCATCTATTTGAAATTTTAAAATTTTCACCAATTCCCAACGGAAAAATCTAAAGACCACACTTTTGCAAAATGTTAGGGTTCATATCAATAACTCATATTACAAGGGAAACATATGACAATTTTGGCATAACCCAAAAGAGGAATCGTCTGAAAAAATATCAGATTTTCATATCTATGCAGTAACAATTATGCTTTATATCCTGTTGAGCTATTGTACAAACCCGGAGCTAAAAGCCACCTCTAATGCCAATATGTATGATCAGCTGTAGATTTATTTCGCCCTGTTTCATGACAAATTGTGTTCTATGATTATTTTTACACGATATGATTTACAAGTGTATTCTAAAGAATGTTGAGCTTCAAAGAAAATGCCTATATTTCTAACTTAGTTGTTTTAATTATTTCTTTAGGCCATTAATAACACAATCTTATTAGATAATAGGCAGTTATTTTAAATATCCACATGTGTCCTTGCTAATGAGGTATTTTGTTTCTTATCACTGTACAGTAAGAATTACTGAGATATTCCACAAAGAAATACTCACACCTGAGGTTTAATGGAATACTTTGATTGCAGTATCTCTATTGGAAAAAATATTTCACCTAAGAACTGAAGTAACTCTCAAACAATGTTTGGTGTGTGTCAATTCTAACGTATATAAGCCCTAAGATTCAAATAATTTTCAAAAAATAGCTGATGCTGATTTTCATTATAGTTTTTATTTCCGAATCACTTATTAGGTTCTTTTATGTTTTGAATAATCTGCTTACATTTCTCCCTTTGCATGGCTCACTTAGCGTGACTTGTTACAAATCCATGATGCAAATATCAAATGAAGATCTAGTTGATCAGAGTTTACGATTAATGACAATAGGAATAAAACAGTGTTAAAGGATATCAATTACACTCTCCGGGGTGAAAGGATCAATAACAAATCTCTCAATTTTTTTACCAGACGTTTGCATAGAAAACACATTATAACAATACTTCAAACATTAGTATTCACATAAACATTATGAATAATTAAATTGTTCATATGCTTGGGTCAATAGTTATCAATAAAATTACTATTTCCAATGCTCCTGCAAAGTCAGTTAAAAGTTGTTTCATGACTAGATGTTCCCCTTATGTTAGTACAAGAGGACTTCATCTGACAGTTCCTATCGTCTACAGACAAAAAGAAGGAAGGAACTCTGGCGTCAGACGCAAATTCTATTCTCGACTGAAGCAGGAAATCAGAACACGGTACAGAGAGTTTAAGAGATTACAGTCTGACGTTAAGCTGACTATTTTGGGAAGTGCAGTTATCCAGTGTTAAAGTTGCATGTCTTCACGTGGTCTTAAGATCATTTCAAATGTGCAGACATGACATGACTTATGTATGTTAAATTGTTTTGAATTTTGGTTTGTTTCTATGATCTATGATCTCGAGTTATACCTTATACACGTATGTGTAAATCATAAAACATGCCCTTGCTATTGGTGCCTAACCTTCATCGATAAAATATTTAAATGTTGCGAAACAACATCAAGTTAAAATACAAATCGCCCACCTTTTGTTAATGGTATTAACTTGGTTTACCTTCCACTCCATTATCATTATATAAGTTTAACATTTCATATGACATGACATTAAATGAAAGTGAGTATTGTATTATAAATATAGTTAATGGAATTGAATGTCTTATGTCAAGGAAATGCCATGACATAAGAATGTATAAATAACAATACGTTTGTAGAGAATTCTCCATAATGAAATCAGGATAAAATTGTTATCAAGCTATTAACTTCCGTACCATAAAACGTTGTAACTAAACAAATAAGTACTTATGCAATATGAAGAGATTGCTGTCTGCTTATAATTTAATCACATTTTGATAATTTCAGTCATAAATATTATCTTATAAAGTATTCATAGTAAGTAAGTTTAAGTAAGTTGTTTAAAAATAATTACATTTTTTGCAAACGTCAAATGAGAGTTTGTAAAAGGAAACGAATATTTACCATGAATAAAATGATGAGTCTGCAACGATAGTAATGAGAAAGACTGCTATGATGGTCTGTTACAGAATAAAATAATCTACGATTACTGATTTCAAAATATGATCATGTTTTCACAAGAACTTACCAAACCTTACCAAAACTTTATATATACATTTCTAAATGGTAAATACGAGGCATGGAAAATAACTACTCTAAGTTGAGAATAACAAGCGAATTGTCTACCGACAGATGACATAATTCTTTATAGCTGCATGTAAAACTGTAATCCACTGATGCCAACTTTGTTTTTACCACTCAATCTTAATCGATCATACTCGATTTAATGACTCCTATTCTCAGTATTTATTTGACCTTGTAGATAACATACAATCAATATTCAACCATAAGTCAAATTAAGAATGACAATAACACAGATTAAATAACTGGTTCATTCTGTTATCTTCAACTTCTTGTAGAAAAGCGATTGATTATAATATCAACTATCAATGTAAATATAAGACCGACAAATAAACATAACACATGAAGATGTGTCCGAGAGAATGAGGCACCGATAAATCACAACAAAAAGTCTGTTGTTTGTTCCTGTGATTGAAATTAAATTTGTGATATTTATTTCCTTGCAACCACATGCCTACATCATGACAATTGATCAAAGTTTATACGTTTTAAGTGCATAACTATTGTGTTCCTGTTTACAATGATGAGTGCTCTTTAAACGATATGAATGATAGATATCTAATTTTTTTCTCGTGATCTATTTATTAAAGAACAGGACTTAATTATAACATTTATCAGAATAACGTTGTAGGATATATTGCTAGTTGGGTTTGTACATTATTAACACTTTTGACTTGAGAACATTAAGTTGATGTGTGGTCAATCAGCCTGCTGAGTCGTTGAAGCATTTGCTTGAAATCCATAAAATCGACAGTCCTTGCTATCTCTACACACAGATGGCCAAGTTCGTTATACAAACATGTTGGAGAAACCATTACCTTTGAAACTGTTGTCCCGGAAACTTCTTTGTAGCAAATCCTCATTAATTACCCTGAATGTTTACGTCACAAACAATTCATAGTAAGAGTGGATAAATCTAACCTACTAATATTCATTTCATAACTATAATTAATCAAAAACGAGGGAGTATGTCAGATATGTAGAAGATATCTAGGATATTAACGTTTAAGGTCGACGTTATGATCTGTTATTCTCCTTGACATTAATATAACCGAACAAAGACAAGACTGATTGTTGAATGTATGAACCCTGTATCCTTAAAAGAGCTACAGCCTAATTGTAAACTAGTAGAGCGTGCAAATATGCACCCTCGTAATGAATTTGGAAATCTTCTCCTTCATAAAATGACCTCAAATGCGGTTCTTAAGGTTTATATTATTTGACGCACACCAACGCATCAAATATTCTCTTAACATGTCTATCTAATCCATAAGAATTTCAAAGATTCCTTAAAATGTGAAGATATAACAAGGTGAGGAGTCTATTTAAAATTGGCATTAGTGTGATTTATCTAACCATTTAATGATGCAATACCTATAGCAGATAGGCAGTTTATTCCACTTGCACATGTGTCCGAGATAATTAGATCACTGTACAGGAACAATCACACCTGGGACTGCACTGAAACCTTTGATTAAACTTGACCATTTCCCAATGACAGATCATTTTTTAAACTTTATGACTTAAATGTAAATAGGCATGGAAAGTTTTGAGTTTCTTCAATGCATGAGCCTACAAAAGTATAAAACCTAAGAGCTCTTTTATCCAATTAGTCCACTGTATTTTCTGGTCAAATTAGAAAATACCTTACTTTTTATTAAGATAACTAGTCTTCTTTGCCTTATTGTCCTCATTGTTATCTGAAACGGAAGGGTACATGTTTCATGATGATTATAAAGCATATGTATCCATGATGTGAAGTAATAAGATTCAGATAAACATATGAATGTTTATTTTTATATTTTATTTTATATCACTAATTTAAACACTTTAATCACAAGGACAAATGGTGGTTGGGTATTTGTTCAAATTCGATTCACTTTGAGTTAAAAAACAGATTAGTTTATCTTCCAATTATCTTTTATCAAAATTGAGGAATTTTGCTTTTAAATTGAAAAAAAAGTTATCTATAATCAAGATATGTTTTTAATTTACCGCAAATTTATACTCAAGATTCTTCTTGTATCTCAACTTTAAAGATCTTAAATGATATATCTTGCTTTTCTCATTTTAGAGTATAGATTAATCATTTATGATGTTGGTTGTATGTACTATATATAAACTTCACCTAAGGTAGTAACCTTCTGTGTCGTCAACACCTGCCATTGACTATGTGCTGAGTACAATGCCTGTTACTTCACTGAGCAAAATGTCCTGCAATTACTATCAGCTTCCTCATAGGGTGTGCAAACGACAGCTGTTAAGTACAATACAATTCATATTCATCGAATGGTTTCCTGTAATTTCAATTGATCAGTGTTTCCTCGTATGTATGTATGTATTGCTTTACCAAGTTAGTTAATTCATATACCTTATACGTTTTATAATTCTTTGATTGAATGCATTAAAATTTAGTTGTTTGATAATCAAATTTTGGCTCCTGAACTAAATTTAAGATGAATTATTTATAAATAACTTAATGCTTGGGATCATTTCAGAAAACTTTGTGGCCAGTGTCACGACAATATATGATTTAACTCATACAGATTAAACAAAGGTCTTCAGCATACTTAACGGTCCCACATAAATCATCATCCTAAATTGCTATGTGAGAAACTTTGCTACTGGCGTGTACTAGGATTAAGGTCAAAATATAAGCTTGCTAATAAATAATACTTAACATCTAACATACCACGTCCACAAAGAGGTTTTAAGCCATTTATAAATGCTCGATTGCTCGCGATTTGTAACTCGATCTAATGATTCAATAAGGCTCAACATTTTTCATTTTGTTACAGAAATTTCATCTAATTTTGTCTTGAAATCATAGGGACATAGAAACAGTTATGTACTTTGATAGTTTTACCTTCGATTACATAACGTGCTAACTGTTTTTGACATGAGATCATTATCAAGATCATAGCTTAGAGCACTTTGAACATTGATTGTCTTTATCCATAATTCGCAGGGCCTCATGTGGCTGGGTTGCTCTCTTAACTCCTGCACCGATTTCAGAATAGATGCTACTCTTCACTCTCGTTCTGATACATACATAACCTTTCAGATGTTTGAAAACAAATTTTGATTATTCCCTTGGGTTTCTTTTCAAAATAGTTTTGCATACTATATGGCAAATAAAAAAGCAACACAAAAGAACGGTTGTTATGGATACAACTGTAATTTTGTCATTCATAATCATCCTTTCATCCTGTGTCGAATTCAGGTGTCTTCGATATTTTTCATGGAGTATCACTTAAAAAAACCTTACAAGACAATAGGCAGTTATTTTCAATGTGCACGAGTGTCCTCGCTAATGACGTAGTTTCTTTATAACAGTGCACAGGCACGATTACAGGGATTTTCCACAAAGAAATAAACACAGTTTGGAACGAATTTTTATAATATAACAAGAGATCTCATCTCAGAATTGAAACGACTGTTTCGTTTTCGTATAAACCCATGTTATTTATGCCTAGAATCGCACTACAGGCCTTTAAGTACAACCCTTAAGCATAACAGTTGTTGATTTCCAAATTCATAGAAAAACAAACAGAAAAAGTTGTATTTAAAAAATCGCAACGAAAATTTTCTACTACTTTTTTTAAAACATTTGATAAGATCGCATAATTTCAAAGAAAAATAAAACAGTCTGAAGGGTATTTTGGAACTGTATTGACAATTTCATTACTGTAAGTTTCTAAAGTCATATGACTTATTCGTTTTGTTTGTTATTAACTCTGTCGAATTGACTTGCCATCATTAGGAGTTGATATGTGGCCATTTATTTTGAAGATTCATTTAAAGGATGCCTAAAACATAAATTCCTAGTTATCTAACATGACAGTTGGCAAACATCGTCATAGAAAAACTTCGAAAACAATTTGGATGCAAAATTGTTTAAGCAGGAACCTCTTTGAAGCTAATATATTTTAAATTGGATTTCAATGCAACCAACCCTTCATGATAGACTAAATAAATCTTAATTAATAATTTTCATTTAAAACTACTTATTAGGCAATAAAAAGGGACGAAACCTCACGTGCAGTGGAACCAAGTATGTAAACGTCTAATATCAATATTTAGACTTGCTGTTTTCCCCTGATGATTAAACCACCATACATTATCAAATTAGAACTGTTTGATCCAGGCTTCCTCTTAACGCTCTATTACAAAAAAAGCTACTTTAACACGTGCGAGTTTGACTGAAAGTAACATGTTCTAAATTCAGTATACAGTTTTTTTAAACCAAAGGTTAAACCAAGGAACAAAACTATATGTTATGCATGTCAATTTTCATTTGTAAAAGACATACATGAAGGAGAATGTTATAACATGAACAAACAAAATTCCCAGCATAGGTGTTTATTCTAGAAAGATGTGGAAGCAGACGAAAGAAAATAATTCTTTTTTTCAGAAACAGCAAATACATTACTTTTTCTTTACATTTCACTTTTCAGTTTCAAATGACATACATCAAGTACAAATGGAATGAATCCACAACAATGTTAGGACAGATACAAAATGGTCTAAGTATAACTATCAGTGAGCAACCATACAACAATAGAAAAAAATAACCGGGCGCCGAGTAACAAAGGCTTTTTTCATGCATATATCTCGTCAATAGTAGAAATAATTTTCATTACATATATTATGATTACTAATTAACATACTATAGTTAAGTTTTTTAGTTTACAAATGAAATATATGTAAAAATACAAAAATATGAATAATACGCCTGTAACAATGATGTGAAGATGCCATGTTCTTCTATATCGATGTCGTTTGTATCTGCAAATTACTTTTAAACATACTAAAGTTCAAGTAAACATATCCTTCATTTGCGCATCATATTTTAAAAATTAATATCTTTCAGTCGATGAGACTAAAGATGTCTTAATCTAAGGTCTTTATAGTTTTACTTTTAGGTAGGTACTATTATCTGGTCAGCATTTCAAAAATATCAAAAGGTACAGGAAAAACATCCAATAAATTTCAAATCTGATAATGGAGAAGACTATAATGAACATTTTTCAATTACAGAACTTAAAACAGCAATTGCTAAAGCACATGATACAGCAACTGGTTCTGATGATATCCATTATCAGCTCTTAAAACATCTTCCAGAACCTTGCCTTGAAGTTTTACTGGCTCTGTATAACAATATTTGGGAAACTGGTTATTTTCCATCTTGTTGGCACAATGCTACTATTGTGCCTATTCCAAAACCAGGAAAGGATCATACAGACCCTTCTAATTATCGTCCCATAGCCTTAACAAGCTGCGTATGCAAAACTATGGAACGGATGATCAACGATCGTCTCGTTTGGTACTTGGAAACCAACAAATTACTCACTGACATTCAATGTGATTTCCGAAAACAACGAAGTACCATGGATCATCTTGTACGTTTAGAAACTTTTATTCGGGATGCATTCATAAACAAACAACATGCAGTATCTATATTTTTCGATTTGGAAAAAGCATATGATACAACATGGAAGCATGGCATCCAAAAAGATTTACATGAATTTGGCATGAGAGGTCGTATGCCTGAATTTATATCCAACTTTTTATATGATCGTCAATTTAAGGTCCGTGTGGGCTCTACCCTATCTGATTTCTTTGACCAAGAAATGGGTGTCCCACAAGGAAGCATTTTATCAGTCACTCTTTTTAGCATAAAAATAAATAGCTTGGCTAAAGTTTTAAATGATCATACTGATGGTTCACTTTTTGTGGATGACTTTGGAGTTTCTTGCCGAGGCAAGAATATGCCATCAATCGAACGACAATTACAACTTTGTCTCAATAAAATTCATAAATGGTCGTTGGAAAATGGCTTTAAATTTTCTAAAGCTAAAACATCTTGTGTGCATTTCTGCAATATGCGAAAATTGCACAAAGATCCAGAACTTTTTCTAGATAAAACTCCAATTAAAGTCGTTCCAGAGGCCAAATTTCTTGGCATTCTATTTGACAATAAACTCTCTTTTATCCCACATATCAAAGCACTTAAAGCTAAATGTTTAAAAGCATTAGACCTTTTAAAGGTCGTTTCAAATGCTATATGGGGTGGAGATGAAGAAACCCTTCTACATCTCTATCGATCACTCATCCGCTCAAAACTGGACTATGGATCAATCATCTATGGATCTGCCCGTCCTTCATACATCAAAATGCTTGATACAATCCACCACCAGGGTCTAAGACTTTGTCTTGGGGCCTTCAGAACATCCCCCGTTGAAAGCCTTTACATCGAAGCTGATGAGCCATCTCTTGCAGATCGGCGCATTAAGTTAGCACTTCAATACATAACTAAGCTCAAATCTAATCCTTCAAATCCAGCTTATAACTGTGTATTCAATCCTGAGTATCAGCAGTTGTATTCTTCAAAACCAAAAGCAATTTCACCTCTCGGTATCCGTATTCAACAATATGTTGAAGAGTCGGATATCGACCTCTCAACTATTGCAGAACACGATTGGCTAGTCACTCCACCATGGCAGTTGGTCAAGCCCCGTGTTGACCTCAGCTTAACCATTCATAAAAAATCAGACACTAATCAGCTAATATTCCAACAGGCTTTCAACGAACTCAGGGATTTTTATTCTGAATACAAACCAGTTTATACTGATGGTTCTAAGGATGGCATGACAGTTGCAGCAGCAACTGTTACACCTTCAACAACCTATGCTTCAAGGCTATATGATGGAAGCAGCATCTTCACTGCAGAAGCAAAGGCCATCCTCAAGGCCATTCAGCATATCAAAAACTCATCTCCTAACAACTACATAATATTTTCAGATTCTCTCTCTTGCTTACAAGCAATCAAAAATTGTAAAAGTGATCATCCCATTATTAGGGATATTTTAACCATCCACAATACATTTCTTGAATGCGACATCGTCTTTTGCTGGCTACCTAGCCATATGGGTATAAGGGGCAACAATAAAGCCGATGCAGCAGCTAAGTCAGCTCTCAACTTCAAACATGTCTCACAAACTAAAGTTCCATATACAGATTCCAAACCTGCTATCAAATCTTACATCAAACAGCGTTGGCGGTCCCAATGGGACCAACAACAACACAATAAACTTCATGCAATACAACCTCATTTAGGTTATAAATCTCTATCTTCTTTTACCCGTCAGGAAGCATGTGTTTTACGACGTTGTCGCATTGGACACAGCCATCTCACTCATTCATATCTTTTAAAGGGGGAAGACCCTCCTGTGTGTATTCCCTGTCAGTGTCCCCTCACAGTAAAGCACATCCTGTGCGAATGCTGGGACACTGCACAAGTTAGGGAAACTTTTTACCAAAATGTTTCAATTTCACAACTTTTTAATCAAATCGGTGAACACCGCATTTTATCCTATTTGAAGGAAATCAATCTATTTGATAAGTTGGAGAATTTTATTTATAGTATATCAACTTTTAACCATTCTGTGATATTTTGCTGATGTTTTTACAGCCTTCGTGCTGTATCATGTCTTTGCTTTTGCAATCAATTTCATTTCATTAAATCTCACGCCGCTAATGGCTGAAATATTGCCCAAGCGGCGTTAAACAATAACTCACTCACTCACTCACTATTATCTGGTTTCGGTTTTGCTTCGAGAAGAATACTACATTATGACGCAAAATAATTTCCTACAACGACAAAAGACTTCCATAAACTATTACATTATGAACAATTCAATGTTTAAGGGCACTTGAAGAGACATAATAACTACATAATTTGCGATCAATAGAATCTGTTTTAGTCTCCTTTGTTGTTACCTTGTCAGCTTTGAAATCGTATTTCCAACCAAATCTCCTATTTCAACGTCAATGGACTTCACATAACACTCCATCACCGTTTAGAAATACTAGGACTCTGTCCATGAACATCAAATAAGACATAACGGAAATTTTTTGTGAAAACTTTCCATCATCACCAGATGCTGTCTATATCACTTTTGTTGTAAGATATTTGAAAGAGCGTGAATTATCTTAACTTTTTATTCATTATTTGAGAAGATATAAAATTATTCAATGTGTACATATACGTTTGGCTTTACCGATGTGTTTCCTTTCTTCGTTTGAAATTCCCAATTTTTCATTGTAAAGTCCCACATGGTCGATTGCCTTGCAAGCGATTTCACAGATTTCTAAATGAATATATTGAAGACGAATGACAGGGGTTACAGGCAAAGTATTGTTGTTAAAAATGCCCTGTGTCTCCTTTCACAAAGCAACCTTACCTAAGGTTAACCCTTAACTCCCATTCTTTAACATTGCACTAAGGTTACCTTAAGGAATTACGATCACCTTAGGGCTTTGTGAAAGGAGGCTTATATGGGATGCATAACTGTATAACTCGAACCTTAGACTAAACCTGATTCTTGTTCACAGATACAGGAGACACCTCTACTAAAACGTGGGTTTGATGGTATACATTCTGCTATACGATGTACTAATTCTTTTCTACTAATTCACATTTGCACACCATCCAAGATCTGACTGCGTAACCACAGTGGTTAGCGCTTTCGGATTCGGTGCAAGAGATCCGTGGTTTGAATCCTGACAGGGGATCGGCAACTTTGTGTGCGATACGGAATTGCTCTGCAGGCAGTATGATTTGAGTGCAATGCTACACTAGATACCAATGCAGTACCACTCATGGATCGCTAGTTAGGGCGGATGCTCGCAGGTTTCACCGCACCGCTACCTAAAAGACTCTTGCGGGCTTTCTACCTGCATTAAAACTATCAGCCACGATACAAGTGAAGAATTTTTGAAAGCGGCGTAAACCCAGATAAGTATAACGTATGCAATACAAAATTCGTGAATTGTTTATATTTGGTTTCGAGACGGGTGTTTTTATAGATGAACAACGTATTAATTTAAAAGTTTCAGAAATTTCACAAACATCATGTATCATCTACTATAAAGAAATTTTTAATCAGTTTTCTGAATATTTTCTCAAGCACTATAAAAATGATATGCTATGAGTTTAAAAGTTGTATGATCACTTACAATTATATTAAGACAAAAGGTATTAATCTTAAATTATGTTTGCCACCTGATTTAAATGGACCATCTAATTGCTAGATTGCAACTGTTTCCTGTTAAATATGAAAACACAATAAGCGTGTTTTAGTTATGTTACAACAACAAAAGGGCTTTGCTTTGCATCAGTAATTCAATGATGAAATGTTAACATTATCAATAATCAGGAGGTCAGATCATAAACAACTATTGAAAACATTCGTTTAAACGATAAAGTTTTTGATTGACAATGCTACTAAATACTTTGTTAATGACTTTTATCAATTCTAATATCAATAGGGAAACAAAGTTCATAATTAGAATATTAAAAAATGTCAGCATTTCTTTAAACCAATATATTCCATCAGTATCAATATGCATTGAAATTTAACAAAACAAGTTTTCAACACATTTACATACTAGAAAAAATCGAGAAGACCAGATTTCACAGAAAATGCCCAATGTCAGCCCATGTAGAAGCGTCATAGGAATCTCAGACTTAAGGGTATAGTCTACCCAGAAACAAATGTTTCAAGAATTTTCTCATTTTTGGTACATAAGTACTTTTCAATGTGCTGAATTAAAAAATGAAATAAAATTTATGGGTCACCGGACGATTTAAAGAGTTATGTGCCATTGAAACATTGACCCCAATGGAAAAACCTGAAAAATGTATATATCATTTGTCTAGGTAATAAATTAATAATTTATTATTGTTTTTCAATTTTTTGGGGTCTTTTTATAACCAACTGATGATGAACTTGATTTCAATTCATACAAGTACCAAAATGATGATTTTTAGGAGGATTTAAATTTCAATATTATGATTATATATATATCATTTTTTCGTGTAAAGCTAAATTAAACTTCTTTATGGGTTCAACGATTTTATGAAAATTTCGGAAATGAAAATTTGGAATATGTCATTCTTACTTATTCAAAAATATATAGGGGTCACCGAACGATTTTTTTCGCTATGACGTTTTGAAAATTGATATCGGCGTCATAATTGACCCGATTGTAGCCTGGCGCTGGACTGAATGAGTGACAGTTCGGGGAAAACGAACGGTGTGTGTCTGCAAAATGATATGATCTATTTACTTGTACTACACTCATGAAATACTTTATAATTATGAATAAAATACTTTAACGGATATTCTGGAAACACAAGTTCAAAGGGTTTTTTTTTATCATTATTGCCGCTCATCATGCAGCCTTGTCTCCTCTTACGGTCTAAGGCTGCGTTTCCACCAAGTTTCACGTGTCACGTATCACGTGTCATGTGTCACGCATGACACGTGATACGTGACATATAGGGTTTCCACTGGATTTCACATCGAACATGTCATATGTCATTCGTCATTCGTCCTGTGGAATAAAGGGTGAGGTGTTATGGAGTAAACTGTGGAAAACCCAGGGGAAACCCCAGATCGGACAGAAACGTGACATGACACGGGTAAAAAGAATGAACATGTTCATTCTTTGAAAACGTGTCATTTCACGCGTGAAACGTGATACGTGAAAAGTGACATTGATGGAAACGGTTCCTAGCAAAATCATATGTTTCTATTTCTTGTCACGCGACACGTGACATGTCACATGTCACGTGTCACGTGAAACTTGGTGGAAACGCAGCCTAACCTCCTACGGTCCGGTTAGAAATTTTATCATTATTCTGATTTCGGGCCACGGCCCGTACATTACGCAAGCCTGATGGAGGTCAGGGGTAATCATAACAAAACCCATTTATTTGAATGAAATATTTCCATAGTTTTATTGAAGATGGATCACAAATTTAAATTTGGATAAGGCCGGTATCGAGCTACGAACGTCACTGTCGGCGCTCACTTCAGGGTACAGGAAAGTTGCTTCGCTGGCGAACCGTTGAAGTGCAGTAAAATCACAAATAAACTTTTCAAATAAGTCTGTAAATATGAGTTATTGTCGACCTTATTTTGTTGAAAACCATCCAGAAAATTCTTAAGTGAAACGTGTGTGCGTAGCAGAATATTTGCAATCCAAACAGACGTCTATGTTGTGTCATATTTAAAAAAAGTAATAAGGTTATGAATAACTTGTGAATTATTAACTAGATTGTTTTTTATTTGCTGAATTCAAAAGATATAACACATGTACAGTAGTAAAATATCATTTGAGAAATTGGTATTTCGGTTATTTCTCAAATCTCTTCCAAAAATAAAAGAATGTTTAGAGTAAACTAGATGAATTCAACCAAATTTATCAAAACTTTGTTACAAAATTGTGTAAACAAATTACCTCAATGCTGACAGGAAATGCTTTGGCTTGTGATCATATTTATACCCAAGAATGACATATAGCAAAATTCAGATTAAGTTTTCTTTGGTTTTTCATGTACAATAAATCAACTGATATCAAACTGTATTTTGGGGCTATTTAGGTGGTTCTAATATTGAGAAAAATATTAATTGCAGCTTTTCACCTGTGTACATTATCAACATCACCCTGCCATCAGTGATAACAATATTGCTATTTAGGTATTGGAATATTCACAAATCAATGTCAGTAAAAAAGATTAATAAATATTACCAAAGATAATCGTTCAAGTTATCATGAAAAATATATTCAGTGCTCCTTTTCATCTTATGTCTGAAATTTGGAATAGGAAGTTCAAGTATCTTTTTAGCACCAAAAGTCAAAAACAAAAATTGTAGGAACAGAAATTTATATCTGCTTCCTTTTTGTAATCAGCTGCTCTTCTGTTTATTGGTGGCCATTCATTCAAGTGAATAATATTCAGACTTTCATCTTCACTGTTGTCAAAAGCCTGAAATGTAAACAAAACAATACAATAATCTGTGAGATGAGGTGATTGAAAGTTTGGGTTTTCATAATGCCTTAAAAAATATTTCACATGTGTATCTACATATTTAATTAAAGCCCAGTTAATCCTTACAACTTAGTTTTGCAAAATATAACATAACAAATCTACACATTACTATAACTTTATTTATTCAAGGCTTACTACAATAGTAATGTTTTTCAGTTTAGCCGTGAATGGAATTTTTTTAGCTTGGATTTATTTGAGGATAACCTGATGTTTATTAATTCATGAACAGACACTTTTGTAACATACCAACCTTATATCCTTTGCAGTTCAAATTCTTAGAGTGTTAGATTCTCATGATTGTTTGGCATCTTTCACTCAAGTTTGTAGCTGGTTATTGTTAATACCAGGAGATAGCCTGAAAATTAAAGTCAGTACAATTTATTAACTTATTTGGATCTTGTATCATATGAAATAAAAAATACTCACATCATCAAAAACATAACTCCTTCAAATATAGATATATATCTGTAACAGTTAAGTTTATAGTTAAATACAGGTTAACCTATAACTCAGACATTAAAGGCTGCATCATGGCAATTTATAATGAAAACCTACTTGAAACGTGTAGAATATATCTATTTGTGATTCTCAATCAATCAGGGTCTATAATACAATCCACACGGGTCTCGAATATATTCTAAGGGCAGTACTAATCGAATTAGAACCCTTGGGTTATTTTCGGGGAAATATGGTAATACATACTCATTTTTTTGTCGTAGTTATAACCTTATGTGACAAAAGGCATTGTTAAAATTCAACAACTGATATGTGTAAAAAATAATATACACATTGAAAAATAACAAGATTAGATACAATAGAAAATTCAACCTACCTCATAAGTTACTGAGCCTCAAGCTGTAAAAATCGACGAGTCTGCTATGAGGTCAACAGGCGCAAGTTTTCACCGCTCTCTTTTCGAGCCAGGCAGGAATTTCATCGTTCAAATCAGCATAGAAATCTATCGCTAAAACTTGACTCAAACAATTTCGGAGTCTGAAGCTTTCAGTTTCTTTGCAACTTTGGGTAATTTATGATATATTATTGTTTTCTCTGAGGACTCGCCATGGTCTCGACCGATAACATGAATTAAAACTTCTATATGCGATCATCGCAAAACTGTGTCATGAGTGCAGCGACTTGTCAAGTGATTGATGTTTACAAAACAATGACGTAAGTCGTTCGGTTGTCGCAAAACATTTTCAAGTGCGTAAATATACATGCTTCAGGTGTTTTTAAAACAGAATTAGAGCAAAAACTACAAGAAAAAGTATAATATAGAACGCATTGTTTATTTGGAGTTGATTATTAACGATGACGATAATTTCTCGTCATTATGGATGACGTCTTTTTGGACATGCGCAGACGTAATAACTTGTGCCTAGACTATACCCTTAAAACAGTTTGGCAAGTTAGTGGTCGTTTCTGTTTACATTAAACGAATTTTTTTCAATTTTAGGATTATTATTTAAAATGAGTCAGGGAAAAACATTAGTATTTTCTTTATATTATATTATATTATATTATATATTATATTATATTATATTATATTATATTATATTATATTATATTATATTATATTATATTATATTATATTATATTCTCTATTATATTATCAAAATTGATTTCAATTGTGTTTTTTCTCCAACCTTTTCATCGTAGTCGCTTAGAAATTGTTAAGAGTGCGTCAAAGTCATTTGAGGGGAAAATTCAGTCTCAGTTGACGTTAGAGTTATTTCGGACTTTCCTCAAAAGACCATCCTGAAATAACTTTTATCTGCTAGAGTCATCTGATACTTACACACCAGCGCATAAGCGTCAAGTTGTAACAATTAAACGTTATAAGATAAATGATCTGGACTAACAGTAATGTGAACTTGACATTCACTTGAAAAAGTTTTGATTATATTCACGAGTTTACATGTAAACGGATGGGGCCTAATCCTGACATTTTAGTAGACAAAGTGATAAGGAAATTGATAATTTTAACTTACTATAGAACCAGTGTGATATTGCGTTATAAATGAAGTTGTCGATGTTTCATTTGACGCTTAAGTAAGATAAACGTGGATTGTTGAATACATGTTACCACATGCGTATAGTTAATAGGAGCCGTGTGATCATAATTATTCAGATTCTACTATACATCTTAACTTGTGTAAATGGCTTGGGATGTAAAAATAGAATGTTTCGATATGTAATTGATTTCACATCTAACAATTGTGTAAGGAATGTGATACTAGCTCAGGTTGAAAATTAATCCTTAATTCGAAGAGCTGGATCCCGAGAGTTAATTCCCTTTCCTGTGCATTTTAAGTGCAAACATCTTGTAACGTGGGAGTCATATTGAACACGAAACTTATAGTGTGTTTTCTCATATCAAAGCGATATTCCTGATTTTATTTTTAAAAATTTAAAACTTGGAATTTCAAACAGCATTCACCTCCAATCTGATAATGTTACTGAAATGATCATTTTACACTTTACATTTTTATTGATGTTTGAACAAAACCCAAACAACGTGAAAAGCACCACTCCGCGAACGAATCCACGTCGATGTCGAGTAATTTCCTATGACTTAAAAAACTCTTACATATATGTTTCCACTATTGTAGGTAGTTATGGTATGTGACTACATGTAAAATATTTCAAGATGAGTACAGCATCAGTTTTTTCTTATGCACTTTCTAAAAACGTCTTTTTTCTTCGCATTGCTAAGTTTTTAAAAACTATTTTTGTTTGCTGGAGAACATGATTCAGGAATGACGCAATTCATGATCTGAAAAACACTTTGAAGTATTAAAAGTTTTCATTTGAACTATTTTCCAATATCAAGTATCAGTATCTATTAAGATTGTATTTTGATGCTTCCTCCCACTCTTCTTTTCCTGACAATCAAGGATTTTTCTTGAGTCGAAACGTTTTGAAAGACTTTCAGCGTTAGGCTGGATGACGGTTCGATGTAAGGAATTACATTTGTAACTTATTTTATTCGCATTTAAGAAAATAAAAATTCATATAAGGCACAATAGGATGACAATTTAACAGCACTACAGTAGAAGCGTCAAATGGGTTTGACCTTGATTAGTCAGTATTAGTACCAGTTCTTAGAGCATTCCTCATGTTACCTTTCCACTTTCATAATGGATATCAGTGTAGTGACTAAGGGCCAAATATTCTTTGACCATAAAGGCATATATCTCTGGCTATCAGTATCATTGCAAGGGTTTCAGGACAGAAGTCCACTGTGACTATATATTTCGGTGAAATATTAAATCGTCGCTTCACAGGTATATAAATGTTGTAGTTAAAAACTACGGCTTGATATGGAAATGAGCACAGATACAATGCACCCCATGCACAAGTTGAAATACATGAAATTACATTATCGATTGTTAAAAAGTAACTATAGAGTGTGCAGCAGTGGAATTCAAAGTATCTCTGCATGTATAAACATTGCCTATTAAATGGCTCAAAGGGCATATTTTCCAAACCAAAGAGATATTGACAGTGGGGTCGCCAAGGAGCTAACCATTAATGATTTAATGAAAACTGAATTCAATAATGTTGCATTTGGCAGGTTAAAAATGGACATAGTGGTTATCACATCATCAAGAAATGAACTTTTCAAGAGTTGGCATAAAAATAATTGCCTGAATGAAATTGTTATCCGTTAATGCCAGAACAATTAACTTGTTATAATACATAATTAAATTGTCACTAAACAGGTCGCTATCATCAATCAATAATGATTGAAAGAGCTAACTACAACACTAGTTATTTATCTTGTATTTTCAAATAGTCACTTAATGGATTAAATAAATAGGGCACATCCCTCTCATAAAGTGTAAACGTGAAAATAACAAAGATGGACTTATGAATGCAGCAAAGGTACAAAGGGACGTAGCTCAGGTGCTACAGCATTCTCTAATTACCCGATTTGCTTTCAGATTTTTACCAGAAGACGTTACGAGATGAGTGTTTTTATTTCCTTGCTTGGCGCTCAGCACTAAAATGATAGAATACTGCTCCAACTCGAGCTTGACTTTAGTTGCCATGAGCAATGGATGCAAAGAGAACACCCTATGTAAAAAGTAAAATAAAGAGTAATTACTAAAGATTTATTATTTTTCATATCATTTATATTTCCTTAATGATAATTGTGATTGTTGAAATAATAGAAAAAATGGGATCGGTCTGAAGGATACTCCCCGGAACTTGAACCTCTTTCTCTGTATCAACTAACCTTTGTTCAACCCTTACCTTTGTTATAAATATGTGTTGTCTGTTCTCTATCTTTCATAAATGTATTGGAAATGATAATTCATTTGAACTAAGGTTTTGGAAAAGAAAGGAACTTTTCAAGTTTTAATATCAGGAAAAAGAATTCATCATTCATGTATGCAATGAAGCAGTGAACAAGGAAATTAAATGATGATTTCTTTGGATTGCGTATATACAATCAAATCGTTCATTGCTTTCCTCCTCAGATTTACATATCGTTAAACTTATGACATTGCCATGAAAAAAACAATAGTTGACAAAATACCTAGATTACACATTTCTCCTAACACTTGCTAAGCAAAATAAGGAATCAGATTTTTTTAACACAGATCGGTGGAACAGATACATTTCCAGAAGAAAAAAAATTATAATGTAAGTTTAATTCACAACACTCATTTGAAAGCCTGAAACCTATGAAATAACAAACATTGTCAGTTATCAATTATTATAAACTTTCGACGAAGAACATATGATGTCCTGTATACTTCAATCCGTATATGAATAATAGACTCTTGCTTCAGGTTAAATGACAATTCAATTTGTAAAAAACCCTTCTGGGAGAAATAAAACATTTCCTTAAGGAATATATTACATTTGTTGAGAATGATATACATATGTTCATCTCAATCTGCTATAATACAGCTCCTTAGGGATACTGATAATAAGTGAAGTAATAAATGAGTTATGTGAGAACTTAAAGAGCCTGTTAAGGTTATTTAAATATCAGTCCTTTTAGAATATTAAATTTATTTCCATCAGAATTTGTTTTGTGAATGTTACTTCTTTAAACTAGGATGTACACATTCAAAACGGAGGCACATTGATATAATGCTTTGCTAAGTATATTGTGCTTGAATAAAGATAACAGAGAGATAAATTATCGCTTATATCCTTTACATGATTGACAACTGCACCTCATGAAGATATTCCATGTAAACATCCAGCCAACTTTGACTTCATTTAAGTAAATTCACATAGCATTAGCTGCTTGTTTGATTGTTTTTGCACACAACGCAATGAATCACTGCTACCTAAGCCGCTGCCAGCTGTCAATAATTTTTGGATTATTTCATGAAGGTCATTATAACTTATCAAGGTGACAAATTTTAATAACATTTTACAATCAAGACTACTGAACGAAATTATTGGTTAGCTGCTAAATTTCCTGTTTCTGCGTTACAGTGCCAGTTGGAAAGTAGAATATGATGATGTATTTACTTCAAAATTACCAACATAACATTTACATAATGAATTTTCATGTAAAGCTTGCCTATAGCCCTAGCCAAGTGCATTAAATGAAAACTTTCCTATGTCAAATTTGTACTGCATATATGAAGTGGAATTTGTTTTACTATTTTGATTTCTAAATCATGATATGTGAGCTTTCGCAACATCGAAGAGATGTGCAAAGATAAAAATAACTTTCAAATCTGTAAAGGATTATTGGCAATATTTTTGGGTTTTTTTTATCTTAGAATGATAATTGTCTATGTTCAAGTGTGAAATGCGAAATAGATGCACGACGCTCCGTTATTTTTTAATTTCTTTTGGGAGTAACAACCACAATTTACAGGAAAATAAAAAGTTGTGATCTATTTATACTGAGATTTTATAGACCAGTGACATTAAATGGATTATGTTCACAACCTAATGTGTTTTAATGATTTGATTTGATTTTTGTCGACATTAGAACACAAAAAATATCTTCGATTTATTGTATTTGATAAGCTTACAATTTATACCTGCATTGTTATTGCAATATATATCTGATATATCTTAGCATATTTCGCTTAGTTAACATGCCTCTATCCAATGTAACCGTATAATACACTCTGTACTGTAAACTATATACTGACTACATCAGGAATAAGGTTTTGAGTAAAATATTGAAGTTTGACATCGGAAGAAATGTGCTTTCTTCCTGTACAAACAATCCTTCTAACCTAAATTAGATTTTCAGATACACCATTAATACATTAGAGTAGAAAAGACAGGGAAAACTCTATGATATCCAGAAATAATAAATTATAGTCTATTCATTAATTCATTAATTGACTCTCTGACATATTAACAACCTGAACACAATGACAGTACTAGTTGTCTGCTTGCGCAACTTTCAAAAAGTGTTTTCTATCATTCTATGTGTTGCCGAATGATTTGGTTTCTTAGAACATATTTAAAAAAAATATATTTTCATTGACGAAGGTTAACGTGATTATTTTTGTAAACGTTTGTACGCATTGTTCTTTAAAGTTCTCAGTGGCCATAGCAATCCCGAAGGCTAATTTAGACGATGTCTATATCTGGAAAAGAAAGAATGTACCAGACATATTAATCCACTTCTAATCTGGATCACGCAAATGTTGAATATATCAGACGAGTTGAATATAGAGCTAAGCATTACTACAGGCACAATGCATATAAGCAGGGCATATATAACAAAATAACTCTAGTGATGTCATTACTCTCAAATTGGAAAGATTTTATAATTTCTGGTAATGCCATCCACCTCAAAGACAATCAAAATCTATCTTATCTTCAAAAACCTTATCGACCGTTAAGGCCATTATCATTATATATTCGTCTTTTTTATTCAATCACTACTTGCTGCCGTCATTAAAATCGATCAGGCATTAAAGCAATCATTTGCAGAAACTATTCATGAGCTTGTGATCCCTATTTCTAACATAGGACGAAAGCTACCATGTGAGTTTCGATCACCTTGTATAACCGTGTATATATATATATATATATATATTCCATGTCTTATAGAATTTACCTTCATCTGATTTTATATATTCATTTGAGTTGTATATAACATACTTTAATAATATCATTATATCGACGTCTTTTTGGATTGCAACAGACGAAGCTTAGTTTACTTGAAGGACATACGTATGAAAAGTTAAGCAATGGATTAATAACCAAACTGAACTTTAATACACTCAGGATGCAAACTGCAGCGTAGGAGGTACAATGTACATGCGCAGTCATACATATCTACATCATACAATGCAGTAAAAATATTTATACATTTGGTTCATTGAGTAAATGTGTATTAAGAGGTTCAGATTATATTTCTCATGTAAAAGGACATTATAATGATAAAAAAAATTGACGGTTTTCTTATCTTCCTAGGTTATTGGTATAAAAAGTACATATTTGATCATATATGATACTTTTGAAGAATATCGTTATTTTATTTCTTATTCCAATTTCGCACACACAAAAATGGAATTCATCACCGATATCACTTAACTTACAAAGTGATCAGTGACTGGGAAATTACTAACTATTTAGTTTCCTTGGAATTGTGTGGAGACATCAACATTTATCACCATTAGCATAAACATTTTGATTTCAGTGAAGCACGTAAGAAACTAATAACTGTGCAATAATCTGTCCAAATCTGTTGCAAAAGGAGGATACTCATGTACAAGTTGAATGACCTGATGGTGTGGTGGAAAAGTTGATCGATCTAATGAATGATTATATATTCCTGTTTCATGGGCATGCTAAGATATCTTAACAATTTGTGAATGTTTTAATGACAATGAGTGTTTTTGAATTTCGTAAAAGTTAGCAAAAAGCAAATTGTATTTGAAAACTTCGCACTATACCATGAAGTTAATGAATGATCATAAGTCTAAACGCTACTACAGTCTCAATCGTCAAATATAATTTTTTCAATATTGTTTTCTTACTCTGCACATTTGTCTGTCAATGAAATCTATGAGACTATTTTTAGATCACGAGTATTCCAGACAAGGATAAGGAATAATACAATCTTATTGGTATAAGCTCCATGTAGTTCGTGTCAGATGCCATTTACACTCAATCCATTCAGAGACAACCTTTAAAACATTTGCAAGATTTGGATTTTGTAGGCATCTGATAATTCGAATATATATAGTAAGAGACATGTTACATTCAAGGCCATCTGACACTATCCCATAGGGCAGTACATAGATCAGAAACGCTACGAGGTACGATTTCAATGAGGCTTTTATAGACAAAAATAAAGTAAGGGTATTTCTGAAGAAATCTACTTCTTTTAGACATGATTTGGTCTAGCTGAACGATTGGTACCCAAAACAATGTTAATGTTTATGATAAGAATGAATAAGACTGACATTTAAAAAAATAATGTGAAAGAGCAGTGAAATTTGCAATTGTCTTGATGTATGTTACTTTTATCAAATAGTCCCTATGACAATATATTTTTCTTTCGATGTTTGTTGTTTTAAAAAATATTCCAACACATACTTCAAACTGTATGTGAATGTGGAAAATATTGTGAAAGAGTAAATCTCAGGTCCATATATGTTTACCTTATTATTATGAGTGATCACATAAAGTGTAAAACTTTCAAAATTTAACTTTCAACAAATCCGATTTTAGTAATACCGATACTTTTTTTTTTTTTTTTTTTTATTATTGGCTATTATACCGATACTTGATTGCAACATGTTCTGGTGGAGTCATATGAGAAATACGCGTGTGGTAATCATACATAATTTATATTTATGATTACCCTATGTTTCCAACGCATCATTGTACTCAAGTAATAGTCAATGTCATTGGTCTCATCCATATATCAAATGTATGATTATTATTTATATTCTGATTTTAAAGGACAAAGAGTCCTCGATAATTCCATGAACAAGAACGTTCAGATATTCTTTATTAGTAGAAAGCCTCAAACGTTGATATATTACCTCCCTTTGCTGGTTCACATTACACAAAGAGCATTAGCTCCGTTATCATTTATATGTTTATATGTAAGTATAATACATAAGAAATTACATAAGTAACGCAATATTGCCCATCATTATGTAAAATGATGCAATGTTTTGATGTCTTGAATGGTAATATGATCCTGATATGAACATGAGATCTTGCATCTGTTACTAAACTAAAGTGACAAATTAGGTGACACATATTGTCCGAAAAACCCAACATTGATTTTCCCAGTCATGTCAAATCTTGGATCTGTTTCAATAAGTAACATGCCCATCTTCATTTGGTTAGATATAATATTCATGAATGGATTTATTTTTTTCATGGTATAATCGTTTGAATTAAACAAAATCCCTCATCGTTGTTATTTTGTTAATGTGGGGTCATAATATCACGTCGAGACGCGTAATCTGAGTATCTCTCATATGATCAACAAAAACTTGTTGTTGGTATTACTGAAATCAGATTTGGTGAATGTTAAAATCTGAAAGGATTAAAGTTTCTGTTTGTGTTTATTGGTAGTGAAACGATTTCATTACAAAAAGATTTCGATACATCCCTACGTACTTCACTTAACTTTCTAGATAACAAATTGAGGCTTAAAACTTGAAATTACTTTAACTCTAACAATTAAATGAGCGCGAGCAGAATAAGCGCTTTACTTTTAAAGTAATGCTTTAACACGGATACAGCTGTGTTTTTGATATCGTTTCTGTTTCAATCTACATAAGATACAAAGTTTACACAAACATTTGTTTCATTTCATTCATTGCACATTTTAAAATCAGCGGTATGCATCTGCACTCAAAGCTAAACCTGGTTTAATCAAGTTTCCAGCTTTCCTCTAGAATTGCGTTGTATATATGGCTATAAACTATATCTAACTTGAGAACCTTCACGTAATGACTACCTGGAGAACAATATAACATAACCGTTCACCTTCATAGATAAAATATATTATTGCAACCCGAAAATCTAGGTATAAAACTAAAATGTGGGCGCTAGGACAATCGATGTCACGATCAATAAATAGCCTTACTGACATCTTACACACTTAGATAACGTGTCTTCCCGCACTTTAGAATGGGTATGATAAGATTAAGATTGTTAGAAGCATAGACCACTCTACTGTAAAAACATTCAGACCTGTAACAACACCCCTTCTTTGTATCATTACCTTTATTATCTCACTTATTGTATTTGTACATAATTAATTGAATCAATGGCTGCCTGTATACCTATATATATTGTACCAACCTATTTTTGTTCATTATCCACCTGATGAAGGAGCAAGAAGTAGCCTAGAAACGTTGTGAAAATATAAATAAAGAAGTTGTCATCCATAACATCGTCTTGTAAGAGGTTTAAAAGACGCTTGATGTTATTTCAGTAAGACATTGATGAAAGATATAAATAGTTCAACTTACTGGAGTTGTTTTCCCACTTTGAGATGTTGCACTGAATAATGACGTTTTTGTATTCTTGAACTTGGTTGTAAGAATATCACCAGAATGTATGCACATCATAGCCACTACAATGCTAAATGATTAGGATCTAAATGCACATTGCCCATTCTCTATCATGAAAATAAGATCAATCATTCTTCTTTTTTCTGCTCATCAATATCTTTGTCTCATGCCATTAGCACCAATTACAGGAGTAATTTTTATTGGGGTTGGCCTTTTATTCAGACTAGATATTGTTTTAGCTACTTTACCAATGTACATAGAGCTCATTTATAAATACCAACTTTCTGTGTGTCATTGATATATGTATTGCAGTCATATTGATAATGTTGTTTTTTATTACTTTGATTAATTTCACACCTGCCTATGCCATCGTTTACATTGTTGTGTCTTAAGTAAATTCATTTTATACCACTAAAGTTTGACAGAGACTCAATTGATATGATTCTCGTTTGAAATCGCGTCAAACAAGTATCCCTTGCTTTTTAACTTAAGTAACAGTGACTGAATAACACAGATTTCCGACACTCAGTTCAAAGAAAACAGTAAATCACAAAGGAATTCTTCACACAACAATGTTTAGATAAAAGAACAACCATATAATGATGATGTAATTCCAAATACCTGTGATAAAATGGTTCCATGCTCACTATTTCTTTGAAAAGAAAAATGAATTATTTGGCATGTTACATATCATCATAGACACCCACGGACATCAACGTGTACACTGATGAATATTAATACAATCTTGTCCACATATGACCGATTATACCATAAATAGGAGAAAAATAAGATAGTGATTACTATCAATCATCAATATTCAAATTTGTTACAATCAGTTGTTAGTTGGGCTTCAAAGGCTTTTCTCATCCGCCCCTTATTTCCAACCTTTTTGAATGGACCAGTTCCTCGTAAGATCTTCAGTTATAGATATATGTATATTTATTCAATAGTTCAAATATGTTCTATATCAAGTGTTTATCATTGCATGCACTTTGGGGTCCTTTGTACTTATCAGTGTCTTCAAAAGTTTTATCAATTTGAAACAGTAATGATGTCAAACATACACTGAGCACAATTTTATCTGTATCTTAACAACATTTGTTTTTGTTTGTGCAAATGGATATGAGAATTGATACAATGTAACATTGGTAAAAAAAAAGATTTTAAGCGAAATTTAACTGCTCGCATGATCACAATATTATTCGGTTATATCGCACAGATGTGAATGATTAAAATTCTTTCCAATGATGATTTTAGCTTTCTGGGATTCAGAGGCATATTATTCAAATATAATGTTATATTCAAATCAAGATGTATTTGAAATTTAAATGTTACGAATTAAACATATTACATGAAAATTATGGCAAAATGCATGCTGGCAAATACTTTATATCATCAACAAATTTAAATTTCAGTGGTTAATTTCCTAAATCAATTAATAATCAGTGTTTTAGAAGACTTCTATAGTTATAAAAAGAATCTCTTTAAATTTATTAAGAACTCTGATATTTTCAGTTGCTTTATTTCATACGACAGAGAAAATACACTTTAATATGAGGGAAATGAATTTGATAAGCTGAAATACAGAATAACTAATAATAAGAGTACTTCATTGATACAAAATTTATTTCGAATCATATGCAAATAGCTGCAGTCGTACAGGAAATAATTTCATTTGGATTTTCGAAAGTGGCATTTTGGCAGTACAAATGTACTTACTTATGAATCATATGCAACCGCAGTTATACTAATGGAATTTTTATAATTTAGATTTTTCATTAATATATTTAAGGAGTTGTAGAAGTGCCACTTTTACATTTACATTTTTTTCCAGTCTATTATTCAACAAATGCATCTAGTCCGGGATCTTTCACAATTTCTCTGAATCTTGTTTGACACTTTATTTGCAAACTACGTACATTCCTTTACTACTCCACCAAACTTACTTTAGGGAAACAATAAAGTATAAATTGATAAAGCGTTCTTTGAAATGTACAATCCAAACAATCTGAAGTTTAAAAAGTATGACAAAATATCTGATGAACAGATAAGATCTTTTAACTGTCATTTTATGAACAAGAAAAAGTAACTAAGTTCACTGTGTTTTCTTACAATGTGTACTTCATTGTGATACTAGAGAAATAGTGACATTACAAAATTCTCATTCATGGGGATTTTAATATTATGTAAAATCTTCTTTCATTTAGCCACCTGTCAATGATGAATAGAATTAAAATCAGCTGAATTGAATACTAGAAAATATCAATACAAATTCTAAACCAGCGTTTAAAAAGGCTGTTCTTGATAATATATGGATATTTATATTATCGATATATAGTGAATGGGTGCCAAATTTGACAGAAAACTTGAAACACTTTAAACCTGTTCTGTGATTGAAGAAAAACTCTATCACCAAGTTACAGACAGGCTTAAAGAGAAAAGAAGTAAGAAAATTGCCAAAATTCATCATTATGAGTTGTATTACTTCTGTCATGGATTGAGATTTAATATCTTTCGAATGCAGCTCTCTTGATAAGGATGTGATGCTCTTAAACAGGCAATTGAATTTTACAAATCCATACCCTCAAAATATTCCAAATGACGTGATTTTCCTTTTTATTCAGGAGTCATAGGACGAAACTTGAGTAAATTTAATTGCCACATATGGCTTTAGCTTTATCGTTCCTATCCTCTTTGAATTAAGTTTGCATTCAACATTGTATTATTAACATTATAATGCCTTTCATTTGCGCAAGTTGAAACTCATGGTTGTTTAAAAATCGCGAAATGATCTTGTTATGTCACGAGATCGTGTATTTCGCGCATCATTTTCTAAAGCAATACATCATTATCGTATAAAGTAAGCTAGGATTGATTTCCTAACAGGCATATCGAATGCTCGATTAGTTTTGCCATCTAATTTTAACATATTTTATGGCTTGTAAGGCCATAGAGATTTGATTGACGCATTTGTGTTCTCTAATAAAAACTAGAATTTCCATGATGAAATATTATTGATCATGTTGTGGCGGATTTTATGATGGATTATAATTTTATAATATTTTAATGCTTATGTTGAAGTCAATTAATTTAGCAATTAAGTCAAAATCCACATACAGTGTAGTCTTGAGTAGTAAATAAATAGTAAGCTTATGATCATGAATAGGTAGATACAATGATACAATGACTTAAATAGTGTTTTGACTGAGATTTAGAGACTTTTTCAATTTTAATTTATTGGTGCAGTCTAGAAGTCGATCACTCGAAATCACCTCTATGAGTGCTGCTATGAAAGTCATATTAAAACAGAACTGTAGTAAGTGTATATGTATCATCCCAACTTGGAATCCTGTCCTATCTTAATATGGGACGCGTCCCAACTTGGAATCCTAAGTTGAGTTATTAAATCATGCTAATAATATTCTTATTCATATATGAATTTTGTTAATGACATATGTTTTTAAATCATTTAAGTATATACTTTTCGTACCTGCATAGAAAATTCAACTTTATATTCGTTTACTTGTCTAAACTGGCATGGTTTTATCTCTCATCGTCTACAAGCCATTGAACATAAATACATTGTAGACAAAAACTGATTTAAACGTTCATTTGATAACTAATTGAATTAAGTTTGTATCGCATTTTATCACAAAAATGAAAATATTGAAAAGGAATTGTTTTCTGCATTTTAAAGTATCAAACAACCATACAAATTTAATCGATGGGAACAGAGGGTAAACACCAATCGGGGAAACAAAAGCATTCGTTATTGATAAATAAAATGTATATCTACATGTTGAAACAATACGAAGTATACATATATTTGGCTAATATCCGTTTTTTATAAATAAAAAAAAAAGAATATGATGAATATTGACAGAGTTTAATATGAAAGTAAAAGAGATTCGAGTTAATAAATAATATCTATATAATTATGTCTAATCTGTTACAGAGAATTCAATATTCCATCATTCCTTGTATAGCCAAAATATCAATGTATCCTAAAACGTTATTCATGAAAGACTGAATCGGTGGATAAGTTCATCTGACAGCTTGGCATGTTAGAGGAGCTGGGTTTAACACAGAGTCATTCATGACAACCAACAATCGGCCATGAATGGGCACTAATTAAAGTCATACAAATGGCTAAAACAACAAATATTATTTCTGTATTGTTCCACAGAAACAATTCAATTCAATTTTGTATTAACCTTTAACTTTACAGCTCATCGGCGGTTATAATACAAAAATGCAATGCAATGAAACAGACTAAAACTGCTTGTACAAAATCTCACCAAAAGAATAGAAACAGTATTAGAAATGGTACGTCAGCTCTTCTGTGAATCATATGTATGTTATCTTTTTACATTTCAAAATATCTTCAAATTATTTTTTTACTGCATAAAGGAAACGGCCATATCAAAGAACCTTTATTAAAACAGTATATAGGTTTAATCAGATATGATAGTCTATGGTCATTCTTATACCATGCATAAAGGGACTTCAAAGCGCAAAACTGCTTTGATCTCGGCTAACTGTTTCTTGAACTATCGTTTGCTCTGAAATATCAAACAATAAACGCTTTTTACACAGAAATGGAACGAAAAACATTCTACTATGTTTCATCTTAATTTGCATCAACATTGGTTCCCATTGTGTTAAAGAAGACAATTGTGAATATAAAAATCATGTTTTGAATATACAATCCTGTTGTTAAAGTTAACAATATATACTGAATGATATCTATTATGCCTTCTCTGAAAAGTCAGTATTTTTGATGAAATTGTACGGTTACAGTGATGTTTTCAAAAAGGATAAGAAACACGTTGATTTAGTCATTAGTTGTACAGTGGAATCTGATTAGAACCTTTTTCTTTCGTGAAGTTTAAATTTACATCGATTTTGTAATTTAACCAGTTTTCAGGTTTTGCCAAATAGGAGTAACCTTGCTACAGTCATAGAATAGGTGGGTAATAGTTCCTAAAGAATTATAACAATAGCTGTTTAAGTCAGTATCAGTGTGTTGCATCTTAAAAGGTTTGTTGTTTGTTGCTAAAATATGTTGAAGACGATTGTATTGAAACCATTGGCGATTTGTATGTTTTGAACAGAGATATCGGATGTGGTTATAAAAATGTCAAGAGTTTGTATCAATTTCATTTTCAAGCGCTACATTAAATTTTTCGCAGTGCTATTTGGATCGATTTAGTTTTAAGTAGGGCATTGTATAATATTTGCCATCCATTTTTTTATAGTGAGAAAATTTATATATTTAATTCATACTTTTTTAAATCAAAGTACTATATATAGTGTTAATGTTACTGATCTTATATAAACACGTATTAAGTCATAAGGTTTCCGTCTGAAAAAGGAAACAAGTATTTACCTTATTTCTCACTGGACCCACTATTGTTTTTCAAAGCTAGCTCATTTTCATTTTTTGCATGTTTTCAGTCTTAATTTAAATTTTTCACCCTAATTTTGACACTTGTGACCTGCTTTTCTGTACTTCATGCAAACACGTTGATAATTGTCTAATGTCATTCAAAGCCACTTCACACGTTAGCAATGCTTGATAAATCATAATGGACAATAAGGCAAGATTTTGTTATGTTAAACGTTAGAGCAGCATTCATTGTCTATTCATCCGTTGTCAGAGTGTTACATTTGTGTTACATACTAAACTATCTTCCATTTAATTAAATTTTTATTTAACAAGTTACTGACTTAGTATAAAACGAGCGAAAGCAAAAAAAAATGAACGAAATATTTCCGCGAATTGGCCGCCATATGGACAGCGGTGCAAATATTATGTTGTCACACGAGCAGCGGTTTTACACTAGTTAAATATCGCCGTCTAAATATTACACTGCAGTATCTTACACGGGCGAGTAATACAGGAAATTATTGATTTGCTGCGCATTTCAACGTGGTATATATATTTCAGAAACGTTCAATATGTTTTACTTAATGAAATAAAGTTTGAAATGATTTAAACAGACATCTGCCAAGATAAAATGGACTAAGAAACACAGAGCTTAATTCTTGAAGACAACGGGTCAGCTATGTGTGATTAAGGTCGATAGTTAAGCCATTAAAATGCTTATAAAAGGAAATTGATAATTAAGGGTGACAACTGAAGCATCCCCTAATTTCAATATCCACAATTACTGAAGTATCACAGCCAAGCATTAGCACAGTGTATGATATTGCGAGAACGCTACTTTGTCATGTTAAACATATCACCATATACTGAAATGAAAATGTTTTCATTAGTCAATATTTGGTAGCTGATGTTTTAAAATTTTCCATATTGATAACTATTTTGACAAATTTGTGAAAGTCATACTAAATGTAAGGTGAAAGTGGAATTCGTGTATAACAGAACACGGGCATTGAGAGAACATATAACAGAACAACGGCATTGTTTGCTGTGCAGTTTCCCTCAGATAGAGTAAAAGAAACAGAACCAGGCAAACACTCACAATATACAGTTGTATGCTAATCAGTTTGATACTCCACCAGGTTATTGATACCACCGAGCAACACATCAAAATTTGAAAACAAACTGACTTAAATAGTTTCTGAGAAATGCTGTTTCCTTTTAAGATACCCTTGAACTAAATCCAAACAATAAATCATGGATAAAAAGCCAAGTACAATCAAGTGCATGCTTATAAAATTTTAACTCGATCATGCACTCGCATAATCTTTTTAACATAATATATTCCTTGTTTCTGAGATCGTTCAGAGAGTGACGATTATTTGTATCATCAGAGTAAATCAAAATTTCATTTCGGAATGTGGGATTGATTCTTTTGTTATTATGATATTTGATAACCAATCTTCTCACTCAAACATAGGCTAAATGATTACTCTTGCAGATAAGAGGGTCACAGTCTGTAAAAGTCAAACAGGAAATCTGACGTTGTATCAACGTTGAAACGACGTCGTTTAGCAACGTTGAAATAACGTTGTCATTAGATTGGATTTGAAATTTGCGGCGACGTCGAAATCCGACGTGATTTCGACGTTGGTTCAACGTTGAAGCCAAGACGTTGTATAGACGTTGAAAAGACGTCATTTCGACTTCTAGACTTGTTGATCATTTAGGTTGTGTTGGTTTGTTTTTTTATTTGAAATAATGCATCATCTGCGAGGCTTTGCTCTCAACCCCTGCTCTTTTAAATGCCTCGGTTCGAGAACGAGATGGGTGTTCCATGAATTGGAAGTAAACCAGATGTTAGGGTATTAATGTTTATATACACTGCAACGATTTAGACTAAAGTGTCACCAAAAAAATTTTTGTTACAAATGCGCAATTACCGTTTTGTAAGAACTACTAACTATATTCAAATTGAAAATTTATGTTGTCAGTTGTGAACATAAGGGGAAAACTAAAAACTGTTGAAAAATACCAATACCTTGTTTATTCTAATTAGACATAAGGACAGAGTGACTTCCCTTTATTGTGAAATTGAAAGAAATAAACTTTTATTTATCTAATTCCAATATCAATAACACTTTCAAATGTAAATGATAGCTGTTTGTTTTTGCATTCTTTATTTCATTCTTTAAAACAATCCGAAACGTATTTGATGTTATTGATAATAATGAAATGTTATAAAAGTAAACACTTGTCAGTTTTAAGTTGCTCTGATGAAAACACCTACAAATTTCAAAGTCAGGAAACTCACGTTGTTCCGACGTCGAAAATTGGTTGATCGACGTCCTGACCTGAATTCAACAAAATTTTGACGTCGAAATGACGTCAGATGCCTGCTGGGAGAGTACTTCATGTACGATTTCCGATGTAAGCTACATCAATTGGATCTTTAAAAAAACACATGACTTTTTAAGAAATTTGACAACAATTCAACTACTAAGGTTTTATAAAAAAATTCGTATTCATGGTAAATTGACCCTGCTTGATTATGTTGACGAATATTCATTTGAAAAGAAAAACATCCTGTTAACTCGTAATGATGGGTAACTGTTTTAAGATTCGCATAATACGTATTCCTTATGCCTTATATGTGATAAGGTATCCGATTGGATCCCAATACCATTTTTTTAAGTATGCAGACGGAACCGGATGGAATACGACAGAGGCAATCCCCTGGGTTTTGTCTTGTGCCTGTTCTGTGTTGATGCCCTTATCAGTCACTTAGGCTCGTAGTATAGATCTCAAGGTAACTGAAGCACCCATACCACCACGCCCTGATAAGGTATTCAGTCAAAAGATAGGTTAAATACATATACCTTCCAGGTATGCAAACCATTATTGCAGGCCGCTCAATAAGTTTTGTCACAGGAGAAATTTTTAGCAATTACTGAATAAACGTAATACCGTGTTTTTTACTTAACAGTGATCTATTTAAGTAAAAAAAATTAACATAAGGGTTTCTGAAATATATGTAGGCCTTGGTATTTCTACAAAAAACCGGCGTAATATATTTGCAGTCTGACAAGACAAAATATTTTAATACATTACTTTATACCAGTCGTTACATTTCACCAAGCCTCGAGGTTATACAGGATTCCTTCCTTCTTAATGTGTTACGAGTGGATTTAGTTGGTAGAATTTAAGTGACTCATTAACAAAGAAAAGACCAGCAGGAAATTATACGAGGTTTAATACTAGAAAAATGGTATCATTTCACAGTAGCAATTACCAAGCAAGATCAGACATTATACCTTATTGTTCAGAGTCACAGAGTTCCTTGAGGTTAGCACAAATAAATCCAATGTCAAAATTAATTGCACAAATATCAGTAATTTAAGTAATGCAAAGGGTAAGATAGGGTCCAAAACGAATTCTCCAAGAATTGATAAATTACAGGTCTTTTCTACTTAATGTTAAATGTTAAGTTATGGAAGTAATTGGAACTTGCAGATTGAAGGTCGAAGCAATAAGCTACTAAATAAAGTAAAAGGCCAAAGCTGTTTATACAATAAGCTGGGTGTGTTCATAAAAAGGTATTCAGCTTTTAGCTGATAAAACAAAAAATTCATTTTGGGTATTTGAGAGATATGGAGAAGTTTGATTATTGTTGGTTAAAAGGTGTTATCATAACAAATGCTATTCAGATCGAGTAAAGCTATTAAAGGAATCATAGGTTCTCTATTTCTGGCTGTCCCTAGTCAAATGAAAGCAAAGCGTTTACGTACACACTGTAAAAAAAAACACCTCTTGAGTTCGAACAAATGGAATCTGCCCTGGGCCCCGTTTAACAAAACCCATACAATCGATTGTAACCTAGTAATTCTATGTTAATAGAATGGCAAAAGTGGATTATTACCCTGCACATGCTTTGGAAATGCACACTGGTCTTATCCGTGGTACATTCGTTTCATGGCGATGGATTACTGTTTGTAAATAATATAGCTTTGTAATGGTTCTTCCAGGTAGAGCAACGTAAGACAAAAACGGAATATAAAATGAAGCTTTAATCATCCGGGCCCGATTGTTCAGATGCTCTTTCATCTGAGGTAGGCAAACGGTTCGCATAGCTTAACCAATCATGGAACCTTTGTCCTAATACTGCTTTTTAATTAAAATACATCCTATTGTAATTTGAAACAATATATATATGTGTGTGAAATAATGTGTTAATAGAA
This sequence comes from Phorcus lineatus, assembly GCA_921293015.1. Classification (NCBI taxonomy): domain Eukaryota; kingdom Metazoa; phylum Mollusca; class Gastropoda; order Trochida; family Trochidae; genus Phorcus; species Phorcus lineatus. The sequence continues at coordinate 34,755,282 of OV121082.1, forward strand.
CTGTAAAGTGTGAAAAGCAAAATCTTTTGTCTAACATCCAAAAGTTTGAAACTACACAAATATTTAGTGTATGTTATTGGGAAAAAATTAATGACACATCTTTAATCATCCTAAATAATTTATTTTCAAATTAATAGCAATGTAAATTAGATAGTCTTTTATGTAAAATTTCTCATGAACACACCTGGGAATGAGTGATTTTATTAGATGAGATGCAGACAACGCGACTGGATGTCGTTCATCTGTTCATCTCGTAAAGCTTAGCACCTAGAATGTTCATATTTGGTGACAGCCTTCAATGGAGGACGACTCAGACGCCAGTCGACATATGTGACCTTGATCTCGTTGCAGTCTTCAAATTACTCTGACCATTCTGTCCTGTTCGAAGGGAGATTACTCTGCATATTTCTTTAGCCAGTAGTCAAGAGATCTCTCTGCCTGGGTTATCCAGCAATTTTCTGCCTTCTGTGTCTATTCAGATTGAAAACAACGTCCAGTTTAACCCTTTCTGTTTGTTTCTCTAAATAGTTGATAAAGCGAATGCTGTTAACAAAGGGAAACTATTACGAGCATTAATCCTCAATCCCATACTGTGAGTAATGCAAAGTATTTCTACTTCTTACTTGAAATACATGGACACGAACCTTTTGGCACTCGTCGGGACACGTGTTCTGTTTTCTATATTTGTAGGGTTATGCCCTGATCAAATAGCCATAAGCAGAACTTTCCACTTACTCTCCTAACATTCTTGTTGATTCAGCCCATTTGCACTTGATGTAAGTCATTCAAAGCATAAAAGTAAAATGTCAAATAAAAAATTGTCTGTTGTTTTTTAAGTAAATATTTTTTTGCTTGTACTTGCTCTGACATCTCTCTCAAATAATCATCAATGCTGGGAACATCTCCTTTATTTATATTATAACTTTGTACTAGGGAAAGACTTTTATAAATGAAAATTGGCATAACATGTATGCCGATTTGCTGAAATTTTTATGTTTTCTAAAATAAAGCACCACTAGGTGCTGAATTTAAGGTATGTTACTTTCAATAAAACTGGATTTGGCAATTTAAAAAAAAACTGACTTAAAAATTCTCGAAAGGAACAAGATGTAAGCATAATTTTAAACGTCTTTTACGCTTGATTAAAACATATATATATATATATATATATATATATTTATATATATATGTCACCACGACACTTTCACTACTTTGTAATACATTGATAACGCAGTATCTCGTACAACGTAGCACCTAGAGTGTTCATATTTTGTGACAGCCTTCAGTGGAGGAAGACGCAGATGCAAACCGACATTGGTGACCTTGACATCATTATCAAGGTCACCACGACACTTTGACCACTGTGTAATACGTTGGTAACGCGATATCTCGTAAAGCTTAGCACCTACAGGTTTCATATTTAAAGACAGCCTACAACGGCGGATGACTCAGGCACCAGTAGACTTTGGTGACCTTGACCTCATTTTCAAGGTTACCACGACACGGTCATCACTTTGTAATACATTGTTAACACGATATCTCGCAAAGCTTAGCACCTAGAGCGTTCATATTTGGTGACAGCCTTCAATGAAGGAAGACTGATATGTGGTTAAAATTTTATGTCAAAGAGTCTTTCTAGAAATACATCACAAGGAGGAGAAAATTCTCAATTGTTCATGACTAGACACATCAACATACAGGTAACATTCATTGTACCAAAGGATAAATAATATTAATTATACCAAATATCTCAAAACAGCGGGGGACATTGCCATGTCAGTGGCAAACACTTGTTATACGTTGTACTGATAGAATCCCTATGTATATGTACAGGAGATATATTTAATCGAAATAATGTCAGCTTATTTTTTGTGAAAGCAGTGTATTCCGTATATCCAATACTCTGAAGCCTCCTTCAGTGTCATTCTGGATTATTATTTTACGTTTTATTTCATCTTGCCTTCCTTTCCAAATGAATTAAGAGCAGAGTTTTTCCATTTGTTTAATACTTCCTTCGTTATGGTTAGTTAGAAGATAAGAGAGTTGGTTTGACTTTGATAAAATATGACTTTTCAGGACAGTTGTCCAAAGTGTTGTGATAACTCTTCTGAGCCATTCCTTCATTGTAATTGTAATTTGTTCAATTTATCTTTGAATTTTTTTATACATCTTGGTATTATTGGAATTATGAGTGTCTATAGCTTCCGTGGTAATTCATATGACCATTTTCATCATAGATTTCAACTTCATCAAACTTCTAATACATGGAATATCTATAGTTTTTTGGTTTTATAAAATTTCACTTATCATGTTCTAAAGCAGTCCCTGGCCCTTTGATCCATATATGGCTGTAATCATGTTAAGGTCTGTATAATTGGTTTGATCTTTTGTCCACTTGCAGACAATTAGAAGATAAATAGTTGCGTTTGTAAAATTTCCGGGATTCATTGTTATTCAACACCCGCAAATTTAGTTAAAACCGACGTTGTGGCCTTTGTGACGTCATACCATGGGAACGGCATTCGAAAGAAGGCGGCCGCATGAAACTTTGCCAGTTGAAAATATTTTCGTTCTTCAAAAATAAATCGTATCAAAGTGTATTTGTGATATCTACCGGTAGACACATTATAAAAACGGAGAAAGACAACTGTCAAATCGGAGTAAAGCACGCATTTTCTAAGAAACTGGAAAATTAAAACTTGAGTCGGTCCGGCACTAGTGAACTTGTATCAATTCGCGAGGATTCGCCTTTGCTAATTTGCGGGTATTCATTGTCATTCAACATAGGGTAATTTTTTAGAATCGACCAATCAGAATCGAAGATACAACGAAGTCATGTTACAATGTCCCTTTAACACTTGGTCTACACTTCACTGTCCATAACCACTCTGCCCCAGTCAGATGAACGTCAGACTGTTATCTCGTAAATTCTCTGTACCATGTTCTCGTTTCCTGCCTCAATTTAGGAATACAATTCTCTCAGAAGCAGGACTTCCTTTTCATTTTGTATGTGAACAAAATGGTGGCATACGGGGACCGCTAACTATTGAAAATGTTTAACCTTGCAGATACAATGTGAAAAATAATAAACATAGCTACAATCTTGTTTATTTTTAATGTTTACCAACCCTTGGGGTCTAGATTTGCTCAATGATCTGATTTTCAGACCACTTGCACACATGCCCATTGTACACTGATAACCTGCATTTCCGTTCTGAGTCAGCTTAACGTCAGACTGTTATCTCATACACTCTTTGTACCGTGTTCCAATTTCCTGCTTCAGTCAGAAATAGAATGTGCTTCAGACGCAAGACTTCCCTCCTCCTGTTCTATTAAATTCTTCATCTCATAAGCACTGACACATTGGGAATAATATATCAGAAAAAGACAATCCAAATCAAAGTTGGACTAAATACGTCTTCTCTTGTAGATGTAGCGATTAAATAGAAATACAAGTCAAGGTAATGCCACTATTGCCTGATTCAGTTTACTTCCTCTTTTTGCAGTCACAATGGTTAGGTATTTAACCTCATGTTTTGATTTCGAGCGAACACTGTATGTTTCCGGCTTTATATATCTTCTTCATATATATCAGATTGTTACCAATACATGATTAGCACAACATCCCTAAAGATAATATTTTTGTAAAACCTGTTAGTTTAGACAGATAGACAAAAGGTCAATCATCAGTATCTTACTTTTAATGAATATTTTACACATAAGCCTTGATAGATTAATTAGCACATTATATTAATAAAGATCTGGTATACTAAATAAAAGAATTATTAATCATCCTCATTTTAAAACAGTTTATAGTTAATAAAGTAATCCAATTGATGCTTCAACATTGAAGATTGGCTAGTCCTGATTGTCTTTTGTAGGGTATTTTTCTACGCATCAAATAATGTTGTTTCTATATACAATCTTGCCAATTATGTTTCCTTCCTGAACAATATTTGCAGTTATTTTTTTTTCTATTTTCATAATATTTGCAGTTATTGTTTACCCCTACTGCTAACTCATCAGCTGGGGAAATATTCCCTATCTCTTGAAACACATGAATATATATTAGCAAGGCTTTTCTTAATAAAACATTTCCATATCGTTACAATTATATATTTTGTAAACCTATCACTACATGTTGACTTATTCATATTTGCAAAGTTAATAAATTTGGCGCCACATCTGGATAGGTATTTACTTCGAGTACTATCAGAACACATTCTAATCCTCAGCCATAGGGGGAAACTGTAGGTGCATAATCCCTTATTTGTGATTTGTAATCCAACTGATCTTTTCGGATTATAATATGATATCACAAAGCTCACTATTTTTTAAAGAAATTGGGATTTGTTTTACATTAAAGTGACAAATCATAAGAAACATTTGTATTCTCTAAATCTTAAACAGTACAAAACGTGTAAGTTTTGGAGACTTTTCTCGACTATTTTTTCATCACATAAATCCTAACAGTTTATAAGAATATAATTCACTTATAGATATCTTTAGATATGAAAGCTCACTTCATTGATATACACAACACGAGGGCGAAAAGGACACACTGAGGGACTAAAATGTCAGCTCAAAACATAAGGGATTTGTAAAATGAAACCATAATGATAATTTACTTCAGCAGGTATTTAAAGCGATTTTACCAGCTTTCAGGGCTAAGCTACATAAGACTAAGATTTGAATACATCAAACATTCTTTGAGAACTGTTGCAGTTTTTAGATGGGATTTGAAAAGAGAAGAGAAATCAAAGGATTCGTTGAAGCACCAGGTGTGAGTAATTCTTTGTGTGAAAATCCGAGTGATTGTTCCTGTACAGAGATTAGAAATACAATACCTCATTAGCAAGGACACATGTGCAAACTTGAAATAACTGCCTATTGTCTTGACAAATTATTTGAATTATGATCCAAATTATTAATCAAAACACCTGAAATAGACTTTAAACATAATCAATATGTTTAAACAACTAATGTTTGAAACAGGGCATAAAATATCGTGAGTGATACTTTTTTCTGGCCACAGTGGTGCCACATTGGGTTTCAGCCTTGAACATGTAGATAGTTTAGGCCTGATGAGCTAAATGTTAAGCAACAGTCTACGTTACTTATATCTGATTTAATATATTCGCAAGCGACGACAGCAGGATTCGCCGCTAAAGAATATTACTATACAAAAATATCTGAGTGTTATTTAGATTGTAATCAGGTAATATATCACCAATATGGTATTACATATAAGATATAGTTGAATCAATCTAATATTAGTTAATAGGAAGAGAAATAGAGGAATCGGTACAAATATATGCTTATGTAGCAAGTAAAGTGCATTAGTTAAATCCATTCGTGCAATAACTGCATTTTTTACACTTTACAGTCATAAATTACAACAATTCTGATAATTTGACAATTCTGATGTGTTGTTTTTGCTCCTTACTGTTTTGTACTCATGCTGTTTCATGTATTGCTGCTATTTGTCACGCTCAAAATGAAAATTGAAAATAATCAACTTTGACATCCTGTATCTCTGTTGTCATTAGCATGACTGAACTATTTATTAATTTTCTTGATAGTATATGCTTTTTTCCTGTCTTTTGAGGTATTATACAATGTTATATGATTTGTTCTTCGCTTCTTACGACGTTTTAATAACACACAGTAAACTTGCTTTTTTCTAAATTTTCAAACTTTGACCTTCACTCAGCTCCAGAAATGACTGTTCGCGAGCAATTGTAGTCTTGATTCTTAAAGACCTTGGTCACGTCTAACTCTTAAAAATCACGAAATACGACGGTAAGGTTTTTGAGTTATCTGCCCTTGAAGTTATCGATTCTTTAACATTCGGTAACTTTGAATGTTTGCTGTGGAAAAAGTATTGAGAATTTACAAAATCCGAAACAAACTTGTTATAGGCCAATGCTTCAGCTACATACCACGCAAGTATGAGCTCTCTAATGCAGTAATTAATTAACGAACCCTCAAAGGTGCATATGGGGTTGTACATCTCTAAAAGTGCGCAAATTCGAGATGGCGCCGAAACCAATTGACTTAGGACGTCGCCATGTGTTACTTTTTGGCTTGAAATTTTATGACGCATCTTTCAAAACAAGTTCTAAGTCCCTAAGTGTATACTGAATAATCTGCCCATGTTAATTTTAAAAATTTGAGTGGAACTGGGCCTTTAATAGAATGTCCGATTGGCTCAAAAGTTCGTTTCATGAGTTCGTTGTAAGGGCTATAAGATTGTGAAGTTTGGTTGCATTTGGATGATTAGTTTTTGCTGTAGAATGGACACAACATCCGTGGAATAATTATAATAATAAAAATGATAATAATAATAATGATAATAATAATAATAATAATAATAATAATAATAATAATAATAATAATAATAATAATAATAATAATAATAGAAATAATAAACACGCCAATAACATTAAAGATTTAGCAAGTTGCTGAATCCTTAATTACAGAAATAAAGAATCTCGTCCATAAAGGATGAAGCCAGTTTTATTGAAGATGAACTTACCTAAAATCCGTACTCGATTAACAAAGAAAAACTACTAATTTTCATTTAACTGTTGTAGATGAATATTAAATTTGTACGTGATGGTTTGAAATCACATCAGCATATCAATTATATGTTTGCACAGAATAAAGCTAAACAAAATTGAGATAAATACTTCTGCCACTTTAAGTTATGGATGGAATGGATTTTAAGTCACAATTCAAATTAAATCATATAAGTTATATAAGCGTCGTCTCTAAATGTGGGTATTGTCTAGTAGAACCAAAGTCATAATGCTATTCACTGTGAGATTCCAACATAACAATATGTCCAATACTGTTGTATAAACTCACATCAAGTGTATTGTTACTAAAAGACATCATGCAGTTTATTACAATGAGTAACATATTGAGGGGTTTAATACACGATAAGCATGTCCTTATAAAACACATCAAGCCTGATTAAATGATAGAGAAAGAGTTGACCGCAACTACTCTTAACTCAAAACAGGAAATAAGAACACCGAAAGGTATTGCAACCAGATGAATCCCTGAGCATGATCGATTAGGACATTCCATGTTAAGAGTGTATTCCATGCTTGCGGTGATGATCGTTAGAATGATCTTATTTCATTAAAATGTCCTAAAATTACACATTATGCCATTGAAGGGAAAACTTTAAAAGTGAAGGACTTTTTCTGATGCTCTGTAACTATATATTCAAGGCAAAATGGGATGCAAGTTCTGTAATAATTGAGCGTTAAAACACGTTCAGCTCGGATTAGAAATCCCGAGCAATCATGTGTTTACAGATGACTAACAACCTATTTGTGAATGACGTGTCTGATAAACTTTATCTGAATAAATGTTATCTCAACTAGCAAAGTTGATCAGTATAAAGATTTGTTATTTGTAATTCACTTTGTAGGACCGTAAATATATGCTACATGTAAATATTACTTGCTAATGTAATATGTATCAGTTCATTCATATATTATACGTTAGAATAGTTATAGCATTTATTTAAAAAATTATAACTATATTGAATAAAGTGTTTGTTTCTAATTCTATTCTTATTTTTCTAAAATAACTGATCACATGAAGCTAGAGGAAACACACTATGTTAAATGTATCATATTCAACAGCTTATAATTGTAGGATGCATCAGGATTTGAAGATACAGAAGGATACTGTAAGGTTATGCCAACATGCAAATGTCAACAGAAATAATTTGTGTATATGCGTAAAATGGTAAAATATATTAGATTCAACGTGTTCCATGTGGACATTCATGAATTTAATGTTAAATCATATTCATATAACATCTTATTCGATCGTAAAACATTAATTTAGATTACATACTTAATCTGAAATAAAATTCTTTTTTAAAAAAATTAAAAGATTCCTTACACAGAAATTTAAACAAATTAAAATATTCTTATGATTTGTTCCTGTCACTTGAAATGGTAGACATAAGAAATAGGAAATGAAATAGAAATGTTTAAGTGGATCTAAATCGTTATTCTTTTAACATTATAATTAGTGTTTCAAATAAATGATACAATGTACATACACTTACTATTTATATGACATTACAGATAACAATCACGGCAAAAAGGTCAATTATAACAACAAGACTTGCTTGTTTGTTTGTTATTCTTAGGGCCGTGCGCTGACAAAAAAGGGATACTCTTACCTCTTACCTCTTCAAACATTCATCTAAAAAGAGTTCTGTCATTAGGAATAAAAAAAATCAAATCCAATGTTCTAGTGCAGTTTCAGCTGTGAGTATTTCTTTGAAGACAGAATCTGGATTTTTAACCTGCACAGTCATTTAGATCTCATTATCGGGGGACACATGTGCAAATTGATGATTCTGCATATGTGATCAAGATTAAAAATCACACTAATTGGAATCTAAATAGCTACCATCTTCCCCTTATTCTATGTTCTTGTTCTCTCTTCTTTACATGAACCTTTGTTACTCCTGTCAGTCTCAGTAATATCCCTTTCATGAAAATCGTTGTGTTGAAATCTATAAACTGTCCATTCGTACTGCATATATAATAGAAATGGAAAACTATGGATTGAATGTTCATTGCATGCGTTCATATGGCAAAGACTTATCCAGGGGCAATTTAGGTAGTCATAACCATACACTTATATATTCCTTTGTTTATCCTACAACATAGCATTTATGTTAAGAACCACCTGACAGGTTTTGCTTTTAAAGTGAAAACGTGGATGAGGTAGAATGGAAAGGGCAAAATAGACTTCACCCAAGCTCCTAAAGCCAAGGGAGTATAATAATAACTGTAAGTGTTTTTGTATTGCGCTGTTGACATTCAAACAGTTGCTCAAAGCGCAATGCCAGCACCTCATTGTAATATGTTGAGAAGATACGAGTCTCAATAATTAGCACCTTCACAGTATTAAAGTTATTTAATGTTGCATTTCCTACTGCATGTCAATAGGAGCACATATGCACATTGAATGGAGCTATCTGTTGATGCGCCATTCTTCCTGTTAAGATATATGGTTCCTGTGTAAAGTAATCAGTTTGTCTGATTTTGTTCAGTTAATATCAAGTTCCACATAACCTTGCCCTCAAACGTTAATATCCTTGATGTCTTCTGCACACATGAAATTATGGCTTATGTATTAGAATGATATTAATATTAGTAAGTGAGGTCTTCCTATGAAGGGTCAATGGCAATCATAAACAGAGAAAGCAATCAAATAAATCTGGTACCAAGAAGTTTCCGAGACAACACTATCATATATAAACGTGTCCGTAACGTTTGTATGAGGTACTTTGCCATCTGTCGCTATGAATAGCACATAGATTTCTTAAAATCTTTCAAGGAAATGCTAGCAATAGTTGATTGATGACCAAAATTAAAAGTTAATATCAAGGAGCAAAGAAGGTCGTCACCTGGACCTTAAACGTTAATACCAGGGATTTATGCACATAAGTAACAGACCCTCGGTATGGCTGAATTATTAGTAAAAGTATACAGTCGCAATACGTTAAGTAACATTCCACGCGACCGTATGACTTATACAATATCAATATTGGTACAAAAGTATTGAAAGGGCCGGAAAAAAGTAATTACTTATCCTATTGTTTTACTTAACCAGTCTTTACTTGATTAGACTGTATTTATAATGAAAGGTTGATGACATAAAAAGCAAGAAGTTATAATGTGGACCAGCTATAGAGAAGTTTCGGAGACAACACTATAATATCATAACGTTTGCTCGGTAGCGTTGTATGACGTACTTGGCCATATGTCTGGTGTAGACAGAACAACTGTAGTTTTTATTGATTACAAGCAAAATTCTTAATAACCTTGTGCTCAAGTTAATAATACAGTATTCATACTGTGCAAAGCAAAAAAGCTTTATATCCTAATCCATTATCCTATATACTTTTACTAATATTTATCTTTAATATTTTAGGATCCTCTCATGTTGGAAGAAATGTATCTGCTCTTACCCTAAGATTAGTAAAAATATTATTACCCAGAATAAGAAGCACATATTGAATTTTTTAAATCTTTTTATATTGACATATATATTTTTGTCATATTACATTTGAAACATGAACTCCAGCCTCTTTGAGATTAAAAGATTAAAATAAACTACAAGAGATTGCTTAGGGATTCTTCTTGAAAGTTAAGAATGTTTTATAAAAATTTTTCCTTGTAACTTAACATGAGGGTTAACAAAAACATATAGAATAGTTATATTAATAATTCAAATTGACTGCTAAATTAAATCCTTTCGGACTGCGCATGAAATCAGATAAATGTATGTCATTATTATTATTGTATATTTGTTACAATGATAATCAAGAGTTGTATATATCAAATTTAGTTTGAAGTCGATTTGTGATTCAAAATCCAAAAAAAACAGACTTTATGGACATACAACAGTTTTGAACTCTCTGTAGCATAAGATATTGCCTTTTATTTCGTTTTGATTAAATCTATTTCTGTAGTTCCAAAGTTAGCGCGTCACGTGTCTAACCAAGCTGGATACATGATTGAAACCTACACAAAAGGTCAAGGTAAATATTCAAAGAAAACAGCTTAGAACTTCTCGCTAATGCAATATATTTTAGCAACGAAGAATGTGCATCGAGTAATTTAATGGCATAAAGAAAAACAATCGAACTTTGACTTTACAATTGTTCCGACAACCTGTCAATGGCCTAAATTTCAGTAACAACCTTATATAGAGGTGACTTCTTATGACCGATCATGAGACACTCATCCGTGAGACTTTTTGCGAGCGCAGCCTTCAAAATATGGTTCAGAATTCACATCAATAGGTCCGTGGTGCGAATGGTGGTGGCGGCTCGGCAACTTTGTCTGCAGTAGAAACCTGTTCTACACGCAGTAATGTTTGGGTGCAATGCTACACTGAATTTTAGTGCAGTACAATCCATGCTTCGCTGGTTCCAGCCGATGCTCGGTGGTGTCACCCCAATGCATAGCCAAATTTGTGTTGCGGGCTTTCTCCCTGCAATGATACCGGTTGCCGGCGTTAAACCCTCACCTCACCTCACATAACAAGAAAATACCTTTATATCTTGGTCTGCTTATTGTCCTGAAATTAATCTTTGAAATATCCATGTTACACTTAAATGAAAGGGAGTCTTTTCTCAACTTTTTTTCAACATAGAAATATCTTTAAGACAGTAAGATGGTTGAGCATTATAACCGCTTTATGATGCCCTGGTTATGCACTTCAAAATGGGATTTGATCTGATAAGGAATCCATTCCAATTGCATTTATAAACAGTATATCCTTATTTTGAGGATACAAGAAGAACCCACATTTCTGATCATTACTATCAGTATCTAACTAAACGAAAATGTATATAACTGTTATCATGAAGGCTTTCACAATAAATACTCATCTCTCTAAACGTCTGGAATGATATGATAAAAAGTTCTCTGTTAATGCTGAATTATTTTCCCGTTATCAATAATTGCATCATAGGGAAGGACGTTTACTATTGACTTTTCAGTTTCCTGAATATGCTTGTAGTTTCAGATCGTCTGTTAAGCAATTAATATAGTTAAGAGTCTCCAAAAAAAGGAAATTGTTATATCAACTACCACTTTTTAACTTATCTAAAATGGTGAAATATCAAAAGTCTATTTTCTACCCTTATAGTCATTAACACTGATTGAAGTATTTGTTTTTGATAATTTATCTAACATAACATCATAGTCTGTACTAAATAATTCACAAAAATGATTCACAGGTCTTTGAAGTCGATACTCCGCAAAATATTTTTGAGGACATATAAATTAACATTTCATAATTTGTATCGTGTTATTCAATCACGTGTCCATAAGTATAAGTTGAATAAGCTTTCATATTAGTTATTATAAAAATATATGTATAAGAGGTTAACTCAATTCATTGTCATTCCTTACTTGCATATTTCTTGAATTAAACATTTAATTTTTTTATAAGGTCAATTAAAACACAATCGAAAATGTGTTGTTTATTAGATCAATTCTCTTTATACTCAATGAAGACGATGACTGAATTGCACAAACAAAATTAATATCTGAAGTTGATAATTTAACATGCCCGCTTTATTAACAGACATGTTTTAGGTTTTCGCATCTTAAGTAATAATTGCCACCGACATGTATCATAATTAGTTTGTGTTAAGTTTCGTGTAAGTTTTTTTTTATAGCCTTGTTTATATGCACTCTTTTGACCCGGGGTCAAAAATACCCCGGGGTTAATTTTGCCCCCTAGGGTCAAATCTTTAACAATACAGATTGTTTATATGCACAGGATATTTGAAGATTTATGCAGTTGTGATTTAACTATGGACAGCTATAGATCTAGACCTCTGTGCAGGAAACGAAAGCGACAGCGCTTTTCTCAATGCATCGTATTTGCTTTGACTGGATCAGTCTTAAGAGACAGGAGACTCTGGATGAGGGAAAGAAGCAGGCACTGGTGGAGTAATATTGTTGAGCAATGCTTTGATGACACTCAGTGGAAGGAAAACTTCAGAATCTCAAAACACATGTTTGACTCAATGTGCACTCCGCTGCGACCCTACCTCACAAGTGACTCGTGTTAGAGAGAGTTTGACTGTAGAACATAGGGTTGTTGTTAAACTGTATTTTTGGGCTACTAATGTAGAATATCGCACTGTGGGCAATCTTTTTGGAATGCATATATCTACAGTATACTGTGTGCGTTATTATTTTACGAAGTCTGTGAAGCAATCAACATGCACATTTTCCCACTGGATTTCCAAAAGATGCTGAGCTCAGAGATATTGTGTCAGGCTTTGCTTTGAAATGGAGGTTCCCTAATTGCGCTGGAGCAATCGATGCAACACACATACAAATCAAAGAAGCGAAAGTGAATCATTCAGATTATGTGAACAGAAAAGGGTTGTATTCAGATACAGATTCACAGATATACGAGGGATATCAAAAAGTTTCAATTATGACAAAGTATGTACTGGTGAATACGGACCAAATGGTCACTGTAGCATAAGTGTCCCTTGTCTAGTTCCTTGGTCAACAATAGTCTTTTTCGCGACAGCAAGTTTTTCGTCTGTTGACCAAATAGCACAGTACCCCCTATAATGAAGAAATTGAGGCGCGTAGTGTAATTAAGTTTTTACATTTGAAGGGCTATATTGCTCGTCAAATTCATGATGAATTCGCAGATAAGCCAAGAAGTGGACGCCCCTCACTTACTGATGATATAGATGGCATCAAGAAGGTTGAGACGCTAGTTCAAGAAGATCGCCGCGTAACTCTACAAATGATAATGCATGAAACAGGTCTGAGTGGTGGCAGTACATGGAACATAACAAGTTGCATATGTCAAAACAGTCAGTACGCTGGGTTCCTCCCTTACTGACTCCATTGCAAAAACAGAATCGAAGGGACATGTCACAGCAGGCACTGCAGCTTCTGGAACAAGACGAAGAGGATTTCTTCAAACGTCCTGTTACTATGGATGAATGCTGGGTCAATCAATATGGTCCTGAGACAAAAGAAATGAGCAAAGAGTAGAAGCATGCTACGTCACCATCTCCCAAAAAGGCCAAGGTGCAAAAGTCTGCAGGAAAGGTCATGGTTATGGAGTCATCTTGACGGATTATCTAGCTAAGGATCAGACCATTACTGGAGCTTATTACTGCAACCTGCTGAGCAAGTTACGAGATGCCATTAAACAGAAGTGCCGCGGTATGATCAGCAAAGGTGTACGCCTGTTAGCTGTCAAAGCCCCAGCTCACACTTGTCAAACAGCTCCTGTGGAGGCACGGGGATGTGGCTTTGAATTTTACCGCATCCCCCCTATTCACCTGATCTTGCACCAAGTGAATTCTTCTTGTTCCCCCGAGATGAAAAATCTGCTTCGTGAACACCAATGACATCATTCGAGAGATGGAGGCTTGGTTTTCCATGCAATCAGGGGTCTTCTATTCAGACGGTCTGCGCAAGGTCAAGAAGAGATGGGATAAATTTTATTTCTCAAAACCCTTCTCCTTCAATTCCGTGTTAAATCTATTATACACCGCACAGTGAGCTTTAGTGGGGCTGTCTAACTGTGCCTGTATGTGCAGTTCTTCCAAGATACTCAAAAGACATTCAGTCTCATCATCAACCCATGAATTACCCCTCGCTCGCGTTTTAGGTGGCATGTTGTATCGGTTTGCTTTCAAAAGTGAGGTGAAAGAGGCGGGAAACTATTGCATGTGATCTATTATAGATGGGAGGTGTCTACTACTGAAAGGGGTGTTCATGTACTCATTTTAGCATAGGATAAAATGTCTATAAACCCTTTATATGCAGAATTTGCCCCCGGTGGCAAATTTGACCCTAGGGTAATGTGAATTTGATCAACCTCATGAGAAATTTTGCCCCCGGGGTCAAATGGTGTTTATATGAGAAAGTTTGCCCCCGGGAGTTAAATTTTACCCCAGGGTCAAACGATTGCATGTAAACTAGGCTATAGATTGAATTGTAACGAAAACATAAACGCTAGTGACAATATTTCATCTGAGATAAAATTGTTCACTAAAAATAGATTGGTATGGAACCATGATAGCATTCTTAGTAAAATCCGACCTAGCATTTTCTCATTGCAAAATAACATACATTTACATGAAATCACACAATGAGTTTGGTAACAAACTTCAACAACTTCGAAAAACTTACTTTTGGTACAACTAGGATAACGTTTTCTAATACTATTGTCAGAAATGTAATTTTTATTATATTAAAATACCCTTTTCAGAGATACTTAAGTAGCTCAACTAATGAAATTGGATTTAATTAAATTCTACAATTATAAAGAAAACTAATCTGGTAGTGATAAAAGATACGGAGCCCACGACGACATCTTGCATGAGTACGTTCTTTTTAATCCAATGAAAGTTATAGATTGATATTCTGGTCCGTTATACCTAGAATCTACTTTCTTACTGTGTAATTATGACAGTAAAAAGCTTGATTAATTTTTTTCTGATTCCATTTCTAGTTTCTCTGCGCTTATATTACTAATGTCATGGCAATTTTTCTTATCATCCGACATTCAGTTTTATAAATTTGTTTTTTTTCTCCCCTTCTTGAATTTAAGTATGTCAATATGCAATCTCCTCTGATAATGGCATTTCTTAGGTTAATGAACAAAGTATTCAAAATTGATAACGATTTTGATACAACTTCGTTATTTACAAAAAGGAATTGCGAAATGACAATTTTGTAGAGTAATCAAGAAATTTGAGTTTTTTGCATTTTCGGCCCTAGTGCTGCGAAAATCCCTGCCAAATATTTTCCTGTAGTAATCTGAGTAACATCTTTAAGTATGTGATAAGAATATGTTTATTGGTCAACTCCTCGCAATACCCTAACCTTTGGATGAATGATTCTTTAATATGTAAATCTTAAGTAAACATCATTTATCATGATAGTTTTTACACTTAATTTGAACGTAAATGACAGAATTTCTTTTAACTTACTTAATTATGATTGCCAAAGACTAAATTATTGGGCTTCAAATAAAACGCAAATTAAGGTAAAAGATGTCAAAATCATCCAAAATCAACCAAAAATGTAGCGTTAAAAAACTAATTTTTCGATACAATATAGCAACATGATTTTCATTGAAAAACATATTGGTTACAAAGATACTTACCATAGAATTGAGGAGAATTAAACATTGTAGTTGAATGTTCTTGGTCTCCTTATGACCCTTTGGAACCATTGGTCCTAAAATTGGTGTTACCTTTCTCTAAGTCGTATGAATTTTGAATTCGGTTCAACTCAATATTCAATTTCAACAATTTTTTTATTTCTTCAAATTTCCCCAATAAATATATGTTTATGTAGATGCACTGCCAACATAGGGTCGACACCTCATTTTCCAACAGGTTATTCTTAGTGGAACAACACAATGGCATCTTTCTATCCTTCTATTTTTAGAATCTCCCTTGGTGTGTTCTATTGTGTAATAGAAGTTTTTACAGTTACAAGGGTTCCTCCGTTTTATGACCATTCTATGATACACTGAAACGACCATATACAGCCATCGTAACATAACACTTTCAACCACCATTTTCTGTATTTATTATGAATAATTTATATCTTTAACATTTCATCATTACTTTCTCCAATCTCTAAATTTAGTCAGTACCTTATTTTAGTTTATGGACCAAAATCCCAAATTATATATAACCTATTTTTCATATATTGAGTCATATGTAATTACAATCATGTTTGTTTTTAATGTTTACATACTCAGAAATCCAAGTGTGCACAAGTGATCTTTAGCCAATTCGAATACATGCCTCCTGAACACTGGATAACTTCACTTCCTGACAACGTCACGTAAATGCCAGGCTGTCATCTCATAAACTCTCAGTTTAATGTACTAATTTCTTGCTTCAGTCAAAAATAGAATTTGCATCAAACAAAAAACTCCCTCCTTCCTTTCTTCTATGGACGAGGTGACCTTACAGCAGATGGAATCTTAGTATAGTACCAGCATAAACCCTACATTTATCTTACATGATCTTGCAGACATAATGTGAAAATATAATAGCTTATTGATATATTATATGTTATCTATGAACAATTTCAAAATTATTATATTCTAAGATCAAGACGAAGCTTAAAGAGTAGGTATTTAGACCTTTTTATGATATCAATTTTTTTTTTATTCCACTGCTTCCTTCACAGTAAAGTGACTACAACCGGAGGATGAATATGCAAGAAATAGAGGGTTAAGGTGTCTCTGACCATCGTTAAGTAAACCTTGCATTTCTATAGAATCAAGAGTGGCAAACATTCAGGAGAATATTTCTTATTTCAGATGCATAAGTGACTTTGTCATCATAAAAGAGTGAGTGTGTAAGTTGGGGTTTAACGTGCTTTGAACAATACGTCAGTAATTAAACACGTGGATGACAAGCATCCAAAAGAGAGTGGACAGATCAGGGAAAAAGGGATCAAAAGGATGAGGGAAAAGACGGAAAGAAAGGCATAGTGAGAGATAGAAAGCAGGGGTTTTTTTAAGGACTCAAATTTGGTCTGGCTTCTACCCGACGACCTGTCCAGCTTTGGTGTCCGATCCCTACCAGGGCATGTAAGCGATTGGTATAGCTCTCGGGGTCTCTGAAGCATGAAAACCACCACACCACGATAAGGTATTGAGTCCAGTGGTTGTCATCATGAAAGAACAATATTCGTTTCCAATGAGCAAAACACTTTTGGCACATTTCAGATCAGTTCTGCAAGCCCTGTCACGATATGAGGTAGCGGTGACGCTTTTGTAATCACAGTTATCAGATAGAACGCCCAGGTTATATAACAGAGACCATATGACCCAAAAGCGACAACTCTTTCTTTGTTGATATATTCTTTTGACCAATGTTCCTGAGAGCTATGCAAGCCGGAGCCTATCTGCTCCTTGACAGCAGGACAGGTCGAAGACAGGATAAAGATACAGAGCCATTCCAAAACCTGTCGTTTTCCTCTTAATTTGTCCTACTTTCTGTTTCTTCTCCCACAAATTCGATGTCTTTTGGCCTTTGTCAAGCCACACCTTTAATTCTTAAGATCTCCATCGAGGTAATATCGTCGATGGAGATGTTCAAACCCATTACACACTCATTGCAATTCCGTCACTGGACAAACTCTGTTAACCGACGCTTGTAGAATTTTGAGAACATAGCTAAGGCAGGTATTGAGCTTCAACTACTGCTGTTCAATTGTCAAGGGGTGGACAAACAGATGCAGAACAAAATCTCCATGGTAATTGAAAGAGTGTCAAATTTCACTGGACTCCATCTTCGTTAAAATGCGTATTTAATGTAAAAGTAATAGCCAATGAATACGGAAAAACCCTATATTTTTTTACTGGCATTTTTACATTCAGTTGCAATTTACATATTTACTTATCCTTAATAGCATATCAAACAGAATAGTATAACATTGGTTTGCTGACAGGTAGCCTCGGAAAAAATCATAGATAACATATATTGATCATACTATCCGTCTAATTAGGTCACAAACATATATGCCTTGTAAAGCTAAACGTCTATTCATTGAATGCCTACAATTTTCAAATGTGTAAAAGTTAGTTGAGTATTTCCAAAAACTGACTTTATAAGCGACAGCGTCAATCAAACAATAACATTTTGTCCAATGATTAAACTCATAAAAAATGTCAGTGCTGTTAATGTTACTAATCATGGCATTTTGAAGATTCTAAAACTTGAGAGAAAGCAACTTCGATTTCCAGGATCATTCTAAGGTGATTTATGATTCTTTATAATTGAAGATAACAGAAGATAAAACTTTAATGTATTGGATTTTTTATTAATTTCAAAATTAACAAGTTGTAATACGCCATGATGCTTTCGATCAAAATGAATGATGGTTCAACATAGCAGCACATGTTTAACATTGATTGATTCACGCCATCATGGACGGGATAATCAAACTCAGATTTCGCAAGAGGCACTTAGCTTTTCCTTGAAACAAAATGAACATTATTTACACAAAGTTAAATTTCATTTACGACATTCATTACAGTGTCAATCAAAACTTTCAATAACATACCATAAAAAAGTTGAGTAAACTTTCAATTGTACTTCTGAACTCCTTTATCATCCTGCAATATTTCATATTACCACTTAATCTTTAATCACTGGCTTTTTTTTATTGTGAACAACTTCCCACTTACTTAATTCATCTGATTAACTCCATTATAAAGAAGGTTTTCCTGTAGAAAAAAGGGGGATTACTTTGGTGAAATGTTATTCGACGGCAATTGAATTTGTGAATAACTGTGATACGGTTAGTTTCAACAAACACAAAAATTTAGTTTATCCCTTAAAACCTTTAATAGTAAGCTTATTGTGATAACCTTATCTCTTTGGTACACAATATCCTAAGTATGAATTCATTGATGACCCCGAACCATCATCCATGGAGTGAAGCAATAGATGCCTTTAGATTGAAATGAAATTTTAATGTTTAGATTTAACAAATTAATCAATTGGGTTTGCACCATGACTATAGATTAGATTTGATTGTAAACACGTTCTCTTGGTGTTAAGGTTTCAGTTGAAAATAAGTATATATGGACATTAATTTTCATCTAACATAGACATCATTAAATATTCTTTTGCACACAATAATAAGGCCATATGGTTCAGAACTTTCTGAGACAGCCCTGCAAAATTGTACAACTTACAGAAGTTCAACCCTGCAAACTTAGCCTTTATATCTAATCTTCAGAAAAGCTTATCTCTCCTTGATCATTGATAATTGCCCTCAGGTGTTGTCAAAGATTATAGCCTTCATTGATATTATTCTACGTCTGCAAAAGTGATCTGCCTATTTGATCTCCCTTACATACCACTTGACAATGGATAATTATCAGTCCACCCTAATCATCTTGACGCAAAATTGCCATCAAACAAGCTCTATAAGTTGTTCTCATTTCCGCACCAGTCTAGAACAGATTTGTGTCAGACACTAGGTTTTCTTTCTACTCATTATTCTGTTGTCAAGGTAGATTAGATACGCGGAATGTACTCACATGCCTCTACATAAATGGTTATGCAGCTTCTAAAGATATATAATTATGTTTCCACTGTTATTTCACATCAATGCAAAATCGTTATCACTTTCTTCTTGACGCATATAACTGGAATTCGGTATTTAGCAATGCAAACCAGACGCATTGAACGATATTAAGTTCAAGATAGAAAATTATGATTTTGTAATTAAATGTGGTTGGGTTCTTTTGGCCCTTTCTATGCCTTGGGAAAATTAGATAAAGAGATCTAAATCGTTACAATGATAAAAACATCACAACGCCTGTTATATGGTCAGAGTAATATCGCCAAAATGTTCACTATTGTAAATAATTTGCTTTTATCAACAAACATGTATATGTTGTATCATAAAGTCATTATCTATGTTGTTATTCATATGCTATACAAAGTTCACTACTGACTAAGTTACCGTGGAACCTGCATTATTGCAGATATCAGTTATTCACATTCACATTTTATAACATTCAAATCTGATAATGATCGATTCCAAAAACTTTGTATCAATCACTTTCCATTTAATTTCTAATGTAAAGTTTTTTTATTTGTTGAATGTAAAAAGTCAAATTAAAGAGAAAACTGAAAAGGTATTCTAGTAAAGTTTATATTTAAACATGTAAATAGTGTAAATCAACTACGTCTTCACCTTGAAACTTTATCTCAAATTATCTCAAAAGCTTCTTAAGTGACAAAATTATTATTATATGGACAGATAGGTTCATCATTGTTGTTGTTGTTATTATTATTATTACTACTACTATTATTATCATACTGATTATAACAATGAAAAAACACGCTACATAAAATGATGTATGTTGTTACAATGATATCTATTTTGATTATTCTTTATTAGCCCTAAACGTTATCTCAATTTGCTCAGTTAAAAGAAGAATAACACACGAAAACAAATATTCCTGTCTTAACAAGATGCTTATGTAAACATAACTGTAAAAAGCCATACCTTAATGAAACGTAAAGGATAATAGCTAAAACAATTCGTCACTAAGGTGGGCCCTATAAATATCTTTAAAATATACAGCACAACTTGAAATTAGAACTCAAGAAAACTTAAATTTCAATATAAAAAAGCGTCATTAATCACTAGTTGTCCAATCTTCTTAATCATTGTATCATATGAGCATAACGTTCTATCATCATTGATATATATATAAAGTTTTGGTAATGTCACAAACGAGAGTCAAGTAAATGTCAGTGCTGATGAAAAGATTGGATTACTGATACGTGATTATTTTTCATTATTCCTGAAATTCAAGAAATATCACATTTCTAAGATTACATCTGAGTATCACCGGTTTCAACAACATATTAAGAATGCTAATATACAGCAATCTCAATCTTTGAAAAATACCCCTATTTGCTTTAATATATGTTTTTTTAAAAATTGAAATGTGTCAACATTTTGCAATGAAGCTGTCCATTCTTATACAAAAGGAAAAGGGTAGTTTGAGAACCTCCTTCATGACGTCGTGGTGAAAAGTGTAAGGAAGACAAGTTTCACTCAGTGAATATTACTATGCAGTGAACTTGTCGCCTTTACGGACAATACCGATTTTGATAATATCAATAAAACCTCAATTCCCTTGTTTATCAACACGTTCGTTTGTTTTCGATTTATCGACAACATGGCTAATATACTTCATTTAGTAACTTTAATTTCTGCTCATCTATGGCAACCATTACTAATATCCCAAAATTAAAAAAATCATGTGATCATTCTTTAACTGTATTATTTTTTCTATATCTCTTGTTTAAAATGTTTCCGTGCAAGCAACAAAACACAGAAAGTAATGAAAGATCATCAACACGAACTCTGATGATCAACGTCGACACTAGGGGATATAATGAAATATCATTGGCATTATTTCCAACTTAACATTATCATTCAAAGGTCACAGGTCAATGGTATAAATACAGACAATACAAATCTCCATAAGGAGAACAAAATCCCCCGGGGAGTGTTCAGGAAAATGAAAGACACATACTACTGAAAAGGACGTAACCTGGTGACATTTTCATTTCATTCAATAATAATGAAAACTGAGAAACTTTATTCCGTTAAAGGACTCTAGTTTCGAATTATCAAACTTTAAAGGCAACTTAAGGCCAAAGGTTTCTT
The DNA here is from genome assembly GCA_921293015.1 of Phorcus lineatus. NCBI lineage: Eukaryota > Metazoa > Mollusca > Gastropoda > Trochida > Trochidae > Phorcus > Phorcus lineatus. The sequence continues at coordinate 34,777,064 of OV121082.1, forward strand.
TGGAAATATGTAGTTAATAAGATTTGACAATGTTTGTCATGTTTAAAGAAATCACAAGTATTTGTCAGACTCTGTGCAGCGGTTACAACTGTACTACATGGTCAACGTCGTAGTGACCTTGAAAATTACGTCAAAGATTCAAATTTGAAGACTAGGTGCACTGGTTATAAGATATCTAGCTAACAACATGTTATAATATGGTCAGAATAGTGACCTTGAAAATGACGTCAAGGCCACCAATTTTAGTTTGTGTCTGGGTACTTCTCCATCAAAGTCTGACAGCATATTTATTGAAAAAATACCCACACAGATACATTTTTAAAAATGAAGTCCAATTTTAAATATCTAATATCAATTGAACATTCTTGTTGCAGCATTTCATGAGTAATTGCGCTACCAATATTAAAATGACATGGTCAGTCTCGTAGTGAAAATGAGGTCAAGGTCACTTAAATTGATTGGTGTCTGCGTATCAGCAATATGAAGACTGGCACCAAGTCTGAAGACTCCTGGTTCAGCGGTTCAACAGGAACGGGGCTTACTTATAAACAATTACCACTTTATAAAGAAATACGTCGCAGTGTTGCCAAAAAACGCAAAGTTTTGTATGAAGCAAAAGTATGATGCTGAAAATAATTGCAGTTTGAAATAATTTTTGTCATAATAATGACGGAATATTTCTGCAAAGCCTTCTTAAAATACTGATACGATACGAATTACAGCATCAACTCGTGCTAAAACAAATTGATGGCCTTAAACAGTCAATATGCAATGTGTATATCATTAAAAGATATATTTGATTTTATATGATGTGGATTACGTAACAGACAGCATTATAAAAGTAATTCTTTCACTAGGGTAATTTTCTTATGCATGTTTTGTTGACATAAATTGTACTTGTCTGAAATCTTGACTATATACAACTCGTCTAATAAATGAAGCATTTACGTGAGCAAGATTAGAATTTGATTAATATGTCTGATATATTCATTGTCTTCCAGATATAGACATAGTGACAATAGCAGTCCCCAAAGCTAATTTGGATAAAGAGCTTAATGAAAATCCATGAAGATTGATTTGATTCCACAAGGAATGAGTTTTGCAACGTCTGAACGGAGAAATAAATGAGATATTTCTGACAATCTTACTTACTTTCAATATTGCAATTTTAAGGTTCATGAAGTACCAAACTAATCAAATCATGTAAACGTAGTCAATGAACAAAAAACTTTCATAAAATATTTCCTCAAAACCAAAACATTCGGTACTCATCTATACAGTGGCAACACTCAGTATACGGAAGTGATGTAACATGAAAAACTGGTATTGTCTTTGTGTTATGCATAAATATATCATAGACCAAACAGAATATATTGGAATAATAAGACTTGGTAATATATACATGTAAGCGTGAATAGCTTTATATTCATAATAGCTGGTTCCAATTAATTTGCCTTTCTTTACCAGGAATCTTTTTACCAGACAGGAATCTGATACAGGAAAAAAAACATTGTTTGTAAGACCATATACAAAATATACAAAAAGGCAGTTTTATACCATTATCATGGTTATATTCTAGCTATCTATACGAATTTTACTCACCATAAAAGAAAGACACGGAAAAATTGTATAGGAAGGTGTTTTTCAAATACAATCAAAACATATTAGCTATTGTGTTCGAATTACAACGATTACATTTTGTGCTGCCAATCAATCACAAAATACACAATATTTCGCACATATTTGAAAAATTTGAAACAATATTGCCCTTTACAAAATCTGAAAATATTAAGCATTAATAGATCACGACCTTAAATTTTCCTTCAAATCCATAGAGTTCTCAATGGAAGCAATGCAGACAACTAAACGTCGTATATTTATTTAGCAATTTACACATGCAACAGTAAACAACTTTTATGTCAACATTGAAACATTGAAAATACAATATCGCCAATGTTTAAAGTGTAGCGTAATTCTAAAAGAAGATATTCAGCAGTTGTCGGTATTTAGTTCAATGCTCTCGATATATTTAAGCACACAACGTCACGATGACGTTTAATTACCCTAACAAATTGTTTAGAAGATATCGGTAGATGGCGGCGGTGCTAGAGACACAATGTATGCCTATAGGATATATGTTATGAAGTAAATGACGTCGCAGGAAATGCCTTGCAGAAGTTGTAAAGTATCCATAAAGAGAAATACAAGATATGTTTTAATAGTTAAGATGAAAGAAAACCATGTACCGCAAACCCGACTTACAATATGTATCATAGTTATGTATTTTGTAAGCTTCAATTTCAAACTCGATTTTCAATAGAACTGTTAAAAACATCCTAATAGCGACAGGTCTCCATCATTTTGTTTTATTCGAAATCTGTAAATATGAACTTCACTATGCTTTTAACATTGAAAAAACTCGAAAATGTTAACTAATTTCTTTTCAAAAGGGCGTTTTGGCTACTAAAAAAAACTTGAATGTGATTAATATCCAATATTGTACATCGAATTAATGTCAGGTTTTCAAGTTTTTCTGCACATTACACACTGGTTCTTTTGTTAGGACCTAGGTGTTCAACAGTCGTACTAACCATATCCAAAAAGAACAACTTCTGGTTGTTCATATTGCTGATCACCAGTGTTCACCATCATTTATATGGTGAGAACCATCGTCAACAGTGCATTCAAAATCAACAAAAAACAGTGAAACCAACAATTATTCTTTTCTCAGATTCACATGTAATATTTGCTGATGGTAACATTTCCGCAGTTACTAACAACCGTCAGAGATCCTGTGACATATAAGGCACTGTTGAGACCAGCTTTAAATTCCTTCTTCTTTTCCCTAACAGTATCAGTCTTTGATGTACTTTCTCCACTGTCACTCTAAATTATAGAGACTCGACGTTTCTGACAATCAGACGTGCGCTTATAGGATTCTACAGCTTCGTTTCTGTGTCTTGTCTGTTCTCTGATTTCTGTTCAGGAACATCTAGTGGAAAAGACGAGCTGCTGTGGTGGCGCGTTAGGAGTAATTGGTGAAGTATCCTTCGATCTTGCAACGGATATGAGCCTCTTTACAGTTCCTTCAAGTTTGTTGTGGCCAATGATGTTGAAACTGAATCAAATGTTCTCTTTTGTTGTTTTTCGAGTGGGTAGAAGCTCCCTGGAGACAAAATGTGATGCTAATTGTATCACTATATTGGAGGTATTCATATACATCACTATCTTTTTATGTAAAAAACTTTTGAGATAAGTTCCGGTGGTCCATACCGTCAGGTAATCCTAAATTGAATCCATTCTGCCAAACAAAAGTATCAACAAGCTGTCTAAGTGTTTCAGTTCCCAGAATTTCTTTTGACCACAAAATCTATTCTTTATCCGTAGATTAATTCGACCTTTTTTCTCTGTAAGGAAACTCTCTTTTCACACGCGGACGCGATTTTGGTGCTCAATATACACGTGCTTTAGAGTTCATGTCCTTCTGATGATTCAGCCTGAATCCGTATTGTTATTGGCGTGATTTTATTTTTTTCTGGTTTATCAGGTTTATTTAACATAGCCTCTTCATGTATATCATTTAATTACATGTAATACTGACAATTCAGTCCCATAAATAATAACGTAACACACCCTCATGAAATGATTGTACAATCTTTTTTCCAACAGAACAGGATATCAGACGAATAATCAGACGAATAATCCCGAACCGTTAAGTTCCCAACATGCTCTCAACATCTAGTAGGATAATCTTACGAGGGGATAATAATAAAGAAGCCATTGAGTAGTAACTGAGGACGATGTACATAATTCGGGTGTGGTCTTTCTACTCCAACTTATTTTCCTACAATCTATGACCCTGATCAACCTTTTAATCGTGCAGTCCCTCTCAATTGTATACCATCAATTTTTAAATGTTTTCATTTTGGTGCAAGCTGTCAAGATGGCACGTTACATTACATAAGTACACATATCTTACGCTTTCAAACGCCTGCAGTTCTCTGAATACATAGCCACGACTTATTCCTTAAAATAATGCTTAAATTGTTCCAAACGGCCACACACTGGCTCATATAAGGCTTAATCCTTTTTTCAGCTTGCGAATTTATTTGTGCATTATTGTCTCTTTCTTTCCCGAAAATCATATATGTTCAAGAAATAGGAAGGAAATGATAACTAACAAACTGTGTATACGATATTTGAAGTATTATTAACAACCTAAAGAATAATTCTAATTAGAAGCAGTCAGAAGTGTTAGATTAATCTATTTCGTTATTTTGCGTTTTAATGAGTTCTGAACAGAAACACATTATTATATAGTTAAAGAAGAGAACTCAGTTGACCAGCTTTAGTGGGTACACATTTGTACCATACAAAGTTTATAGTAAACATATTCTGCATACATTTACTTCTTTAACTGAAGTCAAGGGGGTTGGTTACAAAAATTATACTTTAATATCCTAATTACTTTTTATTTTGATATTAATCTTCAACCTCGTATGATGTATACTACAATAAATAAAATCAACATCCATTATCCATGAACTAATGAATATAATATTCATTTGAATATAATACATGGATATAAAAAAATAATAAAGGTTATAAAAAATGTTTCAATTAAGAATGTTCTGTCTGTTCCATTTTTCACTGTCATATGTTTTGGATTTTTATGCACCGTGACAAAAACCTTAACATCTTTATCATCCATACATTGTATGTGAATGAAGCAATTATGTTTTCAACATTATTTGTTTATGAATTGGTATTCTGTCATCACGGCACAACAAATGATAAAGAAATATTTCATGGCAAGAAGTCATTTTAAAAGACACTACATTAACACAAGGGTCCTGCCATGGTAGAATCATTTGTATTTCATTTTATATCCCTTGAAACAAATTGAGTGATGCTATTTAGAAATAAACGTAAACCATGAGATGATGTGAAGTAAAGTAATGATAATAAAACAATAACACATTTCCAATGAAGACTTGTACTGTATTCAATATTCTTTAATATCTGATACTTTAATGAGCCAAACATTTTGCTATTTAAGTTCTCAAGTGACTCTGATATTATTTTTCTTATTTCCGGTACCCTTTAGGCGCTGTAAGATGATAGCAGATTAGAACGAAAGTAATATATCATTCTCGACAAATGTAATCAATTTCCAAAATGAAAACTTTTATTTGGTCAGGAAATGTTTTTATACAAATCAAATTGTCGGTTGACCTGAAGCGAGAGTTTGTTATTCACAGGAATTGATCGCATCCCAGAAGCAAACAGGAGATCATGTTTTGTTTATCGGAAGTTGATAATAATTGATATCTGACAAAGTGCAAAAATATCAAAGCAGAGGTTCAAAAGATTATTTTAAATTTAACTTATTTTATTATTTGTTACTAACAGCGATGTTAGACTTGCCTGTATCACACTAATCATTTTTTTTATTTTCTCTACGTAAATGTAGTTATCCATACGTAAATATAGATGTATATACGTAAATGTAGCTGTCAATGCGTATATGTAGCTTTCCATAAGTTAATGTAGTTATCCGTACGTATGTTTAGCTATCATGGATACGTAAATTTAGCTATCCATACGCAAATATAGCTATCCATACGTATATATAACTCTCAATACTTAAATGTATCTGCCCATACGTATATGTAGCTGTTCATACGTAATTCAGCTGTTCATACGTGAATGTAGCTATCCATAAGTAAATGTGGCTATCCGTACGTACATATAGCTATCCATACGTAAATGTAGCTCTGCATACGTGTGTGTAGCTATCAATACGTAAATGTAGCTCTCCATAAGTAAAGGTAGCTCTCCATAAGTTAATATAGTTATAAAAATATGTACCCAAAACAATGTTACTTGTTGTTAAAAAGACTTGATGAAAATGATCGTAAATCATGGGTTAGTAATATCAAAAACATAATTTGTTTTATGGTTTCAGTTATGCATGGGAGTTTCAAAATATTGTCAACATTGATACATTTGTTAATCAATTCGCCCAGAGGGTTAAAGATTGTAACACTCAAAATACTCTTTCTCTATTACATGAACATTCTAATTTAGATTTCTACTCATCTGTGAAAACATCATTTAAAATGGAATCGTATTTGTTAACTGTTCAAAATAAAGATATTAGACGATTTCTAACACTTTTACGAATAGGTGAATTGAAAATAATGAAAAATACCGGGAGAAGAAATGATATCCCCAGAGAATTAAGATTTTGCCCTTTTTGCAAAAATGTCTTAGAAGATGAATTACATTTTATGTTTTTATGTCAATCATATAATGAATTAAGAATAAAATCTATGCTCTATTTTGAATGTAAAAATAATGCAACTCTAACTGCTCTTTTGCAAACTGGAAATGATAATCGCTTATATTTGTGTGCAAAGTGTGTCAGAGAAGCTTTTTTGTTACGATGTTCTCTACTTTAATTCCATGTATATATTTCTAAAGCCTGTAAATATGTTATGTTTCATTTGTTAGCACCAAACCTGTACGTTTATAAAATTTGTCTTGTAAATTTTGTACATGGGATTGTGGCCTTTATACTGAATAAACTTCTATCTATAGTTATCCTCATACGTAAATATAGCTAACTATTAAACGTTTATCTGGCGCACCATCAATATATTTTATCAAACATTTTATCAAATATTTATTCTTTTTACACAAATGTTAAGAGAAATGTATAATCTAGATGTTTTGTCAACTCACCTTTCCGTTGTTTTGTCTTTGTTCATGTTCAGAAAACATAAGATTGACTATAGATTTATTTGACTATAATATTACCTTGTTAATAGCTTCACGAAATAAACATTTATTGATTTTGTGCTTATGATTTTAAAGTTACGAAAGTCCTGTTCAATTTTATCTTTATAGATGAAATCAATTAATACCTGCCATAGTCTAAAGGAAATTTAGATAAAAATTAATTTCAAATTCTTTATTTGCAAGAAAAGCGATATTTCAGTGGAGATTGTTATAGCATAAACAAGGAAAGTTGAGAGCAACGTCTATATGCATTTAAAAGAAGCGATAAAGTAATGTTTCACCATTGCACATAGCCCCATTGGCCTTCTTTCCTGAAGCCCTGGCTTTAATCTTGATAGAAAGACAGGTAGACACTTTTAAGATCACATACTATTTTTACCCCTGGCCATTACACAGACATCTATTACCAATGTGGACAGGTGGGTAATAAGAGGGATGCTCGTAAAAGTGCTACTTAAACTGTCTAGTCAGATTGGACCAAAGTGGTCGCTTCTTGTTATGAAGCTGATTTATTGTCGTCTTTTTGTTCCTTTTATTAACTATTCATTTTCGAAAAATAACAAAGTAAAATCCGTGATTCTGTCCGTCAAACATTCTCCAAGAAATAGCATCCAATTTGTATCCTTGAAACGACGCTATCCAAAAACCTTCCAATCGCTACTCAGAAAAAGAAGACGGTTAGAAAAGATCAAATAAAATTCCTTAAAGACATATTTCACAGCATAATGAAAAATATATTTGAAATGAAGACTTTTATGTTTCAGTATATATTTTTTTTTTAATAATATTTTGCGTCATTCCTAGATTATGTTCTCCAGCTAAACGGAAATAGATTTTCAAAGGACAATGACAAAAAAATCCAAGTACGAAAAAACTTGATGCAACAGAACGAGATTTCTACAAAACATCCACAATTTAGAATTTGTTTTGATTATTCACATATTATATCGATCTACAAAATTGTAATGTATATGTAAAAAGTAAACAAAAACTCAATGAAAAGTTATACATGTACATGTATGTGAACTCTGAATCAAAGTAAACTTCTTTAAACTGATGTACAGCTACAGGTTTGAATAATGCTACATATTTTTCATTCTTATTGAATTACACAAATAAATGGGTTAAGAATCTGATCATTTTATCATACAGCAAATTCAGTTGGATGTTTCTAACAACCCATTTACCCCTATTAGCTTCATTTACAACATTGACAACTTAATTGAGATTACAATAATTTACCGATTTTACTAAAACGTAAGAATTTACATTTTATTATCTGCTCCAAAAGTGGTGGTGAGTATGAGTACCGATTAGGGCCACATAGGCATCATCAATCTACATATTAAAACGTTTATTTGAAGCAAACTTAAAATGTATGTTTGTACTTCTGTCAAGCTAGTTCATTCCTCTGAAAAGGTTTAAATCGTTTGAATTGGATGTTATTACGCCAGGGGCTTTTACACCCACTGCCTTTTTGGAATCTGCTATGAACTTATCTCATTCTAGTCATTAGTATACCCATGTTAACCCAAATAGATCATTGTTAAGTAAATAAAAGGGTGTTCCACTTTTTCAGTAATTGCTTAGAATTTCTTGGCTGTCTTTTAAGCTCAGTAAGAACTTGAATGATGTTCAAAGGGTACAACATCTCAAAACAGCTATTCACTATATCCTAGTCTAAAAAAGTGTTCAATCGACGTGATCTTGTAGATTTGTTAAAGAAAAGTGTAAGCTGAGGATCAATTTTTTAGAATTATACAAGACCACCTGTTCCATCGTCGATAATCCATGGTGTACATATTATAACAGTACTAAGGTGCTACATCAAACAGTGTGTTCGGCTTAAAATAATACCTTCAGACAACTTAATAACGTGGGACATAGCAAACGTACACATAGAACATTTATATTTCTTCTACTTATCACCGATGAATTGTCAAGAATATCACAGTTATAGAAATTTACCCAGTCCTGGTTGATGGAAAAGTGGACAGCAAAAACTCCCACTTCTACTTATTTGAAGTTCATTGACTCAGGCATTTACCCACAACAGAGGTAGCTCCGTTAGAAATTCCTATACATTCTCTGTCATAATAACGTTTCGTGGGCTAAAAATGTAGAAACCTTATCGGGTGCAACCAAAGTTAGTTTCAAAATTTATCCCTCAAATCGACTAAGTTATTTCGAAAAGCTAAACTTTATTCGGATATGCACTTTGCACTTACAGAACACAAACGCCTCATTTAGCAACTGCATCTTTGACTAGACCAGTTTGTCAAAAATATGTTATTCATGCATTAGGTGTTTTCATTGGCTGAAATTGTGCAAGGTAGATTATGTTGCAATATTATGCCACTAGGAAAACTTATTACAACAGAGGTTGTAAGGGAATTATGACGGAGCTACCTCTGTTTGGAGAGAATCGGACACAGGACTAGTAATTACAGCCTGATGAAATGTCTCCTGTGAACTCCATTGTAGTTGAAATTGGAGATTAGCTGAGGATGCTATTTCAAAGCCGTCTAGGTAACATCAAAGAAACTAAAGCAGATTCTATTGATCGCAATTAGGAAGTAATCATGTCTCTTCAAGTACCTTAATCATTGATTTGTTGTTAATTTAATAGTTTATGGTGGTCGCCTGTAAAACATACGGTTGGCTGTGTGGTGAACTATTTCGTGTTAAAATGTAGTCATACTCGAAGCAAAACCTTCTCTAAAAAGATGATAGTTCGTATACAAAACATAAACTAAGATTTTAGAATATAGGTCTCTAGTCCCTCGTCTTGGTAATATAGATAAAGTACGTGAAATAAAAAATATGCGCCTGTGACCTAAAAGTTTATGACACATGTCCACATGAATACCATCATATATCATTTCTGATGTATGTGATAAATCCTATACAATCATTTTATTTTTATTAAAGATGATTCAAAAAGGTTATAAATGTTAACACTGAGTTCAAATTGTTAATACACTGTAATAGATCTGTAATAGATTCTAAAACAAATGTCGGATGTCTTTGACGTGAATGTAATTTACTATAATGTCCTTCAGTGATAAGATGTTCAGACATAAGAGATAAAGCATATAGATATATGAATTTTTAATCAAAATCAAAATAGAATCAGTCCAAATAGTTGTTTCATGTCCTGTATTGTTTCGGGGGAAGAATCGAAAAATAGTAGTAAATTAAGGACGTTTCAGTTTTACTAAAAAAAATTCAATGAAGGTGGTGTAGATGCAGAATTACTTTTTCATACTTCATTTCTATTAAACAACCAAATACGTTATCAACATTTGTGCAATATAAGATTATGCGTAGTATGTCTCTTTAAAGATATGACACTGTGTAATTTGATGGCAAAAGCTCGGAAAGCATTCAAAAATTTACAGAACTATACGATGAATTTGGTTAAATAGTAATGTGTCTGATATTTTAACTTTGTAAGAAGATCAGTTTATTCAAAATTGAAGAAGGTTTGAGATTTAATAGCCTTACAAATGAGGGTCTATTATTTGACAGACAGTTGATGATCGATCACTACCATTTACCAAGGTATAGAACTTCGACATGAAAAGAGTTGCAACATCAAGCAGTATCTTGGTATCTTGGCTCAACCATTTATTGTACATTTATTGGTAAAACACAAAGATTGTGATTGAAAAGAAAAGTTCTAAAAGAATTTTCAAATTATTCAGGTTCCTACAGGCGCTGCTAAAATTCTAATGATCTTCTGTAAAATCTTTAAAATTAATTTCAAGTGAAAACTATGATGCAGAAATGCACCTATATCCGTCAGGGATTTCATCTTAGAGCATCTCGTGTTTTAATTTCCGGCGAGATCAAAAAGTAATTTTACGAGCAGAAGAGCAAATCCTTTGAGTCCTTCGGAGACCGTTTAATTCCTCATTTTTAAAGAAACTTCTTTCAAACGTTTTCTTCAAAGAGAACAAAATTTCCACATGCTAGAGTCATGATTAAGTTTTACCATTTCATGCTTTACGACTCACGCTAAATACTTATGATATTAATTAAAGAAACCCAACAACTTTTATTCATTACGATTAACCTTCCATTAACGATGAGTTAAGTTACGGCGACCATAGACACAAAGGTATCTCAAAACTCTTCAGGGGCTAATGTGCACGTTTCGAAAATATTGTTTTTCGAAAATGGCTTGCCTACATCTGTACAGCTTTTGAATATGTCTCAATCACATAAGTGATAAAAAAAGGATGAAATATTTGATTTTGATATTTTTCTGTATCTCTATTTTCTTTTCTTCACAATTATGTTGCAATAACAACAGCGGCTGCCATTTTGTATTTTGAGACTGTATGTTTCAATATTACCGGTATTGTACTTCAAGCGTATTTAATGCAAAGCTGCATTATCCTAGCTGTGAAATAGGAAAACACAAAGTGCCCTTTAACGATAACAAATTAATATTAATCAAGATGCTTTTAACTATGCATATGACAAGATTACTAGCAAGACTAAATATGCACAAATTAACTTCAAATCTAGTTCAAATAAGTGAAGGAAAAGTTCGTGATAAAGATATAGACCAATGGAAAAACAGTCATAACGAGAGCTACAAGCGTAGTCTGTCCTACTTTAAAACTATGCATTTTACCTACTGAAAACTTATCCTGAAACCTCTTCACCAAACACGAGACAAACAATGTATTCTAGCTGAGTAAGGATGGAAGGGTATTTTATTCATGATCCATACAAAGGTGATTTGGTGATGATTTTCGAATTTTTGATGAGTCAAATATTTCGGGTCAACGACACTTAATAATTGTGCATACTTTAAATGTAAACAGGGTACTTAATCAGGTAGCGTATTTTTTAATTTCAATTGTGCTTATCAATTTCTTTTATTATGTTTCAATCTGCATAATTTATAATAATACCTTCTAATCAAGTATTTCTGTGAAGCCAATATCCCTGTGATCTCGTGAATCAATGAATCAATCATCTTTAATTTACAAATATGGTTTTTCAATAAAACAGTCCTAACAAATATTGCTTTAAGATCAAATGAAGCTGGGAATGGAACAATTACTCCAATGCAGTGAAACTAATGTTCTATGTACATACTTACTTAATTTAAAGCTAATGTTTTCTTTTATGGTTCATCAAGTTAATAAAACTACCTTCACATCTTTAACATCTGAATGCATTATCTATATCTTTCGTGTTATGAGTCTTTAATGCGGCTTGATAGAATAAGCTTTCTGTTCTAATACATTGTCCTTTTGCGCATTTTAATATAATCACAATTTAAACGTTGTATAATGTGGCAATTACCAGAGTTTTTATTAAGTTTTGACGAAAGGTTTGGTAGTAAAGTTCCTTTTTTCTTGTGCAAACTAAATCTGACCTCTAGCTTCATAAATAAGTAAACGTTTTACTGCACTGAACTGCACTGAACGTAGTCATGCACTTGTGTTATGTCTGTATTGCAATTGGTTAGTTTTGAAAGAAAACACATATACATCATAAGATCGTATTCTTTTAATTATCCATTTTCCATGCACGAATAGTATGTAAAATAAATATATTTATTTACATAAGATAAGTTATTCATACTTGAATTCTGAACGTAGGATAAAAACAACAGATGCTTTATTTAAGAGTAGATTGGTTTTTGATACAATTTGAACCATATTCCTTTACACTATTTACCTTAATTTCTATTCCTATTTGCCTAGAAGCAACATGTTTATTCTGGTTAAGGTTTTTGTAGCATAGCATGCTGAGCAAGAATGTAATGATCTTTGTTGTTTGCAAGGAGTCTAATTTAACTTCGGGGCATAAACATGGAAAACTCTGATGTCATGTTGGACTTAGCAAGCGTTAACTTTTTCAGGTCATGACTGCTTGTCAAATGTAATGAATTAAGTCTGCAATGTTTATTCACCTATTTTTAAAGTCAATACTATTTACAGAGAAGAGTATCTTTCATTTGCGTGCCCATCAAACGACCTTTTATTTCAAACAATAGTTGACAGAAGTCTTAGTCCTATAACGAAATGAATAATGACAATGACAAATATTTTTTTTATGAATGTTTACAAAAACGTACGTCTTCAGGTTATAAAGTTGATCTTAATAGCCCGGAAGAATATAATGCAAAGTTGCATTAAATCAGCAAACAGTTTGAAATATCTTAATTTGCTTATAACCAGAAAAGCAAAAGCTGAAGCTACTTTTGTTAGTTTACTTTTGTTGATCATCCACAATAACACACATTTCACAATTTTTGATTAAGGGAGATTTTGGATATTTATGCATTTAGGACGTGTTGCAAAAAAGACATACAGATCGCAAATGATTTGGTTTAAACGTATATGTAAAGGGATAAGGAAAAAGTTTTTCTTAGTTAAGGAATCTTCTCCCGAGTATTTAAAATGCGAGATAAATGTTACATACATGTACATGTAGCATGGAAAATATTGAAAGTATATAATTAATTGTAAGTAATTGTACAGAATAGTAAGGCACACGCTGTATCATGAGATAGCTTGCTGTTTCTTTTTTCGCAATATGATGAGTCTTGCTGCCAAAATGTTGAAGCTTCGAACATGTTACATAAGCCACATTAAGGGTAAAGATTTCTTGGTATAGACAGGCAGTCGTCAGTACAGTATTTTAACTTCTAAATGTTATCAGAATTTGGTTAACAGTTTCTGTAGAACCCTATTCACAAGAAAGTGGAAGAGTGTGTCTGTAAAGCCAGGAAGAATATAACTTTAGAATGTGATATCAAAAGAACGAATACTCCTTTCCTTAAAATATCCATAGTATCCATAGTTGCATTCGATATCAATATTTATTTTTTCATCTTATTTCAAGGTGTAAGAGAATTGAAACAAATAACTGATATAATAGATTAAAAAAAATATTTTGTATCCCTAATTGAATTTATCCATACCTGAATCGCTAAATAACGATGTTTATAAATCAGTCACTTTCAGTCAAGAATTAAAAATCTTCAAATTAAAATAATACACTCATCAGTCCCTAATGCACAAAATATAACCTAATACGTCCTTACATCAATTCATAAGTAGATTGCTTTAATGATAAATGTATGCACGAGTCAATCGATCATTGGTTGTTCCTAGTGCTCCTATTACCATAGGGAACAATTCAGATTAACATCTGGTCTGTCTTAGATTCAAGGATGTTGTCGTATATATCAAAAACTATCTAATTAAGAACGCATCGATATCAAAACCAACCCCATAAATTTGATGCATGGTATGCCAGTCTCAATTATTCAAATATTGCTTGGCATTCACTGTAAGTTATTATATATATGTCGTGTTTTTATCCTGGAACATGTTAACCCAAAATCAAACCTTTATCTAAGATGTATATGAATGAGTTTGATTCTAAGTTTGAAAAGTATTTTGAAATATACAAAATGCGTACGTCAGTTACTAATGTTTTTTATGTTAGATATGGTTGTATGATTTTAAGTAACAAAATGCATTTGGTATAACTTACATAGCATTTGAAATCACGATGTAACCTGAATTCTACTGTTTGGTACAATAATTCGAGATTGAAACTGAACACCACTATATTTATCAAGAATGCATCATTCGATAACAAATTTTAAGAAACGTTATGTTTTTTTAAATTGAAACCATACATGTAACAGTTTCTTGAAAGCAAGAATTGCGTATATGTTCATTTGCAGAAAAAGTAATGAGATCAAACTTTAAAGTTTCAAGTTTGCATGTCAGTATTAGTGTTATTGACAATTTATCAAATTGAATATTACTATGCTTCAGGTTTATTTTAAATTGAAACAATATCAGTTTCGTGAAAGCAAAAATTGCGTATATGTTCATGTGCAGAAAAAGTAATGAGATCAAACTTTAAAGTTTCAAGTTTGCATGTCAGTGTTAGTGTTATTGACAATTTCTCAAATTGAATATTACTATGCTTCAGGTTTATTTTAAATTGAAAGTTTCTTTCCTCGGTTAAGTTCTAGAGGAACAGATAATCAGTTCCATATCAACCTCTCTATCCCTCAGACCTAAACCTATTCAAGTAGCACTGAAAAGAATACATGCATTTTTATTTGTAATGAACCTTCAGCTGACGCCTGATCTGCAGGGAGAGCAGGATTTTGGAAATTTTCTTTAGTTGATATATTCAAGTAAGCGGCTGAAATAATTCTACAATGGCGATAAAGGCATACGATGATATATATTCAATGTTCAATGGGGTATTTATGTACCAATACCGATGAAGAGATGATTACATGATTACTTTAAAACCATAGCTACTTCACTGGAACAGTCGACATCGGTGTTATGACTTTTATATGCTTTTCTAGACTCCCTGAAAAGCAAATGAGAGTTAAAGAAACAGTTGAGCCATGTTTCAATACTGGTTATGAGAATTGAGATTGCCTTCAAGTCGATTATATTCATATACTTGTTCATATTATTTTCTTTTATATGACTATGAATTCATTCTTACGGAAAAGGGTCATAGTCATATAAAAGAAAATAATATGAAAAAGTATGTGAATATAATCGACTTGAAGGCAATCTCAATTCTAATACCCAGTATTGAAACAAATTGAGTGGGTAAGATGATGTTTAACGTGTTTTGAAAAATAATTCAGTAATTAAACAAGTGGATGACAAGCATCCAAACGAGAGTGGACAGATCAGGAAGAAATGGAACGAAAGGATCATGGAACGATGGAAGCCTTAATTGTTTTAGTGCCAGTTAAAGCACTGTTTTATCCTTGAAATGAGGACAGTCATTTCCAAGGAGGAGAGTCATTTAACGTATCTATGCGTGACCGGAAATCAAACCTCTTTCTTTTGATTATTTGGCACTCTATCAACAGATATACATCCTCTGCATAGATCATAAACATAAACAATAATGTCTCTTTGGGTCCAGAATGTGTGGGGTTTTTTATGGGCCGATAATTTTGTTCCTTAGACACATGTATCTTTTGTATCAGAAGTACCAACCAGGTAAGTCATATCATATTTAAACTGATGCCATAGAGGAAAATACTACTTGTTTGTTAACTTTGATTTTGTCATTGATTTTGATATCCTCTATCATTAAGTCATCCCTATACACTGATGTACATGTATCTTTAAAGTCTAAGATTGGATGTATTCATGAGGTTTTGATACTGATCTGACAACTTCGGGCACCATAAATTGGGAACCTTTTGAGAGCTGAGGAGACGTGAAGAAGTCCAGACATGATTAATATCTCCATAGAGAATTGTTGTATCAGAAGTTCCTGGATACAATTTCAAGCGACCTGGAATGTTTATGTGGTTTAAAAGCTATTAAGAGTCGGCACTGCTGTGATATGTGAACGATTCGCCCGTCTCGAACCATTTTACCAATGTGCAGGAAAGCATTATGAAATCTGATTGACTGAGTTTTCAGACTTTCTCTACCATTCATGATATTTACAACCAGCCAACTTCCAATAACGACAATTGGTTAACGGATGAATGACTGGAGATTATCAAGAAAAGGTAACTAAGACATTTCTCATACCTAAACTTGATGTGAATGAAATCTTGACATCAACGACGTAAGATTTGGAATGAATGTTACTTATGTAGTGATGTTGTGCCTTTAAGGGGTCAAAACTTTCCGGGTTAGGGATACATAGATATGTTGAAAGTATGTTATATGACTCCGTTAATACAATTTTGAAAGGGATATTATATGCATTAATCAATTGTTAAAATGTTTAATATAATTCACTCATATGACAAATACATATGAATTCAATTTTCATGATATTTTATTTAGTTGGTACAGGCAAGGTATGCGAGCTGCGATGACCTTTCCTTGTTTGGTGAAATTATCATGTTTACTACAGCACAAGTTGAAATATTATCTTTGTATGGAGAAAAGTATTTACTGGCATTACAAAAGTAACAATAATTCATTTGCTTACATGTACATTTTTATTTTTGTTTATTCTTTTCTTCCACTCTATGGGTGAAATACTTTATCTGGTATTGAAATTAACAGAATATAACAGACGTTCCAAAATGGGAACATTGGTTCAATGGATGAAAGGTACTTGGCCAATGTCTGGAGACAGCAATTTTTTTTAACTTAGTTATTTTATTTCTGTTGGTAATTTTGTCTCCTTCATAGTCTGGTGCCTGTTGTTTGAACGTCACACCCATTAGACAGGATTTCATCAAAGTCTCTGTTACTTAAAGGTGCACAGATTATGTTGTTGGGGGTCAAATATGTAAAACCTTTTCATAGTGTTATTTGATCGAGAAGTACTAGTTGTTTGTGAAAATTAACACTCTCTTTGCTTATCAGTTCCATATAGTGACAATAAAAGGTATTAGTCGTGATTTGTGATAGAAACCCGGACAGTGGCACGCGCCAATGACTCAAACAGTTTGAAAACGTGCTTTGCTCATGTACACTCTCAACATTTAAAAAAAATTTAGTTTTATAATAATGTTGCTTCAAATAATATTAATTTTCAGTTTTTAATATTTCGTACTTGGAATCGCAAATCTATCTTGTCACGACTTTGTAAAAAATATATCAGTAAACTTGCAGTTAAACACACGTATTTTGTAAGAAATCGAGGCAAATCTCTACACTTATACACAATGCCATTTGTATGTTGCTTTTAAGATAATAGAAAAAATACACTGTGGTCATTGATTTTATTCCTTAAGAGGTGAACGTCAAACCGGATATCAATTTCATTCAAGTGGGAAGAAATCCTATTGTAAGCGACTTTTGGCACACAAATGTGGGTGTCCCAGATAATCAAAGGGCTACTTTTAGTAACGGGGATTATTATTTGATACATTGTCCACCTACGCTTTGAGGTAGCAAAGTTCGTTAATAAGATGATTTAAGAGTTCAAAAGATGAAGAAGATAAGAATAAAATTGCAGATAAATGAGACATGATCTTGAACAGTTTTTTAAATGCTATGTTCGTATATAAACGCATTACAAAAAACGTTGCCTTTTAAATGAAGCATAAATAGGTAATAACAATTTTGAATGGAACTCTGATTTATTCTATTTATAAAGCCTTGTTAAATTTTGTGATGTTTTTTTTTAAAAATATCAAAAGTGACCACAATAAATGATCTTATACAGACAACTACCGTGAATATTCTTTTCTTTTCTTTAATCATGTTTACATGTTACTACACATTTTGCATTCTTTACATTATAACATGTTTTGCCCTGATTTTGATAATTCAAATGTTCCTTGTCCTAGGTTTCATATTGATCATTTAGTCTCATTTACATATCCGTTTTCTGCATTGTGAAACATTTACTAATATATTACACAGAAACATAATAAAGAACACACGTTCTATAAAAATGTTTTTGCCACATCTACATTGTAAGTAATATGACTATAATCCGGATCAATCAGTCATACCTTCTTACAAGTTAGGCCTATTGGTGTATTGAATAAACGTTAAAGAATACATACAGAAACATAATCGATAGGTCATTTCTGTAAACAAGTCCGTACATTCCAATAAATAATTCCATTAGATGAGTCATTTATATAATCATCTACATAATGAACCTGTGTGTGAATATGTCTTAGAGATGAAATCCTATTCATGCCATGTAAAATTTCACATTCGACAAGCAGAAAATAAAATTAGAAAGTAAATGTTGTTACTTAATAAAACCTAAGCATATATTAAACATGTACATCTACATAAACGGTTTTGTGTAATGTTGTTGATAAAGAAAGCAACTTTTAATGCCTAATTATTTTTTATTATAAAGAGTTTATAACCAAAGCAAGGTCTTGCTGTTCTCGTCTCAAAATGATACATTGATTTTATGTATATTACTATATTTGATTTCAGAAAAAGATATAAAAAAAATATGAATGAATGGTTTCTTAACTTTCAAACTTCAACTACTTTGTATGCACAACTCTGTTGCAAGATGTAAATGATCCTAAGCTACAGAATGATCACGCACCTCTTAACTGGTACAACGTGAAAGAAGATATCAAACTGGAAGTTCATATCAGCATTTGTTGAAGGTTTAATGATATATTGAGCTACATCATCGCAAACCGCTGGAGACGTATGATCAACTACACAAAGTTGCCAATCAATTTCAAATGCCTTGTTACAGTTATAGTACCTTAAAAGATGTAATCTTGTTTTGTAGATTGCATCTATCAAAATAAAGTTTAATGTTATTTTATATATTTGTAATAATGTTCTGCATGAACCAAAGTTGTATTTAAATTAATTTTATAGTACCATGTGTTATCTTATATAAATGGATAATTGTCACTCATTTCAGAACTGAAAAAATTACAATCGTTTCATTTTTATAATCTAAAATTAGCATAACACCAAATAACAATATTGATTACTGTAAATGAATACCAGATGAACCAAATAATTGGAATTAAAATTCTCAACAGCACAAATATATTTTTATATTCTCAAACAAGAATTACTTATATACTTTGAACATCTTTAACAATCTAAACAGTGATTTGAAAATAATTCGCCCTAACTTGCAAAACAAGCAAAAGAAATTTTTTACTACTCTTTATTAGTTTGAAATTCTAAAAGATCTTTGAAATTAAATCATAAGAAGAATTGTATTTTGAATAGATGACAAAACTCCCACGTAATTGCTGTTGACAGTTTTGAAGTTACAGACATAAATAAACAACCATGGAATAGTTCGTATGTTTAATTCAATCTGCGTAAATATTTAACCATAATTCAAAGCATATTTAACAATACATCTAGCATTATTTTACATTTTATCATTCGATTATGCATGAATGCAACATTTCAGTAAGTTTAAATCTTTGATTGACGTTTAGATGTTCTACTTGTGATGTAGACAATGCTGACTTTCACATTCGACAGCTTGAATGTTACTCATTAATCTTTCAACCTGATAAATTCAGATGATTTCGGTAAACCAAAATGTAACTCCTGCTACTTTTCACTGCATATACTGCTGAAAATATTGATGGTGTCCGTGATCTTTTTGTCATTGGAGTTGATTCCATAAGGCATATATTCAACTTTAAACACTGTACCTCTTCCAAAAAGACAAATGACTGTTTTTTAGCTCAGTAAAAGGATGTGTGTGTAAGGTGAGGACGTGGGCAAGACAGAAAACAAGCAAATAGCTTTAGATGCAATCGGAACAAAATTGCACTTTCTGGTAATAAATCATCTAACATAACCATATTGAATACAATTAATTCAAATTATAAATAACTGGTTCGTGCTGTCTAACTCGTTCCTGAATAATTACAGCAACTCTTCTTCTCATACCCCAAACAAGTCCGATCTAATTCATCACCCTTACTCAAAATTTTCCATTTGGTATCTACTGCCATTTCAATAATTACATATTTTCTTATAAGAATAAGAAACGAAGCCATCTTTGTAATAACGTAACAAAGCTTCTAATTAGTTTCTATTGTTTTCATACATATTGATTTTTGAATGATTGAAACTTTAGACGCAACCAACACGTCCCTCTTGTGTTAAATGTCATCGTTATCAGTTCAGTAATTATAAATCCTAGGAAAATCAACTTCTGATCACCTTTCTTTGTTATCATCTGATCTGTTATAGATCGACTTTTAATTGTATATCGTCAAAATCAACAAGATATTTTAAACCTTTGGATTTACACAATTGAAATATAAAAGAAACGTATATTAAAATAATTGTTTCTTTTATATTTGTGAAATCTTTAGAACCAAGGCTTTTTTATAAAGGTTTCATTCGAGTGAAATCAATATGGCTGATACAGTTAAGAAAATGTATTATATTTTTCAGAATCATGAGGAGTAACGTGACTTGTTGCTGGGGATTAGATATCATGATTGATATCATGTTTAGAATTATTCCGGTAGCGAAATAAAGCCTGGTTGTAAATGTTTTGTAAAATCAGACATTTTTCACGTTAGATAAAAAGTAAGGCAATAGTGTCGAAGAATGCATTGTGTTTTGTCTTTAATATCGCTGGCAAGGGCTTATGTTAAAGAAATATATTTTGATATCAAGTATATTTTGAGAATCTTTTAAACAAAATACTGAATTACAGCAGACATTGATAAGTTATTTACAGACTATTCACATGTTATGCATATGTGAGCATCAATGCTTTAATACAAAGTATCAAACTGGTGTGAACAAAATGGTCACAAGTCAATAATGGAATCACAAAGTGAAATACGAAAACTTCACACAACACTTATTTCTCCCCACAAACATTGAGGCAGTTCCGCCTCTTTCATCTTTCATCTATTGAATAAGACAGAATTGTCTAGGTGCATAACGAAAAAGTAGGAAAGACTTAAATACCAGAGGTGGTCTTTTTCTGAATGAAGGATAATATTTTACAGGAGTTAGAACACAACTGAAATTGAATCCTAAAGGCCTATAGGCCTATTATCAATTGATTTTATATTTCTGATACATCTATCAAACGCAAGACTCTTTGATAAGTAATTTATATCTTTCTTGGATTCTAAAAAAATAAGAATACATTTACCTTGCTTTCTCATACACATTAAAACAGAAGAATTTTGTTCCCAAAAAGATACTCTCGCAAGCCAATTTGATGCCATGACAAGTGTGCTGAAACACGTAAAATCATAAAGGATGTCTTTTAGCTGCCAATATTTGTAGGAAATGGAGCAACAGAATCAGCATTCCTTATTGCTAAGGTAAAACCATTCTAAAATTTGATTGATGTTGGAATAAAAGATTGCCTTGAATTCTTCAATCATGTATATGGCTGGTTACATATATTGGGCTTTCGTAAACAGTTACTAAAAATAAAGTTTATTCACTTTCAAGGCAGGATTGATTATAAATTGGCTCACAATTCATTTGTACAAAAATTCAGTATATGGAGGTAACCAAAGAAACCAAATAGCAAAATTAAAACAAATATGTTGCTTTATAACGATGCACTCGGTCAGACAGCTGTCACAGTGATATTACTGTGAATTACAAATTAAACCAGTAATATTTCTATGACTATTTTTATTTTTTCATAACAAAGTAACAATTTATAATCCTCACTAAACGCTGTAACAGTCATATGAATCCTTTTAATATCTTTATATATCATGAATCTCTTATTTTTTTTGTTTACAAGACAAGTTGTACATATCATCATTCTTTATTTAAGGAAAATCTTAATTTTGGAAAATAAATAAAAAGAAATATAATCTGGATATTTTTCACTTCTTTTTATAGCCGTAAACTGTTTAAACAAGTGAATGCATTTCCTTACAGCTCTGAATATTTAAGGATCTATTTTATTGTCAATGATAACATGCACATATCTTCTGTCAATAATTTTAATCAAGATTTCAGGCTAAATGAAAGAGCGATTTGATATACACAGTTAGATTAGCCAAATAATCACCTCGTTGATATTCCATGTTTCTAAAAAATATAAAATGGTTAAAAGTGAAGCCAATCAATAAATTCCTTAATCCCTTCAATTCAAAAGGAAAACTGTGAGAACATATATTTTTGTCATTTAATTTTACAAAATGATTCTGGTCATTAACCATACGAATATTTTTTTGTCCTGTATTTAACTAGCAAGCCTGCAAATATTTGAATCCATATTTGTTTTCTGAAATGAAAGCTGCAAATATTTTGAGTCCGTATTCCAAGTCCATAAGTTGGCAAAATAGGAGTAGGCGAAATAATGTGTAACAGGAACTATCGTTGTGGGCTTGGCATTATAGAGACATTGATATATGGTGTAGAATGAACGTATTGTAAACAAAAGAAATTGTATTTCTTGTTATACGTTGTCTAACCATTACTTACGTCTTCTTCTCTATCAACTCAAACCGTTTTATTTACCAATTGGCTTTCAGCAGGTATATTTATGGTGTTCCATATAAGTTAAATGGCTTAGTAAATTAGCAAACCTTAAGTACCAACGTGTTTGCATGAAGAGAAGAGAAGCTTCTGGGCTTGGACATTGACAAATGTGACTTTCGGTAAGCAAATATTCAAATTAAATCAAATATCCATTCCTGCTCATATTCAAATGTATTTGACTTTTATACCAATGGAATCAGTGAAGGAGTAGTTTTCAACTTTTATTTTGTTACTATTAGCTTACAAATGTGTCATTAGAATAGAAATTTTCTGTTTGTCATACGGAACACGAAAACTGTTTCACTTACAATAAAAAACAAGGAAAATACTTTGTATTTATTGAGGTGGAAAATAGTAATGTGATCAAAGTGAAATCGAATATCAATTTTGCATGTCATTGACAGTGTCATCGAGAATTTTTTTAATTGAATATCACTTTGCTTCCGGTTAACATGCAAATTGAAACTATATCAGTTCTTTGAAAGCAATCACTTCGTCGGTAAAGTGCTAAGGGGAACATATAATTAGTTCCATATCATCCTTTCCATTCATCAGACTAAGATCAAAAGCAATTCTAGCAGTACTGGAAAAAAATTAAAATATTATCGTTACACACTTTAGAGGAGGATCTTAAGAAGGAAGCAGTCAGGTATGTATCAATTTATAACAGCATTATGTTGTGCCATACAAGTGTGCAAATTCAATAAATAGTTTCGTCTAGATTCGATTGTATTAACTACTTTAGTATAGAATCATCAACACACAAAAGCTTTGATTAAGCTGATTAATGTGATACCTATAGTTTTATTTTTATTTTTTTTATTAAGAATTAACATGAAAATGAGGTAGATAAAAGTGTTTAGACTTTTTTGGTATATACATTTTTATTAAGAAGGTCATTTGTACGAATCAGTTAGTATTTCTATATATGATTAGCTTAGTAGAAAAGTTATTCTATGCATTCAATAAACATGTTAGATACTTTTCTTTATAACACTAAATGTGGATATCTATGCAAAGTTTTCAGTGTAGAGAAAGCAAATACACTCAATTTTTCAAAAAAGAGTCACTCTCCTTTTTCTATCAGATTTGTACCACTCTCTACCACAAGGAAGGGAAAGACAGATGAGAAAAGAGAGAGTGTAGGTTTTTTTATTTATATGTCGGAGTCAATTTTTGTATACCTATGAAGTGAGTCGAATAAATTATTTCCAAAAAACCATAGTAACTTCACTGGAACTTTATATATATATTTGAGAAACGGCATTCTAGAATTTTTGAAATAATGAAACTATCTTATTGCATGTGTATGGATTTTTGTTTGCTATGCTAGAATTTCTGAAGAGCAAATGAGAGTTTAACAAACAGTTAGCAGAGATCAAAGATGCTTTGCCCTTTGAAGTCATGTTTCAATGTTTTGTATAAGAATGGAAATTGCCTTTCATACTGATTAGTCACATACTTTTTCATAATATTTGCTTTGATATGACTATTACCTCGAAGAATAAATTTGAAGCACCAGTGTGACGCCTTGTTATAAAAAAGATAACATTCTCATGTTTCGAGGTAATGTATGTTTACCATATTTCCACCTTTAAATATATTCGGCAATCATCCTGTTCTATCAGCGTAATTTTGTGTCTGTCATGCTCATAAAATATCCTTGTATTTATTAATATAAATATGTTTATCATGACTATTACAGATCATTTCTTTCAATTAAATATTGTAATTGATAATAAGTTTGACAACATGGCATGGCATGAATCTTAAAAAGAGGGATCACCCATGGAAAATGGGTCAATGGGACAAAATCCCCTCCATATCTAAAGCAGTAGCAAAAAAGAAGTAAAACATGATATTTTCAAAAATTGTTTATTACAATTGTTATCATATTTTAACAAAAATGAAAATCAACAATATTTTACTGCTTTCAACTTCTTTATTCAATATTGATACTTGGAACACTTTTGAACTAAATTTGAACATTTTCTTAATGTTTTGATCACCTTTTACATGTAGTTTTAAGGGGCAGTGTTCTGCAAAGCATTTTAAACAAAAAAAGAACGATTGAGGTCAATTTTTATTAGGTGGATCAAGTACCTAATAATTTTTATAATAAATCTGAAATCACATTAGATTAGATTATTTTTAGATTATTGTGAAAAATATGCGCATGCATTGTGTACATTACTTTATTCAGAGGTTGACAAATGTTTAATATGATGTCTAATAGAATAGATTCCAGTTACAATGTCCCAAATTATCACTTGAAGATTAGTTTTAATTAACATGAACACTCTGTCTCTCAGGACTACATCCCCTCTGAAACTTCAATGGTTTCAATGCGAAGGTACCTCAACAGCTTGGTGAGAATGAAACTATTAAAAGAAGCCACACAGTTTTCACAGGCAGCACCCTCCTTTCACTCATGGAGATTCATGAGGACGAGTACCACTCCATTACTCCCTTGATACCTTTTCTTAGCTTAATCGCTCAGACATGTATCAGTATTCATAAAATAACCTCGACTAATCTATTAAGCAGCCCTCGCATTCACTTTATTACAATTATATAATCGATTAGATCTCATTAACCTTTATGGTGATTCTTCCCTCAGTCTGCAATATTATCAAATGATCATGGAAAGTTTTTTTCTGTGTTGGTTAAGAAGCCTTTAACCATAACCTTAGCCAGATTTGGATTAGGTTACCCGAAAATGTCAAAATCCAAGTAGGTTTCAGTATATTGTTTCAGAGTCAGTGTATGACCTTTTAAGTAGATAAGAATGCAGTGATACTCCTAAGAACTAATCATCTATTATATAAGCTTGTTAGTTTCAGGATGTTCATTTCAATTTTATTTTTACACTCATGACATTCACATTTCAACTTAAAACAGTTCAGCAACAAAATGAGAATAATGCAATTTTCTGTTATCTTTAAGATTATTTAAATTATCTTGTTCATTTTTGTAAAAAAAAACATCTTCCCCTAAGTTAATTTGGTAAAATCATGAGGTTTAGATCCGTAAATACCACAACGTCCTGCATCATAACTTGGAAACCTTTTAAGAGTTGAGGAGACGTTAAGTGGTTCAGACATGATTAATATCTCCATAAATAATTGTTATATCCGAATTGAGTTACTGAATAAACGTTTAAGCTACGTGGAGTGTATATGTGCTTTTAAAGCTATTTTGAGTCTACACTGTTTTGATATATGAGCCATTCAACTGTCTCGAACTATTTTGCCAGTATGTGCAGGCAAGCATTAAGGTAGCTTATTGTCTGAGTTTTCAGACTTTCACCAACATTCTTACTATTTTAAGACAATCAACTTCTAATAACGTCCCTTCGTTAATGGATGAATGACTGCAGACTGTTTGGAAAGAAAATTAGGTATTCCTCAAACCTATAATTGATGTGAATGAAAGTAAAATATTGCAAGACATCATCGACCTCAGATGTGTTATGGATGTTTCTTATGTAGTGATGAAATGCCTTTAATGGGTTAAAACTGTCAGGTTCAGGGGTTTGATGGGTCACCTTTAAATACATTGTTATGTTTAAGGCGTATATTTTATGACTTCATGACTACAAGTTTGATAGGTTTACTTTGTGCATTACCCACTTGTTAAAATATGTCAAATCACATTGTCCAATGAACAATAATTTAAATTCATTGATATGACTTACTACATTATAATTTAAATTTTCAATCAGGCGGGTTATTTGAGCTGCGATCACATTTGCCTTATTTAGGAACATTATTATATTTACAACAGCACAAGTTAATATTTTTACAGCCCTTGTTTTTCTCTGTTTTTTTAGGTTTGTACTATGAATTATATGAGAATGAAATATTACCTTTGTAAAGAGAAAATGAATTACTGGCATAAGAAAATTAATATTTATTCATTTACTTTACATAGCTATCGTTGTAAATTTCTTTTATCCTATCTATAGGTTAAATATTTGATCTGGTATTAAAATTGACATAACTTTACAAACGTTCCAAAATGGGAACTATGGTTTAATGATACTTTGCCAAAGTCTGCAGAGAAAAAACTTTTGTGAAATTAGTTATTTCTATTGGTAATTGTAACTGGTACTGTTAGACAAGATTGTATTAATCAACATCAACGCCTCCACATTGACATGTACAGATACCTATCTACTGTTACAGAATAGTGCACATTGTGCAGTTTATTGTGGGGGTCATGTATGTAAAACTTCTAACATAGTGTTATGTGATCGAGATGCACCTTTTTTCTGAAAGTTAACACTCTAATTGCTTATCAGTTCATTATAGTGACAATAAAGAGGTTCAAGTCGAGATTTGTGAGAGAAAATATAACATCAACAATGTAACATTAGCTGCACAAATGTCACAACGCAGTATAAAATGGTTTGCTGTGTTCATGTACATTGTCAATATTCAAAAGCTTTGTATTTTTATGACAATGCTTCTTCAATTGACATGAAATTATAGTTTAATAATATTTCGTACTTTGAATCGCAATGTTCAAATCAATTTCACTAAATCAATCTTGTCACGACTTCATGTCAAACATCATTTAGTAAACTTGTAACAGTTGAACACACTTTTTTTGTAAGTAATCGAGGCAAAACCCTACACTTATACATAATGCTTTTTATATGTTCCTTTTCAAATGATAGAAATGATTACACCGTGGTTATTGATTTTATTCCTTAAGAGGTGAACGTCAAACCAGATATCAATTTCATTCCTATTGCAAGTGACATTTGACACACGAATGTGGGTGTCCCAGATAATCATAGAGCTATTTGAGGTAACGAGGATTTATTATTTAATACATTGATCACCTACGTTTGATGTAGTAAAGTTCGTTTATGAGATGATTTAAATTCATACAGAAAATAAAAACATTTGTTTCCACAAATCAATTACCTGCTATGCTTAAAAATACAGGAATTCCAACCCTCGTTGTCTTTAATGGTTACGCTCAATAAATGAATACATTTTTAAAGGTAGAGACAAGAAAATGAATTTCTGACATGATTTATTCTTTGAAAAATAACCTTGTAAAATGTTATTAAAATGTTTTCATAGACATATCAAGAGCGACCCCAATAAATGATCTAAACCTTTCACAGACAACTACCGTTATTATTGTTTTCTTTTCTTTGACCGTGTTTGCATGTTTCTGCAAAAGAAGCAATTGTACATACTGTACATCAAAATATTTTTCATTCTGATTTTGATTATTCAAAAGTCTGTTGTCATAGGACTCATATGGATCATACCGTTTCAATTTTATATCGGTTTTTCTGCATTGTAAAATACATAATAAAGGAAACAGTCTATACTTAAATGTTTATGCCACATCTACGTAGTAAATCACAATTATCCAGATTTATCACGCATACTATGTTTCATGTTAGCCTTCTGTATTGAAGTTTCCTTTGTATCAAAAATAGATACACAAACATGATCGATATGTCATATCTAAGAAAACAACTGGAAAGAATGTAGTGAATACATATTTCGGGCATTCCATTAAAGGAATCACAATACATGCTTTGAATCTAGAATTGTTTTTCATATAATCAGCCATATAGTGATCTTAGATTTGTTTTAGAAATAGAACATTACAATGATATTACATTTTACGTTCAAACTTCAATTACTGATAATAAATCATAATATTCCTAGAAATTGAATCAAATTAAATTTAAAAAATCAAATTGAAAATAACTCATGTTGCTAAATATAAAATTAGCGTATATTTATATATGTACCTAAACGTTTATGTTGAAAGTTGTTTCATCTTTCACATTTTATGGATCTTCATGCAATGTAATTTATACAGCGATTGATTTAATTCTTTTCAAGTGCTGAATATAAATCCAAATAAGTAGACACTTAAATACTATTGATTATCAAGATGCTGGTGATTAAACTTTAAGGTATCTTTTTCTTACAAAAACACGTAATATCTCATATAACATATCATGCTTGAAATTTTCTGTAAATAACCTTAAAGAGTCATTTGTTATTCCTAAATATGTGGGTAGATTTTTTAAATTTAGGAATCCATAAATAAAGTCAGGTCATCGTACTTAATGATAAAGAGGTATTTTTCTGTGCTATATATTTTTAATTTTAAGGTTATGTCATGGACATATCAATGACACTTAGAATTCGTTTAGGATAATGAGTTATGTCATTTAGATCAAAACAAAACGATTAACAGCAAGCATCAGTTTTCACTTTTTGATAGCTGAAGCGTGAGCTTCGGGGTTTATGAGGAAAATGTTCTTGACATGATTTAGAAAAATTGCTTTTTCAACTGTCACTGTGCAATGTCTAAAAGGTAATCCAATAAATCTATATGTAATGTACAATTGTCTAAGGAACAACATGTGGGAGAAATAATATCTTCGGATTATAGTTCATTTAACATGATCGTAATGGAAATTATCCCTCAAGTTCAACCAATTTCCTTCCCAAAGCAACATAACGCACTGTTTGATATATAAGGAAATTCCTCTGTACGGATATGAATCTTATATATAAAAAATCTAAAATGTATAATGTTTACCATTTCCAAGCAAGGTGTTGCATGCCATCTATATTTCTTAAGTTTATCTTCATAGATGTCTCACTGCAGAATATTAATAACTTAGAAAACATGTAGTCAGTCATGTTATTCATACATTAATTAGTTTTAATGCCCTTACTGCATCATCAATCTGATCAAATCTGATGATTTGGAAAGACCAACTGCTAACACTAATCACGATGCATTTGATGAAAAAACTCATTCAACCTTTCGAAAGAGGTATAACTGACAACTTAAACACTGATCATTAAACATTAATCTAATGAATACCACATTTTCAAATGTTATTAACAAGTATATAACAATTAAGCTGGTTCATCATAGCATGATTACTTGATTAAAATCAATATGGCATATACAGTTGAGAAAATCCATTTTCATTTCAGAAGATCTCTAAGAGCATTATGTAACGTTGTTAGGGATAGATGTCATGAATGATGCCATGTATTCATGTTTCGAAAGATTGTGATAGCGGGTCCACACAGCCTGTACTGTATAAATATTGAATTTAAATCCATTTTTCTCAGTGTCATTTTAATGATTTAAAATATATATTTGTAACGTTTGGGACAAAGGTAGATCAAGGCAAAAGTGTATATGAATCATTTGTGCTTTTTTCCCTTTTTACCGCTGACTGGAGGGTATGTTCAATTTGGGAATTGTTAATACAACTAAGTATCTACAGAGAAGGAAAACAAACATGTCTCTTTTGTGATGACTGCTTTTAGTGGTTCTAAGCACTTAACATCAAATACATCAGTATTTGGATCAGTGGAGTGAATGCCATTTCATAGGGTAACAATTGATCAATACAGGAATGCTGTACCAGAGAAAATATTGATTTACAGATTTAGTGAAGTTGTATATGCCAGCCATGTTATTAATACAATGTATCAAACTGGTGTTTAAACAATATTCACCTTCAATAACGGAATAACACAGAAAAAATAAAATATTGAAAGTCCTTAGACCGCTCCGCAACTACATTGAGGCAGTTCGGCTTTTTCTATCTCTTTCATCTTTCATCTATTAAATAAGACTATATTACCTAAGTTCATTAGCAATACGTATGTTTATTTCTATAAGTTTGTTTATCCTAATGAAGTGTGAGAATAATATTTAACAGGAATTCAGAGGCAATTTAGAATGATCCCTTAATGCACTAGACTCATATTCTCAAATGCGTTTATAATTCTTATATTATATATCCAAAATAGCAATTACCAAATCAGTTACTCTTTGGAATGAACGCTAAAAATTGATATATTTGCTATATTCAATTCTATAGATAGTACAAACCAACTTAAAGAAACCTTGCTGACTCACACACTTCCTAAAATAGAATATGTGATCTTAACTCTCATATAAAAACCTTTACAAGTCATTTAGAGTTTGTGAGTTCAGAAATGCAAAAATAAATCTTGTTAAATCATATAGAAAAATGTCTTTCAGCTGCCAATTACTCCGAATTTTGAGTGAGTGGCTGTCTCATGTATAAATAACCTGACATGATTGTAAAAAATCTGCATTTTCGTCTGAAAATTAAATTTATCGAATGTACCGATACATCGCTTGTTACAAATCATTTAAAATCGGACCTGTTTTTCTTGTAGCGAGGTTGTTTAATTCATTCAAACTAGGGGCAAAGAAAGCCACACCCAACTGTTCATGGCAGTACAGGCATTAGTGACACGTGCATTATTTATGTACATTTACACTGAAGACAAGTGGTCGGTTTTGACTACATGGTATAATTTGATTTACTTCAACATTAGCATTTTCTGATTACTTTCAACAACTGTAAATGTAATATTATATTCGCTTAAGCAAGGGCATTTGAAAGTCAACCACAACACGATTATTCATATTTCATTAAGGAAACTCTGTTTTAATTAAGTAACACAGATGTGATTTCTGTTGTATGACAAGGGAACATAATCTCTTTATTGATATTTCATGCAATAAAACATGTTTACGATAGATGATAGGACTAATTTTGAATTCGACATGCCTGCTGGGAAATCAATGCTAGCTTACTTTGTACAATAATGATGTATTACTTCAGTTTATGATGCAACAGAGACTCGGTCACGTGACATAACAAGATCATATTGCGATTTTTTAACAATCATGACTTTAAACTTTTGCAGATGGAAGTCATTTTAATGTGTTAATTATATGATATTGCACAAACTTCAATAACAGAAGATAATGATGATAAAAACAAAACCATTTGTAATACTTAACTGTGCTCAAGTGTTGTCATCTGCCTGCTGAATATTAATTGCAATCCTTTTTAATATGTTCATTAATATAATTTTCTAATTCTTTGATATTGTTAGAGTCAATCATTAGTTAATATTTTACATATTTTGTAGATTACTTAAACTTTAGAATATTGTTCATTATTTCGTTGACCGAAAATTTAAATTGATGTTATTAGTAGTGAACTTTGTGTATTATGTAATCTGGAACAGATTTTAACCGAAAAAATATGCATTATGATATCATGGGATATTTCCACAACTGTTAAATTCCATTCTAAATCGTAGCGTAAAAATACAATTTGTAATATTGTTTTCAGATATAAAAGTGAAAGTCTACATTCATTGTATGTATTACCACATATTAAGAGACACAAAGGATACTAATGGGTGAAAATATTGCACAAAAGGGTTATTTCCCTATACCACAAAGTGGATTTGTAAACTGATAAAGCAAAAGATGCATTCAGTAACCAAAACATTGATTTCCTTATGTTTTACATTTGTTGTCAATGTGATTAAGGAACCTAATTTATGAAAGAGAACGTTTTATGTGAAACAATTACAAGCATGTACATTAGATGGCGTCATATGGTCATCATCTCATTAATTTCCTCCCACATAAATAATTGACATTGGAAAATTACATGGTAATGTATGGTAATTGTTTTATAATCAGTGCCCAGAATTACAATGATTGCTTGTGATGGTGATAAGCTGCAATTTAATGATTCATTCATATTTCGGTGTATTTTATCAGAGTCAAACTTTGGCAAAGAGCAATTGCCATGGGGCTTGTGTGGTCATACTTGAAAATAAACTAAGTTATGAACTTGAAACTAATAACATAACCTGAATGCACTTGAGCACTGGTATTCTGTTTAACGTTATTTTAAGATTGTATGGTCCTTCTTAATTGTTTACTAACAAAGATCGATAATTAGCTCATATCCTTTTCACTTTACTTATGTGTTAATATTATGTTTTATTCAATGGCCATGATATTTTGATGGGAATGTTTATATCAAGTCTAATGGTATATCTAACATTCGATGATTCGAATCATTCATGTTACAGTTAAGAAGCAATCGTATCGATGAAAGGTATACAGTATTGTTGTAAATTTGAAGCACCAATTTGTTTGCAATACCAGGAAGTATTTGTTTATCATATCTTTCAATCTCTTATCTGGTCCTGTATCTTTCAACACAGTCACTACAAAAGCATTTGTCTATGAATATTCGAAATGCAGAAAGTGCTTGAAAATGATACTTTGAATAACCAATGCATATAAACTAGTCATCCCTACTTGGGTTACCTCTGATTGTGTAAATATATATTAATTAAGCATATGTCTCCCGACGATACATGCTACAGTAGCTGTTCACATTTGGGAAAGGTCATTATGGGTACACAAAAGAGCGATAAAATATCATAACAATTACAAAATAACTATTTGACATAGAGTTTTTGTGAAAAATTAATTTTATCTTTTCAGGTTTTCAAAGTGTAAGAGATTTACAGTTTTGATTATTCCAACATAAAGTTTGTACCTAATATTGTCGAAAACTTACGTTGAATTGATGAGAAACTTCCTTGGTTTAACAATTACTTTGATAATGACCAATGACATTAATATTTCTTTCAGATGGAAACTTTACAGACATGTGTGAGCGGTCACACATTGCCAATATTATCAAATATGAATCCAATCAGAGGGCTAATTATTCCTCAAAAGCATTAATGAAATTTTACATACATCAAACACACAATCCACTTACAGCTTGAGTTCTTGGAAAAATACATTTGTCTTTTATTCAAAGTTTTTGTCAAATCGATGATTCATAAGATAATATTTATTGTGATGAATAACATGTCAACAAAGAAACAAATATGATAAAAAGGGCCCTGATGAATGAAATGTTGAACTCTGAACTGAGTTTCAAGATATGACAATGATTACAAATTATAACCATAGAGTTACTTGACTGAAGATAAATACATAAATTTATAATGACTGACTATAAATCAGCTAACATCTGCTTTTTTACACCATCCTTTGGTAATTAAATAAGAATCTTGTCATCATGTTCACTGATGAATCAAATGTACTTTGCTGACAAAACAGTCAATACACAATATGAGCTTAGTCCGTGTCACGCATGTCGGATTCAACTAATAACATACTCATGATATCAATATTGTATAAAAGAAACCTACTGATGTCCCATAACATCCACATACTGCTTCTATTATCTAAATGTCATGCAAGGACCGGTATTTTTGTGTTAATGGCGCAGACAGTTAAATGCGAATTATTCTAAAACACTGCTGTGAATTACATATTACTGCTAGAATTTGGTATAATCGGATTAAAATAAAATTATAGTCTTCATACAACTGTGCATTAAGGAGTATTATTTTCCAAAAGATTTGGTTATTTATAAGATAAACGTCATGATTTTGTGTTCAAATAGAATATTTCGCTTTTAACTTCGTACGAATATTTTTTTTCTATTAGGGTATGTTTATATGGTAAACAGTTACCGATATATCAATGTTATACAATGAATTTCTCTGAGGGTCAAACATGATTGGTTAATATTACATTTATGTTTGGCGAATCGATTTTACAATCTGATTACTAAAAACTATCTGTCGAGAAACCTGACAAGACAGAACACTTGCAGTTATAGGCAACAGTTTGGGTTTTTTTAAATCGCCTTTATTACTCGTTGTGTAAGTTTGATTGACAGTAGTTATATAAAAAGATACATATAATTATATTGATGCATTAGTAAAAATGAGGTGACCAGAGATGCTTTGGGGTTTAACGCCGCTTTCAAGTGTACTTCCCTTAAATTGCAACTGCTGGTATCCTTTCAGGGAGAAATCTCGTAACACCATTGTGGCTATGCTTTGCAGTGAAACCAACTGGAACAAACATTAAATTCATTGTAGCATTGCGGCCAAACCTTACTGCGCGTATAGCAGTCCTCTACTGCAGACAAAAATGCCGAGTCATTTGATCCGAAGCCAAATGCGCCAATTAGTAAAATGAAACTTATGTTTTTCCCATATTCAAAAAGTTTGGGAATCATTGTTTTATCTCAATATTGCAAATGACATGACAAACAAGAAGTCTTTATTCCATAAAGAAACTATCATATCATAGGTTTACTATTTTTATTCAAACATTAAGGGATAAACTTAGTGTGCATCTGATGCCTCTTTACAAGTCAAACCGCATCAACAGTTGTCCAAAAAAGTCCTTAAAGTTAGCCAAAAGAGAGTCAACATGTTTTCATAGAATATGCAGATATTGTACAAAAAAACATTAGTTTAATGCTAGATCGCAAAACCGTCAAAGGAAACTACTAACTAAAGTTTATAAAATATTTGAGTGAACATATCAAACTAACAAATATCATACGAAACTAAATTCTCGCGATTGCATGTAACCAATAAGTAACTAAATTGGTATTGAAACTGTCATGGGAAGTCACTATTTGTTTGCAAAAAGTGCCAAAAAGCTACCAACATGAACTGTAGTGCCCGAAATGTTATTTATTTAATCACATGTCAGGGATGCCACGAAAAATATATTGGCCAAACAGAGTATCTAAGGTGAAGGGTGAGGGTACATAAACAACAAATTAAGGACCCAAACACCCGCTGTATACCCCTCAGTGCACACATAGACTCGTGCGCAAAAGGAAAAACAATTAAATTTACAATCTTTCCCTTTTATCAACTGTCAACAGATGATCCCATGATGCGCAACATAAAGGAAGACTTCTTTATTTAAAAATACTGTCCATCATTAAACAGGTAGAGCGTAATCCTTACACAAGCTCTTTGTACATGTCCAGCATTGTGACGTCATAATGACGTGACGTAATAGACAATGTAGTCATTCTCCCTGAAGAATAAATCGAAACATGTAGGAGAAAATGTTGTGTGTTGTTGTTTTTTATCAACGCTTTTAACTATGAAGACTGTACACTTGATTTAACTTTCACCTTATATATTTATATATATTTTAAAGATATATAAAATGATGAGCAGGTAGGATTGGCATATAGAGACATATATGGGTAAAAGTCATGAATGTATTTGAAATATCACAAAGTAATTTGAACAAAATATCTCTACATTTTTGAAAAATTTGTTTTCAGTGTCTGGTAGAGATATCTTTGTTTTTTGTCGGGGACATGGATGTTGAATTTTGTAATATCTGCTCGCTAACAAAACTTTGTGTTATAATATTAAAATGTGTTTTTTAACTGTAATGCTACAAGTAGAATATTTTTATTGACTTTATAGTGTAAAATTCATTCAGTCTATCTCATTGAAACAAGGTCGAATCTATCCCTCATACCTCAATGGCCTTCCAATCAGTGTACCGCTTCTGTCTATAACCAAAGCGTTTTGCAGAGCTTCTCATCCTCACACTAGACTTCTACGCGAAGATGCTGACCTGGTGAAGATACAAAGGTGGTTCATAAAACGCAAGCTATATCCGTGAATTGCTATGATGGACCCTTTATCGGAAGAAAGCCATGGGTAAACATGTACTCAAAACAGAACACTTTTGGCTTTGCTACCATCAAAGAGGAGAGTTATTTATGAAGTTTGCTTCAATTAGCCGAATATAGAGTTTTCTCAAGCTCTGCAATATGTTATTTAAAACCAAATTTAATGTTCATTTTACATCTAGTCTTTTGCCAAATAATTACATCCGTTTGCCAAATCAAGTCGAAATGTTTTTCAAGAATCTTAAAAATTTGTAGCAATCTCAGTTATGTATTGCATGTTAAACAATCTTCTCTGGTGGTTCCTATTCATAAGCTTTTTAAAAGTTAGCCTAGACAAGTCTGCATGCAAGATCATGTCGGATTTTATATCAATTTTAAGAACAGATAGCTTATTTATAAGTGTGTAAAACAGTGTTACAAATAAATTTGTATAAAAGCGAATTATAATTATGATCGGTATTTCTCAATTTTCTCTGTAAATGATCAGTTTCAACTCCTAAAGTTCAAAGCAAGTTTTTTTCAACAACTTGATGTTCATTTATTACAAACACTTTGAATTATTCATGCATTCTATGACATGAGTTAATTCCCTTAAGAAAAGAGATTAATTTTACTTCGGTATTAAAACAATGTTGCGAGGGCAAGAATTTTGCAATCTGAATTCAGTCAACGTCTTCTGATGATATCAATTTTCAACAGAAATCGGCAGGGTGCAAATAGTTTAGATTATATTCTACCAACCAGTTTCATACTATCGCCAACTCTTA
Source organism: Phorcus lineatus (assembly GCA_921293015.1). NCBI lineage: Eukaryota > Metazoa > Mollusca > Gastropoda > Trochida > Trochidae > Phorcus > Phorcus lineatus. The sequence goes on from OV121082.1 coordinate 34,813,996, forward strand.
CTGTATAAACCTATTAAAATCTATATCATAAACTACAAAAGTAATTGTTCCATCAATCAGTAAACACTATTTCCGTAATCAGTCTTTCAACGGTTTCATTTATCTATTTGATCTTCATTTACTTTCAAGATGTTTACATGAAAAAAATAGTTTTCATTCTTTGTATAAAATCATACCAAAACATTTGAGCTCTTTTCTTTTGGTTTTTCTGAATCATGGCGAGTTTAAAGAAGATGATATGTTTTCATCACAAAACATCACTGGAGAATCCATCACTCATCACACAGGTTGTATGACATAAGCAATTTTCAGAAGCTTTGCTTTACATTTTACGTTTCCATATTAATCTTCTTTTTTTAACAGCAATGATTTACGTTCAAAATGACAAAGTAAATATGTCTTTTTTTCTTGCTATAATGTTTTAAAAGTTTAGCTTTGGATTATGAATTAAAAACTGAATGTGATTAAACACAATTGACTCTAGCCTTCCCATTGCTGTGCAGATAGGGACCATGTTTACATAAATTTACGAAACACGCAAAACGCTTAGAATTGATTAGGAACAGCTCTTGCTGACATTTTCACGAATCTCATGGAATGCATAAACCCTATAGGAACTAATAAAGCTGCCATATCATAACTTTCATATTTTTAATTTTCAATTAATCAGTAATTCGACAACAGCTATAAATATTTATCTCTCTCAACAACCGAGTGTAACAACATGATGCAGTAGCTGCTTAAGTATGATACTCTCTTTGCCATGATCACAGTGTTTTTAACCAAAATTGCGTTGACTATGACAGATTGCGTCAATCAATTTTTACTGGAAGTGAATGAACGGCGTTGCGGCAAGGAACCTGTTCCACACAGGTGCCTACAAAGGCCTGTCTGAATGGCGAGGAGAATCCAAGCAAACTTTGGTTTTACAATTTCTCAAAAGTTAGGAGCAAAACATTGGAATCGATGGATGTATTAATTGGGAATGATAGGAATCTTTTCCATGGTTTATCTAGCATGTCCTCCATGTTTGTGATTGTGTGGTAAATAATAAGATGCGATATTTTTTATTGTCATTTTGACCATTCCTTAGAAACAAAGAGATCAGAGAAAAGAGACAAAATAGAGACGGGATGGAAGAAGGGAGGCATTAGAAAGAGGTTTATGAAAACCAATTAGATCATAGTGTTTTTATCTCTTTGCACAATCTCAATAAATTCAGAGATAGTCCATATCATGTGACGGTAAATGTTTAAATGGTACACTGGTCGATCCAAAGTTATCAAGATTCCATTTTGTGTGAACTTACGGAGTTAAGAGTCATTTAACGACACACATATATGGATTTCAACATCTTATTCCTCAGAAAAGAGCGTTTAAATTTGTCCATCTATCTTTATATCAAGTCAATACCTAAGTAATGATTTGATACATAGGATTACAATGCAGAATAAACCTTTTAACAGTACATATTTATTCTGGTACATGATTAATTTAAAGTTAACAACGTAGAGTTGTTGAACACTGAGGTTAGGTATTAAGGGCTGTGCAATTTTACCGGTTTATCGGTTTATACCGGTCCAGAACCATGCAATACGATTATTGCAATATGGTTTCATTTCTGCAATATATTGGGCCTCCTTTCACAAAGCAGCCTGAACAGCTTTTTGGTAACAAATTCAACAACAAAACGACGTTTTACACGGTGAGCTGTACATATTTAGGATGAATCATTTCAGTCAATATATCGCAATATGTATTGCAATATCTCTCAAACTATTGCAATATATTGCAATGTGAAAATCAGGGTCATATCCAGCCCTATTAGGTATACTTTCAGATGAGCTACAACTGGGACTGGACCAATACGCAACATCCTGCTAATACATAATAACTAAGGAAAAGTGAATTTCATGAAAAAATCTTCCGATATCAATTAAACACGGGTTTAGAAAAACATTCTTGTAACAAGAATGTATCGATATCACCGCTTGACTTGTTTGGTTCCAACCTGTCTTAATATTCAAAACCAGGAGAATAGGACACGTTTAATTATTTCCAATGGCAATGTTACTAACGTCTTTAATGTTTAGTCCGTAAACGTATCAAGACAAATTAGTGCGAGGCTTTATAGACTATAACAAAATGTGTGCTTTATTAATGCAAATATTCATTGAAATAAACTTTTCCTTAATTACTTCTTTTTTGTGACAACTGAAGTGTGTAAAATTTATTAACTAATATAACTATATATTAACTAATATCATTTGTGTTTAGTGACGGTTTTATTAAATGTGTCCCAGTTTTAGAAACACTAAAAAAGTAACAAATTAAAAACTTTTTCGCTCACTAACTTTAAATAGACCATTTTTCGTGGAAGCAAATTCAGTCTAAAGATTTTTATGGTGAAAAATTAGAACATTATTCATTCCGAAACATACAACATTTCTTTTTAAGTTAGTTAGCTAGCTAACGGAGAAAATAGTTTCAGAAACACACATTAACCATGTCACCCTTACCTTAAATTACCTCAACAAAAGAAACGCTATTTCGATCGTGATCATTACAAATCTATGAAAGTCTCACTATCAGTAGACATTGTAGAAATGAGATCGGGCTGAACTAGCGAACCATGGGTGGTACTTGGCTTAAATTCAATGTAGCATTACACGCAAACCTGATTACATGTAGAACCAGACGTTTGAGACACGGTTGTATTTTTCATTATCCTGATGTTGTACCTTATTTCGTGAGCTAAATATTCTACCCTAGTTAAGCGATTGACGCATTTTCATTTGTGTTTGTGAATGCTTAACTTATGTACCCCAGAAATATTTTTCTTGATGATTTAATTGCGTTTAACATAACTTAATTTCAGTTTTAAACATTACAAACATAAAGTATTATCATTTTAAATTGTTTTAAACTTTGACCGAATATTGATTTAAGTATTAAATGATATTTTCTGCACAGGTTTTCATGATCTGCTTTTTCACATGTAGAAAATGTTATCGGAAGGATTGATCAAATAATGAATAATAATAGTTGTTAATGTAACATGTTGAAACTAATTCATGCATGTTCTTATTTTTAACAAAAACCTCGATGTGTCTCCATGTTTATGAAATCACAGATGCACGATCAAATGTTCATTTAATTATCATTTTCCCATTTTAGACATTCATACATTGGGCTCTTTTTCGAAATTCACAGCAAAACTGTTACTAAAATTATGTTATTTGCATTTTTCCTGAACAAATGACATATGTACGTGATGAAGCTGACGCTTATTTGTGATAAATTCGAATCAGCTTTGTCCTCCGAAAGCAGGATCATCATATTACAAACGCATGCGGTATTTCAATAAAATTGTATAGAAAACAAAAATAATTGGTGCATGTACACGTGCATTGCTTACGAAACGTGTGATTCTTACTTAGAGTAAGGTATGTATTTATAGATCGAATGCATACTAATATCAAAAAACTTATTAAACATTCTTGTATGTTCGATGAATTCTTACACAACAATTTTTTTTGCAGGATATATAAGGTCTCCGATGACCAACCAACATCAAATCGAAATGCAAATATCAATGTTTTTTTACATCGAAATCTGGAATGTAAATCTTATTGAATGCTTACTATTGCTCTTTGTGGGTCATGCCAATTAATTTAATTTCTGGCAATTCGTACATGTCACACATATTAAAAAAATCAGAGGCCCGATAAGGATTAATCTTACCTAGTCGCTGATTGGCTGGAGAACCATAGACACATGACACACACTTTGTGGAGATTATGTTATAGCCTTAATCAATATCTTGACTTGAAGTGGAACTGAACGAGAAAACGTGAAAAGGTTATTTGCTTTAGTTCTCATTTTTTTTATTGAATTTGATATATTGTATATTTGATTGGCCTAACTCTGGAATAGACATTGCTTTTTGACTTCAGGAAATGGTGTATGGCTTTAAATTTACACCAGTACATTCTGGATCAATAAATCTTACAAACTTAAGTAACATTCACATATTAAGATGAGAAGTCATCAGACTAAAACAGGATGACATAATCATTCACATTCATAATTCATCCACTTCTGCCTCACTATATCGGGTCGTTCAACTTGTATCCTCATTGAACCTATTACGGAAAAGAATTTGAAGGATTGTTACACACTTATTGGTTATTACGTGCTTCACTGAAATCAAAGTGTTAGGTGCAGCCAGTGATAAATGTTGATGTCTCCGTACAATTCCTGAGAGACCAAATGGTTGGTTATTTGCCAGTCAACGGTATTTTTATTTATCTATTGCTTTATTACTTTAACACCGCAAGGGACCATAGTTTTTCTGGTGAATTGCAAGGATATTGACTTAAAGATTTAACTAAAAATAATTACATCCATCTAGAATGACAATGTAACCTTAGGGTTATGGTACAGTCTTTTAATTTGAATGAAAATTGATATGCTAAACTTTGAGGTGGTGATAATTTAGTATGCCTTATCAATACAAACCAATAACCTTTCCTGTCCCCCCCCCCCCCCCCCCCCCCCCCCCCCCCCCACACACACAGTAGTACATCCTCGGGTACCCATGATTTCAGTTGCCAATACTCTTCACAAATCACACTTTCATCAGGAAAATATTCAAGTTTCACGATGAACATTACCAGTTTTATTTGTGAAGAGAGACACATTAAATATGACTGAGGATGAAGGTGAAGATGATTGGAACAACAGCCCCTAGAAACAGAGGATGAAAGTGGTAAAGCGAGCCATATTAAAAGCATCATTTATAGACATTGAGATTTTCTTCAGGAAAACTTATTCTGTTATATCTAATATTAATGTTTAGGCAGTTGAAAGATTGCACACTTTAGTTTGAAGCATTGAAAATATAAAGTTAAGTGTTTCAAACATATGCTAATAGAAAACACAAGAGACGTCATTTAATCAAACTAAAGATATTTGCATTCGTTTATATAAGAAATACCACATCTTGGAATTGTTTCATACTTTAATAGATTTAAACACAATAGTGAGTAAGGATTACACTAAAGAATACTCATATGCTTAACTCTAATTTTCTTTGTTTTTTTATTGGTTTGAAATTTAAGATGGGTGAATGCCTTATTCCTGTAGCAAAAATTAATATTTATTGACACCTTGTCTGCATAATAAATAGAATAGTGAATTCTGTTGAATAAGTTGAAAATATATTAATATGATCCATATAGACATTCAAGGATGTGCCATACGTACGGTCCTAGATGAAATGTGTTTCTTTTATGAGCATAAAATTCCCTTAGGATGTTTCTCATTATTCTGGTCTTGGTTTATGTATTCCTGGTTATGGTACAGGAACTCAATGAAAGCAAAGATATATTAAGCATTATTTCATGAATTCGCACCACTCCAAATGAGGCATGTGAAACAATGAAAACACCTGGCATTATGCTTGTCCAGCAGAATTATGGCTTTGACAATACATCTCCGACTTATATACAATTAGAATTGTAATTAACAATGAGACAGAATATGTAAAGTTGTACAAGGCTAATCATATCCTTGACTGTGAGGTTCTTTCTTAACACCTCAAATGTTCATTTAAAACAAATCTAATTTAATGACTGTGTAACTTGTGCAATCAGCACTTATCTAGGTGGTTGTTGAATGGGAATCAGACTTTTAAACACCATAATAATTTATTTCACCTCAAAAGTATGAAGAAAAGAGACCAGTGTGACAGTACATCTGTGTAATCAAAATCATTAATAACGAATCAATACAGTTGATTGTTGGGATGTAGATAGTAAGCATGATGTATATATCTTAGACACTCTGCTTATAAAAACACCATATTACACACATTGTTAGTATGGTCTGAGAAAAGTAAATGTCAGAAAAACTGATTTATTGAGACTGGTAATGTACATGTACAATATACAACAGTTCAACAACTATTCTATTTAGGAACCCATGCTGTTGCCATGCCCTAAAAAGATATTTATCATGTCTGACCCATACTTAGCGTCTACTCAACTCTTGACAGATTCCCGGTAATGGCATGGGAAATTCATAGCAGCAGACTATTTAGCGAGCACAAGCTCATGAATACAAAGATTGTTGAATCCATCATGCAAAGACACATTGACATATGCGATTGAATTCGGCGGTTGATGCTGAATATTCATAACTTATAAGTAATAAAAGTAATGTATTTATATACATATATATATATATATATATATATATATATATATATATATATATATATATACTATATCCAAAATGAAACTTTAAAGGTTATGGTATCTCAGGTTTAAAGTTTTGAAATTGTATCGATTTGACGTGAAACAAAATATTTTACAAGTTAAACGAAAAAAAACTTCTCTGCGAGATTATATGAATAGAAGACCTCTTCTTTTCTTGTCAAATTAACGTAGATGCAAAGATGTAGAACGAGATTGTGGAGTCCAGATTGAATCCAGTCGTGAGCTCTTGGACATTTACAAGTTTCATGTTCGTCTGTTTAGTAGATTCAGCACTGGGGACCTGACACCAAGAAAAGAATCAAAGCAGTGTATGCATATGCACTCTCCAGCACTCAAGAAGTTCACAACTCGGCCATCTGCTGGCAAGATCATGGCGACTTTTTTCTGGAATTCAATAGCCGTGATGCTTATAAACATTAAACCACCTAATATGTTAAAGAGGCGCGGCATGTTGACTGCTCGACTTATGTTTCTTCGTGACAAAGCTCGTATTGAAAAATTTAACCATCCTCTATACAGTCCAGATCTGGCCCAAAGCGACTTCTATTTTTTTGGCGATCACACGATGTGGCAATGATGATAAGCTCATTGCAGCTACTGAAGTGGCTAAGGGGCCAATCAGATTACTTCTGTCGCAAGGGGATCGACAGACACGAAGACAAAAGGGAAAAGTGCATCAAGGTCAAGATTATATTGAAAAATTAGATCAATACCACATCCACAGGGTTCCCCTCGTAAGTGTCTGCACATTGCACTTGAATTGCATTCAATGAGAAACGTACCCATATAACAAATGTTGAGAGAATTTTAAAACACATTATAGAATGAAAGAATCATTCTAGTAACGATCTTATCATTTAAGAATGACATGTATCAAGTTGATTTTTTCATTTGTTAAATTTTCACCATCCGCAAAAAACATGCACATGCAGTTTAGACTATGCACAAAGGGGCACATCATTGAAATCAAATGTCATATTTTTGTAAAGACTTTACAATATCCCCTTTCTGTGAGTTCAATTTGTTGAATCTTGATCATCCGCTTCCCAAAGCGTTTCCAAGTCATATCTTTAAACTACTTACCTGTGTTATTAAATCGAGCATTGACCGAGGATACCCTAGCACCAAAGCTTTTAATGAAAAAAACAGCTGAATAATTCCAGCCATTGAAAACATTTCTGCCATTGAAAGTTGGCCTTTTGCAAACGAGGCCTATGGCATGATTCAGTCGCAATATTAAATGACAGACCTTTTAAGATAGCCATAAGCAATTACGTCTAGTAAGTTTTATGAAGAATACTCTTATTGCTAAAATAAAATTGAATTTTTGAAAACTGAAACATCAAATTTCTTTGACCATAAGATAAAAGGAAAATTATTCTTTTTACGAATGAAGTAAGCCCTTGAAGTAAGCCAAAATCAATAAAGTGTAAAAGAGATTATTTTTTCTTTTTATCGATTTATGTTACCACATTATGAATCTTCACGACAAAGTAAATAAGAGTTAGAATTTACATAAGATATTTTAATCAAGGCGTTTCGGTAAACTGATATTGATTTGTAGCTCATAATTTATGTTGGTATGTATAAATTAACTCTTAAGTACGATACTTACAAACAATCAGTTTTGCTTTCTTAAAAATATTCATAAGATTTCATTTGGTTGTTTCATATGCTGGATCTTTGCTTTTCTTCAGCAATTAGACATGAAAAAGATTATATAACTAAGTATGTTGGACACTCAACTTCTAACATAGAATTGTTAAACATTTCAGATGTCATATGTGTAACTGCACACTTTGATCAAGTTTGCTGAGCGGCTTTATAAGTGATTAAAAGTTGTAACTTATCCAATGATTATTTACTATGATCTCAGTACAGATAAATCAGAAGAGCAAGGCATTTAACATACCTTGTATTTACCAACAAAAAATATAATACGAATTGTAATAAAACACTGTATAGGGTGCCACGTGACTTTTATTTTAAAAAATTGGAACTTTTAGGAATGTCTGCCAGTCCCAGTGAAAAGTAGTTTACTAACCCTTTAGGGAAATATTGTTGAAATAATGTTGAAATATTTAAAGAAACCTTACTGCTGATGACAAAATCTATACAATCATTTTTGAAGAAAAGAGGTGGGTGCAGAAGCATCAAATATCATGCCTAAATAGAAAGTAAAGACAGCAATACCGTATTTGGTCTAGAAAAAATAAATTGTCTTTATCAAATCCAGATGTAAAATTGGAAAATTAAAGTTTACTTACATGATAAAAACTTTTGATAACTCAACAAGCTTACAATGATTTTAAAAAATCGAAGATAAGTATTTCACAGGAATGCACCGGACAGTACTTCAAGCCTAAATCTATTGTTTCTAAAACACTTCTTTTCAATAAAGTGTAGACAGATAGATAAGGCGTTGTGATTATATAGTCCGTGTAATTTGTTCTGATTCAAAACATTTTACAAACTATGCAGTTTACTTATTGGAAGCTTAGTTTAACAATACATGAAACCACTTCACATAATACGAATAGTATTGTAGTTTAGGAATTGTAGTTAAGGGGGGATGGATAGGTATTTAATAAAAATCACCTTCATTCTCTCCTGCAAATATATATATCACCTAAAGAAACATTTGAGGTATATGGAATGCTTCATGTAGGTATGAATGTTACACTGTAAAGGATAAAATTCATCAAAGAAACTCTTTATTGTTCATATGTATTGCGTAATTACACATAATTTCATTAAGTGTTGTGTTAACAGTTATTTGAAATAGTTATGTAATTTTAGGGCAGTTTCAAAGCTATTACAAATTAATTATGAAAGAAATCTAATTCTAATACGCTGTCTATGTCATATATTTAGTGGATAGGTTATGTGAACTTTTGTTCTATTGTGTTTCTTTAAATTTCAAAAGAATTTCTTGGAAATTACGTATGGTCCACCAATACAAAATTAATTCAAGACATCCATACTTCATTGCTTAATATCGATAATTATTTCTTTTTCACGAGAAGTGTATGTATGATTCATTTGATTATTTGTCGATCACCATATGAAAAGATTCAGAATAACCTTGGTCTGTTTTATGATTCAGTATGCTGGCCTATCTATCAAAAACTATCTATTTATGAAGGCATTAATATCAATACCCACTCCATTATTTTGAAGCATGGTGAACTAGTCTCAAATATTCAAATATTCCTTGTAAAGATTGGTATCGCTACTCATTTCCGTATCGCAATGGGGATTATACAGTCTGTAGTAATATATTGATACTTTTCATATTTCAATTTTTCCATGCTCTCTTGAATAAATAATATGAATAAGAACAGTGATTAATGCTCAACTAGCGAGAGACTGGTGACTGGTTTGGTACTTTTATTGTGCTATTTTCATTTTGTGAGTTCACCTTATAGTAAACATACCTTTTTTGGATAATTTTTTCTGCAATTTTACATGGAAAATTTTCATTTAATATCATGCGATATGTTGGATATTTTAAGAAGAGTGTATAGGTAGGTTGTTTGTGTTGTGTTGAGTTGTTTGTGCATTGCCATATACCGATATGCCGATATACCGCGCAACCTAAATTCCTTGACATTCACTGTTATCATAAATATTTAGTGGGGTTTGATCCTGCAACACAACAACCAACATTCGATTTTTTGTTGAAAACACAATTAGTTGATTTCGTTTGGAGCCGAATTTGAAAAAAAATACTCTGAAATCTTTCAGATTAATTATCAGTTTCTTTGAAGTTTATGTTACAGTAAGAAACTTTTATCGTAGTTAGTATAAACTGGCATTAACAGCATTCAGTAAATAAAAAGTAACAGTAACAAATATAAATTGCTTTAAAGAAAAAGATATAATTGTTGTGATTTATGATGAAATATTGTACAAAACCTTGATTTAACAAAAGGTTCTATAATCTGTGCTAATTGACGCTTATCATAACTTTGAATAATACAAATCTGTTCTTCAAATTACAATCAATTTATCTAATTTCATCAAAGTAATTGCAATGGAAACTGTATTTGGATGAGATGTTCTGTTTATTTACATGATTTCCATTGATAATACTTCATATTTATATATTGTATCAAAATAACCCCACAAAAGCATTAATTTCTTGATTTATAAATGCAAATTGAAACTGCCTTTTGGTCTTCGATCAGAATAATTTTCATAGAGCCATTCAATGACATTTCCTATCAATCAAAATCAATATCAATCAAATCATATTTAACCGACTTTGAAAACTTAATTTTAAAAAGTCTGATAAAAAGTTCAAAATTTACATTAACACCCAAAATATTATGGATTTAACAATTGATCTTTAATTTTCTACAATAAAAAATGTAGTTGTCAACTGATTGTCTAAGATTAAGTATCAAATATGTCTTAGCTGCATAAAAAATATAATTAATTTGTAAGTAATCAGTTTTAATCATGTTCTTATGGCTTTAACATCGACACTAATCTCACACAACTGACCCTTTGTCATCGAGAATAACACTCTGTATTTGTTATTGGTCAAATTAATCGTGGCAGATGTATAGTGAAACTATTCTATTCTGATTAACTGTCAATTGACTTGTAAGTGCTGACATTACAAAATCCAGAAACTTCAGTTCTTTAAAGGAAATGTAACATATTAGAGTTGTTGACACTCATCAGAAAATAAAATAAATACGTTTGTGGATATATGGAACTGTGTATGCATGAAGGTGTGTAACTTTTATATAATAAGATGTCATGAAAGCAGAGGAACCAAATACTGAAGCAGATCCTCAAGCTTCTGCAGAAAAACCTTATCAAACGAAAAAGTTTCAGTGGCGCCTCATTTGCTGTGTATCAGGCCAAACTATAGAATAATGTGACATGGTACATCATCCACCATGGCAGCGTTTTCTTATTCTACACATTTATCAAGTCACAGTTCCATCCCCTTTTATAATCGTCTGACATATGAGCTTAATGCCATGTTGCAGACGTCTGCTAAATTCATTGCGCCTTTTCATAATCTTACATTCTGGCGGTGTTCAGACAGAAAGGAACGGGTTCCATATGAACAGTAAATATATGTCATGTTATTTATCTAGCATTTGTTCAGTTAAATACAAATTTAGCATTTCGCTGATAAAGTGACGCTAAGTGAGTACTGCGAGCAAGGTAGTTAATTCATTTACGAGCCCAAGTAGCCAACATGTGACAAAATCACGGCGACACTGATTCATTAAAGTTCAAAGTTTGACTAAATGTAAAATTTATGTAAGAATATACAAACTTTGAATAGGTTACCATAGTCAACACACTATTGAAAACAAATTACTCGATTTGTATTTGAGTGGGTGAAGATGACAAAAAGCTCGAAGATATCTACACCTCATATATGTATATGCCTGGGTTACCAAATGACATGAAATTTATCTGCAATGGTGAAGCATAGTTGAACTTAGGAGTGGAGAAAATTATATTTTAGGCATTATGGCAGTAACATGGACTTTATATATGAGAAATGGCATATGAACAACAGACTTTTTTTCTTAAACATCTAAAGCATAGAGTTTTAGTTAAAGTTGTTGCCAATTGACAGGTAGCGGTTATTTTTTGACAAAGGAAGTTTTGGCATTGAGATACATGACTATTTAAATAAAATAATTGAAAATGAAATATAATGGCTGACGAAACGTAAGCATTTCCTTCCTTTAATGTACCTACGTCATGGTTCATTATTGTGTTAACTTAAAGAATGGAGTATCTCAAAAGGTGATTTCACTTTCGAGATTAGAGCTCCTCTACGTTCAATTCATGTGATGTTTTATTGTTTAATTCAATTCTTTATTTAAATAAGTTATATTAGAATTAAATTTTAAATGTTAAATTTTTATTTCATAAGCATAACGGTTTGCCATAAATACAGACTTTCATTAACGCACAACAAAGGTGAATCCGTGTTTATTCAATACATATAAATTTTTCTTTGATATTTACCACAGTACAATATATACTGAGTATAATATAAATACCTCACACGTTCATATGCAAATGTTAAAAATATGACAATACTTTTAAAGGAATAACGAGCTATTGTCTGATTTAGGTTCAGATGCATAAGGAACATATCTATTTTTTATGATTATTTGTTTTGTAACTAAAAAATACTATCAGTACGAATCGAACCACTGTCTTATTTATAACGTTTCCCACAATTACTTTCAACTTACTGAGTACTCAATCGTGGACGAGTGTCTGGCTTTTGATCAAGATTGACAGGTCTAATGACTGAAATGTTGCTTACCCACTTCTCCATGCCTCAATGTTACCACTTTACTGAATCAATTATGATTAAAATAATATTTTTTGGAGTTAATCAAACCTATTTAATTAAACATTGAAAATTATTATGACATGTATAAACAACGTGTAAACAGATTTAGAAATGACAACAGCACTGCAATGCCAAATCCCTTTCTATTTTAAATCGGTTAAGGCGCCACTTATCTACCATTTGTGATAAACGTATTCAACGTTTCTAAAATACTACCACGTTGCAATCTGCGGCAAAAGAAGACGCTTCTATTCTAACATTGAAACAGACAAGTGAATATTTTCTCATTCACTTTTAGAAAGTATCATTTCGGGGTCATTGTCCAAATGTAAATCTATTTTTTTCAGTAAATAATATAGCAATTTGCAAATATTTGAGTCAATATTTTTTTCAAAAATGAAACTAAATAATTTGTAAACTTTTAACTCCATATTCCATGTCCATAATTTGAAAACATGCAATAGAAGGTTAGAGAGTCGATGAAATAGGGTCTCATTGGCATAACAATAAGAAATAAGAAAAGAACTTCGTCATTTTTTTAAATTTGCTTTCAGCAGTGATTTATTATGTGTTCCTGATGGGTTAAGTGGCTTAGAATGACATTAGAAAAAAACTAATTATCGTGTTTGCATGAAGTCAGGAAAAGAAATGCAGGAACTGTGACTTCTGAAATAAGGTAATCAAATATATATTCGTGTTCATATTGAAATGTGTTTTGAGTTTTATAGTACTGACAATTCAGTTCAACGTTTTCTTGTCATTACAAGTAACTTTAGTAACTCAAAAATGTGTCATTAGAATAGAAATGAACAACTCGTGGACTTATACTTACAAGAGAAAACAAGAAAAATACCCTGTCTGTGTTCAAGTAAATCATGTGATCAAACTTAAAGTAAATGTCAAGTTTGCATTTCCTTAACGCTTTCATTACGAAATTCTCAAATTGGATATCACTGTGCTTCAGGTTAAATTGAATGGAAACCTTATCAGTTCTGTGAAAGCATCCATTTTGCCGCTAAAGGTCCTAGGGGAACAAATGATTAGTTTCATATCATCCTTTTCATCCCTCAGACTTAGATCAAAACTATTTTTCAATGAATCTAGTTTAATAACTATCACAACCTAAAGGTTGCCCTTCAGAAGAAGTAGTCAATTGTGTAAAAATTCATAATCGTGTCAAGAGTGCAAATTAAATAATCAAGAGACTTGTTTTGTGTTACTTAGTAAATTGAAGAATCCTCAATCATTAGCAACATTTGATTGAGTTGATAGTTAAATATTTCTTTCAAATCGGACTAAAATATTAACCTTTAAGGTTCTTGAAATTTAAGTCAAATAGATATAATAATTTTTAGGGTTTTTCTGGCTATATTTTTACATATGTTATGTGTAAGTTCGTAATGTAATGTGTAATCAGCCATCGTTAAGAACAATATATAAAATCATATGCTGGACACATTAAGCCATGCATTATGAAAAATAAGCATAGGTTATGAGTTGTAATGTATCCCTACATCAATCTTCATTGCCACTTAACCAATATTATGAAACTGAACAGAAATTGATTTTCATTCTTTCTTTTTAACATTAAATGTCGATGTTTTTGTTATTTTAAAAAATCATATACATTTAATTTGTAAATAAATCACAAACTGATGTGTACATTTATTCTAAATTCTTTGTAAATGAGCGTGTGATGGAACTGTAAATATTATTTCATGTCCCATTAAGTAACATCAAACAAAAATAACCCAGATTCTATTGTCTACAGCCAAGCGAAAGAACTAATGGCAATTTTGTGGAATAGAGACACCCTGCAATCATAACTGAAAAGGACGAGTTTGAACTTTCATCAAAACCTCATACGAATTATCAGACAAAAACTGTTAAAAAATGTTTAAATAATGAATACTTGAGATAGGAAACAGGAGAGAATGAAAATATGCCAAAAAAGTCGAGTGAGTGTCATTTTACAGTCAGAAATTTATACTATGTTTAGCTACACAAGGGATAGTTGGATTTGGCGATGGTCCATTATCCTGTATATATTCATATATTTTTTTTTATTTGCTTTGAAATAACCATTATATGTTCCCGTAAGAGATAATTCGAAGCATCATTTTGATATTTTGAAATTGAAAATATAGCATTAACATGTTCCGAAGTAGTGTAGGTTTACCATTTTCAAAGATGTTCAAATATATTCGGCAATCATCCTTCTACATCAGCAGACATGTCTTAATGCACCTACAATACCTTGGACTTTATCAAATTAAATACCTTTTATTATCAGGACTCAATACCTATTAGTATCAGAACTGTATCAAAGTTTTCTATAACTTCTTTAAAATTCAATGTTAGAGATAATTTCATCTTTAATTGCTCAGCGCACCCAGCATGCGTCTGTCAATTATCTTCTTTTTCAACTTCCGGTGAGGAAGAACTTTCCCTTGAAATCTTTAATCTTGTGTAGTGTGTACTGATGCTTATTGTCTATTGTTTTTAGTTACCACTTTGCTTGTAATAAAGGCCCAAGTTGACATAGCTGAATAACCTATTTTCGACTTCATCTTCACAAAGAAAAAGCCTAGAGAGCTGAAATCTTTTGACAAAATCTCGACATTAGTAATACAAAACGCTATGCAGAAAGTCATTCTGTGGCGTCCTGTACAGTATAATATTTCATATTAAGCCTGATGAGCTATGTATAACAAAAGTATGATCTTGTGTCTCGTGAAAAAAGTCCCCTGGACACTAAAACGGCTTTTTACAATATATATTAATAAAGATTATCAAACCCCGCCAAATATTGACATGGGAATATAGGTTTGAAATCTGTTCGAAATTTGTGCGTCGTTTGTCGATGTTTAAAGGACAGCTTTGCTTGAAATTGTTTCAGATTTGATATCCGAATTTGCTGTGTTTCTTCAGGCTATCTATATTTTGATTGAGATCTAAAATGAAAAGGGTGCAATTATTTTCTGTAGAATTTTGGTATTTGTTCTCTTTTTTCTCAGATTTTGGATAATGTTGTGTTGCCCCACTCCTTTTAAAGCCGATAAAACATAGTCTTTAGCAGGCGAACGACATAATTGCGAGAAGTGTGGCTACTTTTAGAAGGTTTTGGAGAGGACAGTCCCAGATAAGATTAGCTCGAATTCCGAAAGTGCTAATTTTTATCTTTATTCCTAAAAAGACAGTCTCTTGACAATGAAATTATATACGGTTATGTATTTCAGCCTTAAATTGGACATCAAGTTAATCAAAAATTTGTACTAGGGGTGTTTTTTTTTAGGAATTTCCATTTTTCAAAAGCTGAACTAATTTAGTTAAAATACATGAAATAGTGAAATGAATAGAAAGTAATTGAATTCATGAGTCCCCATTCGCTTATAGCATGCAATATGCGTTCATCTGCTCTTTGACTTTCACTTCTCATTAACAACTGAGAAAGAGATACTTAAGTCACTACCCATCACCACCAGCTTCAGGAAAATTTCCCGCAGTAAAGTAATTTATCAACGAAAGCCATTACATCTATAAGGTGATCAATTATAATAATGAAATATTTGACCATATCCTAATTACGAAATGATTAAGTTAATTTGTTCTTTGGGTTCTCGATTGCTACCAGAAAGCCTCAATTTAGTGTCAGTTACAGCGCTGTCTAATCCTTGAAATGACTTCGGTCTTTAGACGTAACCTGATATCAAACCCCTGTAATCCAGGTGATGATTGGACGCTCTATAAAAGTGACTCAGAGTATGTTATCTTTATGTTCCTTAAATAAGAGCCAAATTTACATATGTCCACAGTTAAGTTCAAATCGCCTACCTAACACGCACCTTTATCTCCTAAGTTCCAAAATTGTGCTATTTTTATGTATTTAATGAAAAATGAAAAACGGCCATATATATATGTTAGGCCGTCGAAATTCTGCGTAAATTTCACATGTTTATTAGTTAAAAGTCCCAATTAATAATACCAATCCATATTTACATTTGTGTCTGCT
The DNA here is from genome assembly GCA_921293015.1 of Phorcus lineatus. Taxonomy (NCBI): domain Eukaryota; kingdom Metazoa; phylum Mollusca; class Gastropoda; order Trochida; family Trochidae; genus Phorcus; species Phorcus lineatus. Next base: position 34,830,635 of record OV121082.1, read on the forward strand.
GTAAATAAGTTTTCAAATTACGTTTGAGTCATTGACGCGCATTACTGTCCGGTTTTCGATCACAAATCGAGACTATTACCTGTTTTATTGTCACTGTAGCACCAAGATGCTAGTTTTTGGAAACAACCATCACTTCTCGATAAAATAACACTTTTTATGAAGGACTTTTTATTGGACTCCAACAACATAACTGTGGCTCTTTAATGTTCCTTGAAAAGGATCACAGATAATAAAGTCTCTCTGTGTTCAGAATGTGTTTGTTTTTTGCGCTGACAATGTTGTATCTTGCACAAACGTACTTTTTGTTTCAAAGTACCTCATAATATTTAGAATGATGAATGAGAAAGAAATATTTCTTTTTTCTTTAGTTTGATTATTTTCATTGTGACTTCAATATTTAACAGAATATCATATCTCTCTCTCGAAATACTAATATTTAGGAACTAAGCAAAATATGTCGTGTACAATTATATGATATCCTCTTTAATTGAACCCCTTTGCAATGATAACCTCCGACATGACAAAAAGCTGAATATAAGATTGCTTTATCCAAATAAGTTGCTGCAACACCACACAAGTATCGACGCCACTCGACATATCTGCGGGAAATTAACTTCAGATTGGTGACGACTGTTATCTGTAGATGTTTTGCAGGTCTAGTAATCATTGTCTAAACATAAAGCCATTTCGGTTCGATCACAAGGCTTATTCATCAAAATGTATACGTCATCTGTTACTGGCTCTGAAATCAATCATTAATTGCTTCTGTTGGTCAATGTAAAATGAAACAACCCTCATCATGCCATAAGAAACTTACAATGAAATGTGTGTGGGAGAGCCATTACAAAATTTATATCACTGGAAAATCTTGTCTGTATGACTTAGTAAGTAAAAACGCTTAGTTATATAAGTTGATGTTGTACATGTTTTTCAACAACATTTAATTATTGATTACCTTTTCAACTTTCTGAAAACCTGTCCACACGACCACCTTCTGGTATTTTATTACTATATTCAGCCTAAATTATTTTATTGCCTCTACCTTCATGTATATTCATTTATCTTTTTATTTATCCATTTATTTATTTATTGTGTTGTATTATGATCAAATGTTTTGTTTTGCTTGTTTGTATTTACGAGGTAACCAAAACTTCCTTCGGGATAATAAAGTCTTATCTTATCTAATGTGTCACAATATTTTCAGATTTTTAAACTTGTAGGTAGTGAAGGGATATTTGTATTCAATATTAGACCGGATACCAGTTATATTGTCCCAATATTGGACTGAGAGATTAATCTCAGTAAACACCAACACTCGCACTAAATCCCTTCTGAAACTTTAAATGGTTTCAATGTGACAGAATATAATGAAGATGAAAGGAGAAAGAGAAGCCATAAATTTTAACACACAGCACACATCTTTCACTTTAGGAGATTCATGAGTACAGGCGACAAACTCAATGACTCCCTTGCTGCCGTTAGGTACCTTTTATTATCAAAATTGCTCATAGATGCACAGTATTTATAAAATACCCCCGTCTAACATATTGTCAGAATTGAAGAAACCTTATGTTTTGGTGTATATCGTGAGGTGAGGATCCGTATATCTGACAATTTTCTGCACTTTACATTGGGATCCTTTTAAGAAATGAGGAAACGTTAAGTGGTTCAGACACGATTCATATCACTGTAGAGAATTATTCAACTATTGGAACTACTGAATAAAAGTTTGAGTTACCTGGGCCTTGATTTTCGAAGCTCTCTAGGTGCTTAGATAGTCGTAAAATGTTAATGTTTGATACTTACGAGTATCTTTGTGCTAAGAGAGCTTCGAAAATCTAGGCGCTGGAGAAGAAATGTGTTTTATAAGCTATTGAGACTGTATATTGCTCTCAACTGAAACCTTTGCCTGCCTCGAAGTATCTTAACAATGTGTGGCGCCAAGCATTCTGAAAGCGGGTTGTCTCAGTTTTAAGACCTTTACAAACCTACTATTTTTAGCTGATGACTACCACCAGACTGTCACTTTGTAAACGGATTGTAAAATATGTTTGTTATATGGATGAAAGAACTGCTGAATTTCATGACATTGTTTCGTATACCTGTCTAAACATGATACACACATATTCGGTATTGATATTACCTATGTGTTGATGTTGTGTTTCTATGGTATCAGATGTGTCAGGGTCAGGGAACAGTGCGGCCACATTTCCTTAAATTCTTTTGTTCCTAGAGTATACTTTATGACTTAATAACCAACATTTTGACGGGATGTGCGTGGTCAAATCACAGGCGGTGTGTAGGAGCATTATCTAGAATTTGAATTAGCTTTCTGAAAAATGCATTGACCTCTGAAACGTACAATTACCAAATCATCCATCGATATTTTACATCCTCTGTTTGTTTCTTCCGTGTTATACAATTTAAGAGAATGAAGTATTATCTTTTTAAAGAGAAATTAAAAAGCTTACATTAGAAATCAATCCTTTAAGCATGAAAGACTTCAAACATTCTCCCGTTTACTTCTCATAGATTTTCTTGTAAACTCTTTCGCTTCCAGTTTTTCGCCGAAATAGTTGATCTTGTATTGAATTTGACGTAACGTAACAGACGTTCCAAATTGGAAACATTGCTTCAATGGATGATAGATATATTGCCAACGTCTGGAGGGAGAATTTACAATCTTGTGAACCTTGTTATTAGTGTAGGCAACTCTGACTCCTTCATAGTCTGGTGCCTATTGTTTGAACGTTACGCCTGTTACATAGGATTACATTCATCAATATCAAAGACACATGCCCACGTACGTGTCGACTTCTGCTTAAGAGACCATAAATCGTTTATTTCTGTTTCACGTAATACTTGTACTGTGTTGCAGCCCTCAGTTCACAGGTTCTCTCTACGTAACAGTTTTAGCTATTTCTATAAAGTAGAATTAATTCAATTATCACAATGTCTTACAAAACAGGCTATATGATATGTCAAACCTATGGGCCTATATTTTTTAAAGCTCTCTTAGCACTAAGAAAGTCGTCAGTACCATTCATTAACATTGGCTTACGTTTATCTTAGAACTAAGAGAGCTTCGAAAATCTAGGCCCTGCTTCTGTTAAATCAGCTTAACGGAAACCGCACGCGCTCTTTCCTAATACCCTTATCTCTTTCAAGCCAATTTCCTCGAATTGCTGGCGGCTTGATATTCTTGGCCATGCTTATCAGTTATCCTTTCAGCCAATGAAATGTCTTTAATTAAGGAGCTTGAAGCTACTATCTTCATTTCAACGGATTTTTCCACCCGGGTTGTGCTGCTGTTGCTGAATGCGAGTCGTCTCATTGGCTAGTTAGATAGCTAGCGATTGAGGGTTTTGGCTTGAAAGAGATCAGGGTATTAAGAAGGAGCGAGATCGGAGTCACATACGCTGATTTAGCAGGAAGGCTCCTGGAAGGTATCTGATTTTGCTTAAGATGTGAAGTTGCCCTTGTTAATGATAAGACTTTAATTACATCAGTCTGATATTTGACAATTGTATATTTCGCACCTCCATTATAAATATTTTATCTTTATATCCCACTTTGAACTTTCTGGATCCTTCCCACATAATATCATAGCAATAAAAAAAATTGACGAATGTATCAACGTTATTTGAACAGTAGATACGTTTATTTACACTCTCAACATTAACGTGTTTTGTAGTTTTATGATAATGCTCCATCAATTGATAGGAATTTGTAGTTCATTAATATTTCGTATTTGGAATTGTAATGATCAAATCATCCTGATAAGGACTATATGGTCATGACTAAGTCAAAATCAATTAGCTAACTTGTAACAGTTGAGCATAGATATTTTAAAAATTAAGTGTACATAATGCCTTATCTATTGCAAAAAAGCTGTAATTATTTATTTTACTACTTTAGAGCTGAACGTCAATCCCGTTATAAATTTCATTCGAGAAGGAAGTAATCCTACTATAAGCGACATTTAACACATGAATGTTGGTGCAACAGATAATCAAAGAGCTACATTTTAAAACGGATAATTTATTACTTAATACACTGTCCACGTACGCGGTGAGGTAGTAAAGTTCGTCTATGTGATGATTAAAGAGTTTAAAAGATAAAGAAGATAAAAAAATAATTTTCCAGAGAAATGACCTTATCTAAAAGCGATTTTAATGCTATGCTCTAAAATAAATGAATTTCAACACGCGTTGCCTTTAATGGTTACGCTGAATAAATGAAGTGTATGATTTTTTTTTAAACGTAGAGAGTGTAAACAATTCTGACATGATACTACGATTTATGATGAAAAGCCCTTGTAAAATGTTAGAAATATGTTTTCAAAGAAATATCAAGAGCGACCACGTTTTATGATCATATATCACCCATACGGGCGAGGAGACACAGGTGGATATTTTTTTTATATCCGCACATGTGCTCTTTAGTGATTCTCGACGTTGATTGGTCAGTTACCCTGAGAATGAAATACGATTGGTTGACGGGACTATTTTCACATTTCATTGATAAATAGAACGTGTCGAATACCTGCATCGTCATTCAAAGAAAAGCGTAGATCGATGAACATACTTATAATTTTATTACTAGTTAAAATGCTAACACATTATAAGACATTTCATCAAAAGTGTTTCGCTATGACTGTTATTTACAAGAATGATCATTTTCCCCCAAGCAAAATAGGCCTAGACGACGTCGTTGTTTGTATACAAACATGGCTGCCATAAATATATTAGACCTGATGAAAATATCACAACATATATGAATATTAACGATACATTAATTATAACTTTGAGTTAATTTTCCTCAAGGCACAACAAAAAAGCACATGAAACCAACTACTGTTCAAACCAGACACTATTATCGTTGTCACTGCAATAACGTGCAGGTCTCTGACGGACTCGATCCAGTTTGAACACGCTCGCAGTTTGTCAATGGCGTCCTCTCCCGCGCAGTATGCAGCTGTCTTCAATACTCTTAAAAATCGAGAAACCATCCGTACAAAATTGTTGGGCGAATGTTTCGTTGTTGCAGTTGTGTATTTAATTAGTTTGACAAAGGTTCATCGACTCCACGATAAGTAATCCAATTAGAGTTATCGTTCTTGATACTGGTAACAAGACGTTATTGAAAGCAACATCCAAGAGAAGAAATGTTGTTCAAACTTCAGAGTAGTTGACAATATTGACATACAAACTTGTCTCGATGCTTTCATTATATAATTCTCTTAAAGATATTGCCACTTTTATCTGTTTAAATCTGAAAAAATTGAAAGGTTTTTCCAATTTTCGTTTCAACACTGTGCGTTCAGTCACTCGCCCATTGATAAGTAGGCGAGACGACGAGACAAATTCACATAATCGTATTCTATCTTCTAAGAGCATATTTCTCTATGGACTTAATGTTTCTCAACTCTCAAATATGAAACTCGTGTTATGTAGTATTTTGGGGAAAACTGTCGTTAGTTTCATGGCGTAGTTGCCTTTTCTCGTTTTATTTTAAAACGAAATGTTAGATGATATTATTTACGTATGGAACTAATCATCTTACAATGAAATCAGTTCATCGTGATCTATCAAAAAGCGTTATTTTTTGTGCTATCATTTGTAATTTAAGGTAATGTCACGAAAATCGTTTAAGATATTGATTCATGTCATTTAGATCAAATCAAAAATACTTAAAGCAATCATTAGTTTTCTCTTTTTGATAGCTGTTTAGTGAAAGCGTGAGGCTCGGGATTCACCAAGACCTTTTTCCATAAATGAGTTAGATAAATTGCTTTATCAACTGTCACTGCAAAATATATAAAAACTGACATAATAAACCTATATGTAACGCACAATTGCCTAAAGAAATATAATATATCAAATATAAATTCAATATAAAAAATAATAATCACCGTTAATGCTGCAGCTGCGACGTAGATTAGATTATATTTTCAATTGAGACATTCAAAAAAGCACACGGTCATGTTGATTATACAATAAAATGCTTTATACTTAAATGATTATTTGAAAATGTTATCTAAAACACATTGGCATTTATTCTTAACAAATGGTTTTTCTAGCAACAATTTGAAATTAAATAACTGAAACGAATGCTTCGAATTTGAAATTTCGCAAGCAAATACCTTCAGATGAGGGTTCGTTTAACATGATCTTCATGGAAATAACCTGTCAATCTCAACCCGTTGTACCTCTCAAGTATCATTTTGGCACATTTATTATAAGACTATTATTATTTTAAGACTGTATATTTCTCCCACGTAGTATGATTTATGAGAGTAAAAACAGTGTTATATAAAAAATATAATTTCAAAATACGCTTTAATTCAAAAGTCAAACGAAATTTTTTATTAATTATTAAAATTATTATTTATTTAACATAATACTTACGATTTCCAAACAAGGTTATGTCACGTGTACTTCTTATGTTAACCTTTATAAATTTGTCACTGTAGATTATTAGAACCTGGAAGAAACTGTAAATTTTAACTAGTCAATCGTGTTTCTGCCATTGCGAAGAACTGATTCAAGCAGTTATCTTACTGTTTCAATAACAATACATGACACACAACAAAGTGCAGAAGGGTTTTAATTATTTAACCTTGAAAAATATATTTACGTTTATGGAGGCAAGAGCTAATACATATATTACCACGTGAAAGTATTGATTTGAATGTCTGAGCATGTTTATCTCTAGTTAAGGTTATTCAACTTAATATGAAAGGTCATGGCTTTCTGATTGCGATTAGCTGCACTACTTTCATTGATTAATATGACATGTGTGACATTATAATTTTTTTATCAAGAGTTAAGTCAGAAAACTACATAAGTCAATGGACAGACATATGTGATCGGGTTAGGCAACATAGCATAATTTGATTCCCATCAACATTAGGATTAAAATCAATTATAAACCGATTTCCGATTTCTGCAGTGACTACAACGGTATTTTCGCTATGTAGGGATATCTAAAATTCTACCACAACACGATTTATAATATTTTGATATGGAATTTCTATTTTTATTAAGTAACTCTGATGTGATTTCTGTTCTTGTAATGTCACGGGAACATTATCTCTTGATGGATATTTCATGCAATAAAAGATGTTAACGTTAGATGATAAAACTAATTTAGAATTCAACATGCCTGTTTGAAACTCAAAGCTTGCTTACTTTTTTCTGTAATGATGTATTATTTCAGTTTTTGATTAAACAGATACACAATCGCATGACATAATAAGATTATATTGGGATTTTCTAACACTCCGAGTTTCGACTTTGGAAATGGAAGTCATTTCAGTGTGTTAATTGCTTAAGAGTACATACAAATTCAATTCACAGAAGATAGGAATGATAAAATTAATGCCATATGCGAGCCCTAATTTTATCATCTGACTTTTGAAAAGAAATTTGCTTATTAAGTCAATTTTAAATGTAATTTGAGGAATATTTACATTGCTCAATATTTGATCAATAATGCAACTCCAAAACAAAGAAAATCTATGTTAATATCAAAAGTTTTGGAAAAGATTTTACCAAAGAAATACATGCTATATTTCATGTTACATGTTTCATTAACGATGCAATTCTAAACTTTATCATAGCGTTTGAATACAATTCATAAATGTTTTTATTACGTGCATAATCAAATAATTGTTCCCTATAACACATTGTGTTATATCTACACTTTGATATGTAAATGTACAAAAAACATGAAGTATTTAATAACCAAAACATAGAAGTGACTAGCCATGCATTGTATTTTGATAGGAATTGTTTAGATCAAAGCTAAGAACATTTGCTGAATTTGGATCATTCACTTTGATACACAGATAACTGTAATAAGGTGAAAAATATGAACGGATATTCTACTCAATACAAATTATCATTATATAAAATTATAAAGAGATATACTCATAATGCATCCATGGTGCGTTTTAAATTTAAACCTTTATCATAAATAGAATTTGAACCATAGGCAGTTAGACGCGGGTTACAGAGTAGAAAGCTGCCGTGATATAACAAGTGGATGAACATTTTGTGAAGAAATACGACATGATTTAGAGAACATAGTCTTCTTTGCTAAACTGCATCAATATGAAAAGATATGTAAAATATCGAAAGTGATCGAATATAACCCATTTGTTTCAAATTGAACAATTACTGACTTAGACTTTTTTATGATTTTGTGTTCAATGTAATGCTAAATTTTAAATGTTTCCCATTCGTTAATAATCATATTAGATGCAGGATATCCATAGGTTTATCGAATATTTGTAAATTTGATGTTACACCAATGTTATTACAATCGTAGAAAATGATGTATCAGTATGTGTTACTAAATGTATTTCTTTATCATATTTGATGATCGTATATCGACCTATCTTAGTCCAGTCAAAATCATTTGCCTATAAATGAGAGTATATTCAAAATGCAGAAAGTGTTTGAATTGACACTATGCATATACTATTCACACCCACTTTATATGCACATGTGACAGCATAACAGTTAGTCCTAAATTGGCATGCTGAAATAATCACCTTTTATGTAAATGTATATTAATTAAGCATCTGTGAACAAACGACACATGCTAATGTGATTTCTCAAATCCACACACTGACATTCATATTTTGTCGGGTTTGTCAAACTTTTAGTGTAATCCTTTAGTTGTAAGTACATTAAAAAAATTATGGTATTGAAAAAAGGTTCTAAGCTATTTGTGAGCTTTTTCTTTGTCACACGTGTCACAGTTATGCTTAAGATATCAGTACTTGAATAACATAACCAGCAGCTGTCACACAACACTCATATAAATTGAACACCAAAAGAAATGGTACACCTCTTTAACGATGACTACCATTAAGACTTATTTTTCTTGTTTTTTAACATCCAATAAGTTAAGTCGTTTGTGCCAAAATAATAGTCTTGAAAAGTTATTTATAATTATATCATCGCCATATTTTCATATTTCATATTTTCTAGTAAGGTATGTACATATAAGGTACAAAATCAAGCATCGACCAGTGCGATACACCACATTTCATTCAATGACTTTAGTAAGAATTGAAGTTATATTTTACAGTTACGTTTGTCATTTCAACAATCTGATTACCTACAATCTATCTGTTGAGAAACTTAGTAAAAGTAAGAATACTTAGGCTTGCTGTTTTTAATATCCCTGAGCAAATCTTTCAATTAGTCTGTGTATTGGAATTCTAACTAATTGAACATCTTTCCGTCATTACAACATGTAACAAAATGAACACATCCGACGTAACATTATCAATAATCGTGTATCCCCAAGTCACAAATGTAATGTTCTTAAATTATCAAGTAATGTTTTGATCTGCTCTCAATTTACATAGATGATCCTGTGAAGGTATAAATGCACCTAGTACTTTGCTATTAACCTTACCAATTAAAATGACAATTCGTTGTAATGCATATAGAGACATTATTGTAACCTAAGTAAATTGCATGATCTTCTTTGGAAAATGCAAGATATTGAGATTGATATTCTTTGCCATTCATCAGGATTAAATTCCAATACAATCAGACTTAATGGCTAAGAGATTAGAATCCAGGTTCCTTGAGTTTTACTTTACGTATATAAAGAAATAGATACCTTAACTAAAATTTCGCCTGAAGGCCATGACTGTCAATATAGATTTCAAAATTGTAGATCTCATACTAGAAACATTTGGTAAATTTTAGATCCCAAAAGACTAAAAATGTCAACTACTACTGCTTATTTAATATCTGAGTAAACGTTTGATAATGACAAGTATTTTTCAACTAAATCCTAGCGACTGCATGTAAGTGACAATCATGAAACTAAGTTGTTATATAAAACTGCCTCTGCTAAAACTACTAAAACTGCTTCTAAGACATTAATCCTTAACCCATAAATAAATCAACATCGTCTGCATTCGAATAAGAAAAAGGGTTGCGGCATCATTTCAAGAACCTAATTAAGGTTATATATGCCCTTAAAATAAAGACAAATATTCATTTTGATTATGGATATTAAAATACTATTGCTGGAAATTTAATATGCCCCGCATATATGGACATTGCAATTTACAAGACGATGCACAAATGAGTACACCATTAGGTCAACAACTGATTATGCATTTGTCTTAATAAACTAATAAGCTATACAAAAAATAACAATCAAAAGGAAATATTTAACATTGCGAAGTTATGGAAATACTATGATATTTAGTTGTGCAATCAGCCGTTTCAAAAGTTAAAATTCGAAAAGCCTCATTTATTCAGTATGCTTTTGGAAAGTTTAACTTCATTTGAAAATACGCTTTGTATTTACGGCTTCTTTACAGAACGCATTCGCCTTATTTAACGACCTGATTTACAGGCCTGTGTAACATCAAAAACGTATCCATGCAAGGGGCGTTTTAATTGGCAGAAATATTGCAAGGTAGTTAATGTTGCAATATTTTGCTGCCAAAGAAACCTACCGGAAGCACGAGAAGTGCCCGTATTAGAAGAGAGTTTGCATAGGGATTAATGACCGGGCTACCTCTGTTTGGAGAGAATGGTCGACCTACAAGTGTTGTGCACGATCCATACCTCGTTTTGGTCAGTGTACTGCGTCTAACCGAAGTGTGTTTTTGTTGCAGACGTCCGTGTAATGCAAAGCGGCGGGAGGGAGTCCTCCAGCCGTTTTTGAGATTCAATGTATGTTCATAAAAAGACCAAGGATCGATGTAGGGTATGAAAGACGTTTTATACGAAGCATACCCCGTGTTATCGAGGATGACATATATTCGAAATAGAACGTTTTTGTCTTTGCAACCCCCTCAAAGGACGGTTATCTATGAAGTTTTCGTCAATTCTCCGAGTTTCGAGTTTTCTATATATCTCAGCAATATGTTTCTTAAAAACATGTTCGATTTCTGTTCAATTAAATCTGATGTTCATTCTCAGCCATGCTGTCTTGTTTCATGACATATAATCAAATCCATTTGCCGAAAAAAGTCGATTATTTTTCAAATCTTGCAATCTCAAAATATGTAAATAACATTCATGAAATACAATTGTTAGACAATTTGACAATTTTTTTGTGTTGAAATTCAAATACTCTTAAAGGTTACTCTAGATAATTCTGAATGCAGGAGCATATATTGTAAATTACTTGAAGGATTATCATATGCATTCATTTGCAATGCAGTGATAGACGATAATGGGTGTTATATTTATATAGCGAATATCAAATATGTTATGTATTTATCAACTATCTCTGTACATGATCAGTTGCAACTTCTGACAGTCATATCCGTGCAGGATGAATAGCAAACATTTCCAGCAAAGTCATGAACATTTATTACAAAAACTTTTTATTATTCATACATTCAGTGACGTGAGTTAATCCTCTGGGGAAAGAGCTGAAATATACTCAAGTATTAAAACAATGTTTGAGCCAGGGGAAAAGGGTTTTGCAGTCTGAATTAAATCTTCTATTGATGTAAATTGTTTTTTTAAATCGGCAAAATTTATATCATCTATGTCAAGACATTACAATACAATTATTCCATAATCATACATTTAAAAGATTTCTGCATTTATTTACCAAACATCTGAAAGATGCTGATATGAAATATTAGTAGTTTTCTTTTTTGTATGAACTCATTCAAAAACTTATTTTCCCTTCATTCGGTGTTTCAAGCAAAATTTATTGAAGAAGACCAAGATTTATTTTCATCACGGAACAGCATCACTGGAGCTTCCATTGACCTTCACACCATCTTTTGGGATACTCAATTTTGAAAAGCTTTTTTTTTGTCATTTAACGTTCCCTTTTTATATGTATTTTCTACCAAGATTTTTGTTAAAAATAATTGCTTTTTGGCCTTGATATAATTTTCTACTAAATTTGTATCGCTCAATCGATTTTATCCTTATAAAAATTAATAAAAAAGAATCAATAACGAATAGCTACTGCTTACATTTCACGTATTTCACTGAATGCGTACGTCCTATGAGATCCAAAGCCCAGCAAAGTGACTTGTAAAATTTGTCAAAACTTAGAAGCAAAACCTCTGGATTGAAAGATGGTATAAATGAAAATAACTAACCCTGGTTTCATTTACCGTAAAGCCTATAAACTTTGTGATAAAAGTGTGCCTCGTAAATGAAAATACTCCGTTTTCATGACAAACTAAGTTTTAAAATGTTGGGTTATTGATATCACGTTCTTAGTAACGAGTTCAGTTTATAAGCCCACCAGAAACGTAATAGAGTTAAAAGCGTTTTCATTCACTCACTTAAAAGTAACCATTTCTCACGAAGCAAATTCAGTTCTGTTATCTTAAAAATCGTGAAAAATCAATGAGTGGTTTGTAGAAAAACGCTAAAAGTCTAAAAGCTTTTTATTGTGAGAAATCAGAACATTATTCTTTCCGTATTTTACATCGTTTCTTTTATAACCTAAAACTCCGTGTAAGGTAGTTACTTAACGGAGACAATAGTTGTTTTTAAAAAATAAAACGGTATCATCCTTATGTTGAACTATCTCACACATATATATCGTTACTAAGATTGTGGTCATTACCAAGCTGTTAACGGAAGACGTTTTAGACCGAGTTAAATTATTGAACTTATCATAGATATGTTATTTCACAATATGCAGATTTTGATATGCCCTATTTTCTAAATAACATATTATTACATACTTGGGCAATGGAGACATTTTCATTTGTTTTTGTGGATGCTCGAGATTTTAAAACTGCTAATCATACACATATAATCAAAAATGATAAATTGTGAACCCCCAACTTTTTTAAGATTACTTTTTACACAACAAAAGCAACAGCCTTTGGCTTCTTAAACTTCTCACGCAAATAGATAGTATGCTATGTAAAGTTAACAATCATAAAAGGAATAAAATTCCCGTAGTAAAATCTTACATATCTCCTCCCACTATGGCCCCAATGTAGTTAGTACACGAGACCACCCTCATCCCACCAAAACAAAAACCAACAAAAAAATAATAAATAAATACAGAATGACAATTCCGTCCCTCGCGCCTCTGAAATTGATGTGGCTTGCCTGATACATTGATACAGATGAGCAGAAAATCATCATTTACGTGGTTCCTTTGTTTTTGAGGTGGCAATGATTTACATCCTCATTCTAACATGACACGAAAACCAGAAGGATAAACTGCTTTCTGATTGGTTACCAAAATCAATTTTGGAGTGATTATTTCGCTGATAATCACCTCTCAATATTTACGACCGATTCACATTCATACGCGCACGTTTACAAACTCCATTCGTTGAACTTACTGTTTTCATCGCCTTACAGACAACTGCAAAATTAATTTTAAATTAATTCTATAAAGACATTGAAAATACAGTTGTTTTTTTGTAATTTATAAGATAAATCCATTCTTTGCTTATTATTTGTTGAAGTAGTTCATTTTTTTTATCACTAAAGTTAGGCTAATTTCAAACCGAGCTCGCTTCGTACCGTAACGCGCGGCAAAAGCGATTCGTCAAGTGAACAGATGAGACGTACGTTATTCTTCAAGTTTACACACTGCTTCCCTTTCCCCTCTCTCATTTTTAAGTGAATTTCCAGACAGTGTATTCAACCATGACAAACTATACAACTTTCTTGATCGTTCATAGCAATCAGTCCACTTGTTGCGTGAGGAGTTAGCGCTAGCAGTAAACAACTACTTTTAGAGTAATGTCCCTTGATTGGGTCAGTCCTTATCGGTATTGTAGGGATGAAAGGTGACCTTTGTATACTTTACGTGACAAACGTATCTCTGACGGGATAAAAAATCTGTCTTTTGTTGATATTATCGTCAACGAAATAAATACTTAAGGGGTTCTAGTTTAAAAACCTGTTGGTTTATTTTTTTGTTATCTTTTTTTTTATTGAAGCGTGTTCTTTGAAAATGGAAAGGTACCGTAGTTTCGAAAGCAAGTGGAACTGGTCTGTACTGGTTCGACCTAATCACATTGTTGTTGCGCAAGGCAAATAAGTTCCTCATTATTTTTCTAATTAGTCATGTTAGAATGGAGATAAATCCATTCTGTTTTTTTTATTTAGGGGTTGTATGTCGTGCATTTTTCACCCCTAAATAAACATAAATAAACAAAAAACAGAATGGATTTATCTCCTAATTATACCTATGCTCTTAATTGGAGAAAGGCAAAAATGTCATTAAAAAGTAACACATCTCAAAGTGAAATAACAATGTCAACCTCATAAAAAAAAGTTCCTCTTTCAAACTGACTCGCCAATGTTTAAGAATAGAAGCAAACTTTTATTTTATATCCATTACAACGTACATCGTTTTGAAAGTGTGGGAGGACAAATTCACCCCTCTAACTGTGTACCAATTACATTAGGGTATTGATCAAAACATACATTACATAGAACTTTGGTATACAGTTGTTCTCTTTAAGGGACATAGTGAAGTCTTTTTTCTAAATTATACGTTTTACTTACTAACCAGAACTTACTTAAAGTGTAATCATTTCAGTTCTAAACTTTCACCGAAATTGATTTTAGTAATGAAAATATATTGCTGTACAATGTTTTTTATAATCTCGTTGAAATACATCGATGTGTCACCATTGGTGAAAAAAATGGATGCACGACCATATGTCCATATAATTATCATATTTCCATTTTAGACATCATTACATTTGACTCTGTCAAAATGCTAATCATATTTGCACTAGTCAAAAAATGTTTTATGTATATTAACTGAAACAAAGACATATATGATGATAAAGCCAATTCTTTCCGTTATAAATTCAAATCAGTATTGTCCTCTGAAAGCAGATTATATATAATGAGAAATCATGTGCTATTTCAATGAAATTGTATAGATAAATTTAAATTGGTACATGTTCACGTACATTGATTATAAGAACTTGTGATTATTTTTTAGAGTAAAGCATGTATTCATATATGGCAAAATATTTTAAAAAAATAATCTATGAAACATTTATGTATGTTCGTTTAGTTCTTACACAATAATTTGTATGTTCATTAATACAAATACAGCAATAAAAGATTTTCAGCGATAATAATAGTAACATAATCGTATATGTATAGTTGGTCTTCGATGACTAACCAGTGCTTTACTCATCAACATCAAGTCGAAATGTTAATCGAATTCAGGAGTGTAAATGTTATTGAATGTTTATTACAGGTCTCTGGCGTATCAAGTGGTTTGGTTTGTGATAATTCACGTAAATGTAACACAAATTCAGCTATATGAACAGCCTGCTAAGAATTTAATCTTACTTCGTCGCTTATCGTTTAAGATACATAGACATATGACACGAAATTACTGGAGCTCATGTTATAGCCTTTATCAATATTTCTTGAGAAAACGTGAGAAGATTACTCGCTCCACTTCTCAAAATTTATGTTGAATCCAATAAATGATATATTTGTTTTGCGTAACTCTGGAATAACCATTTGATTTGCTATGATGCATGGCTTTCTATTTACATAAATACATTCTGGATAACTAAATTTTAGAAACAATCAAGGTCTTAAAACATTCTCTTATCTTTAAGATAATAACTCTTGAGGCTAAAACAGGAAGACATAATCATTTGGTAAATAAATCAACTTCTGCCTCACCATATCGGGTTATTCAACTTGTATCCTAATGAGAATTTTTAACGCAAATGAATTTGACGGATTATTACACAGTTATTAGTTTATTACGTGCTTCACTGAAATAAAATTGTTACATGTAGCTGGTGATAAATGCAGATGTCTCCATACAATTCCTGCGAGACCAAACGATTGGTTATTTGCCTGTCAATATTCTTGTTATCAATGCTTTACTACTTTATCACCTGAACCTGTAACTCCAGGGATCAGACTTTTCTCTGGTGCAATGCAAGGGCAATGACATAAGAATTTTACTGAAAATAGTCACATCCATCTAGAATAAAAAGTTTATTGTACAGCCCTATAACTTGAATGAAAATAGATAGCCATACTTTAAAGTAGTGATGATTAAATATGCCTTAAAATATATTATTTCAACCCATACAGTGGTACATACTCGGTTATCAATGCTTTAAGGTGCCGATACTTTTCACAAGTCAAACAGAGGATGACAGTGGTACAGATAGCCATCATAGACTCTGCGTCACCATAAATTTCAGTATGGATCGAGGAAAGCACATGCTGCATACATTGAATGGTCTCTGCGTTGAAATTATATTGGATCTTATTGCCTTCCTTAGACCAAAAATATTCTTTATCAGCCTTGAGTTTCATCGTTTGTCGTTCGGTTGAAGTCATCTCTGAGCGAAGTTATCTTAGAATCCAAGGCGGAATGTATTTATTTTTGACTATTCTCCAGTTTTTCCAAGTTGGAGTCGATTTCAGCTTCCATGTTTACATAAAGTAACTTATCAACTGGCCGTATCTGCACGTGAAGCGAGAATGACCTATCACAGCACACGCCGACCTTATATACCATCTATACACGCCACCTAGGAGCGTGGTCTACTACTCTGTCTAGAGTTACATACCCTGGAGAAAGCAATTTCCTTCTTATTCATCCTTCAAACGAAGGAAATATCATTGGTACAACTAGCCATGTTATATGCATCAATAAAAGAACATGTTGATATTGACATTCTCTACAGGAAAATGTATTATCTATAATTGGTACATCTTTTATGTCTAGACAAACTTGCAATATTTTAGTTTGAAGCAGTGAATATATAAAGTAAAGTGTTTGAAGCATTTGCTATTGGAATACACAAGAGACGCTATTTAATTAAACAGAACATGTATGCATTCATATATGTATTTTTATAAAGATATCTTGGATTTTTTTCTTATTGAGATATAATGGGTTTCTACATAATAATAGACGTGAGTGAATAATATACATGAGAAATTAGAGAACAGTCATATGCTTAACTGTAGCTTTCTTTTGAATGCACCCACACTGATATGACCACATGAAATCAATCAAATATTTTTGCAGTTTTATTTTAGGTGATACAAATGACTAAGCGTTGACAGTCATTTTCCAGTTGGTTTGATGCCTTTTCTAATAGTAAAATGGGAATCATAGTCGGCATGAGTGATAAAGCAATGAAACGCCCTTGTGAGGACGTGTGTGTATGCATGGAAAAGGAAATGGTGAACTTGTACAAAACTAGACACAATTTGATGATAAAATCGTTTATCAACTGCTGCAAACCACAGCATGTAGTTCACGTCTCGTTATTATCTCATTTTTGTTGCTAATTTGTATATTCATCAATCACAATTCTAAAATGAACGGATGTTATATTTATCAGATACTGCGCATTTTATGTTTTGTCTGTGTTACTTATTGACTTAGGCTTGTTCTCTAAATAGCACATAAACTATATTCTTATGAGATCAAAATGATGTGATATTGACGCATATAGATATCTAATTATATGCCTTATTTACAGTCCTAGTATTTCTTGTACATTATAAGCATACAATTCCCTTAAGTTTGCTCATAAATCTGATATTGATACATGTATATTTTTGGTTATGGTACAGAAACTTCCTACAAGCAAAGGTTTACTATATATTCATGAATTCGCATCCCTCATTCATTTCAAACACTGAAGACACTTGGCAATTGGTTTTCATTTTAAAACTCTGTATCAATTTTTGCTAAAAAACTTTGGTAGACCTGTAAACTCACTTTCATAAAAAAAGGTGAAAATACCAGTGTGGCAGCTTTATGCGTCTATATAATCAAACTCATTAATAAGGAAATAATACAGTTGATGTTAATATCGATACGGCTGAAGATAGCAGGTCTACTGTATACATCTTAAAACATTAACTCTGGTATTACAACAATTTACTGCACAAATCGTCAGTATCGTCTGAGACAAACAAACGGCAGTAAATCAACCAGATTTATAGAGACTGGAAATGTAAATTATACAATAGGTCAACAACTATTCTATTTAGGAACCCATGCTTTTGCCATACCCTTTAAAGATATTTATCATGTCTGACCCATACTTAGCGTCTACTCAACTCTTGACAGATTCCCGGTAATGGCGGAGGAAATTCATACCAGCAGACTATTTAGCGAGCACAAGCTCATGAATACAAAGATTGTTAAATCCATCATGCAAACACACATTGACACATGCAATTGATTCGGCCATTGCTATTTGAATATTCATGAAATGAGTACACACACACACACACATATATTTATGAAAATAGTTGTGACACCAGAAACTTTGAAGTATGTCAAGGTTAAAGTTTTGTAAATGAGTTGACCGATCAGTGAAAGTCAATCTTTAAACTTTTTAACGAAAAAAAACATTTGAAATTCTAACCTTGATGATATGAATAGAAAAACTCCTCTTCGCTTTTAAAATGAGCGCAGATGTAAAACGAAGTGAATAACGATATGTCAGAACCCTCCTTCCATTTACTTCAATACACGTATTTTTTTTTAAAAAAACACAAATGAAATGGCCATGGATCCTCACATTCTGTTTCTTTAAGCGTAAAAGGGAACAATATTGATCGTTTATTGAAAGTTCAATTTAGTCTAAATTTAGTGAACATGTGTAATAAGTCATTTATGTATCATGTTATCTGGTTAACCTTCTCATACTGTATGTTATTTGTTTCAGGGAGGACAATCTATTGGTAAAATGTCAACAATCCAACTGAAATTAAATATTGAATATAAAAAATATCAAAACTGTCGTAAGTATAAAGGAAGATAACATCCAAGTATTTTAAATGTTTAGATTATTCTGACATGATCAAATCAAGTTTGTAAGCTGACAGTAATTTTTAGTACACATGCATCTATCAGTCTCGTTAAGATAGGTTATCTAGTGTGTGATTATTTCTACATGTTCTTCTGTTGTCATTACTGAAATGCTAACAGAGACATGTCTCGCCTTCTCAAGAAAATATCAGTTACACCCCTTGTTGTTCCATTTGAACACTCTTTGAACATTATTATTTTATAATTGATCATAAATCCTTTCTTAATAAAAAAACAAAGGTTTATCAGTGAGGGATAAAGATTCCGATGTGAGGATCAGTGCGTTTCCCATTTATATTCTCACTTCTCATAAGTAGGTTTATCAGTTAGGGATAAATATTCCGATGTGAGGAATATTGCGTTTCCCATTTATTTTCTCACTTCTCGTAAGTAGGTTTATCAGTGAGGGTTAAAGATTCCGATGTGAGGACCATTGCTTTTCCCATTTATATTCTCACTTCTCGTAAGTAGGTTAATCAGTGAGGGATAAAGATTCCGATGTGAGGACAATTGTTTTTTCAATTTATATTCTCACTTCTCTTAAGTAGGTTTAACCGTGAGGGATAAAGATTCCGGTGTGACGACCATTGCTTTTCCAATTCCTATTCTCACTACACTTAGGTAACTATTGATAGTTTTGAAATCAAGTGAGAGATTTTCATATTGAATCATAAATATTAATACCATCATAGCCTCATGAATTTTAATCAAATTGATAAACTATTGTCAAATGCATCTTCAAAATGAACTTTTCACAAACAGTTGTGGGGATGTTAAGCGTGAGAATTTTAGAAAAATGTTCAAAATGTCTGTCATGGCAGGGGACCTTCTACACAACTGTTTCATGGTTTCACACAATGAAAAACATCTACGATGTAAATCTATCCATCAATACTTTATAGTCACGTTTTGTAACAGTGACAGATGGAATTTTTTGTTGTGTAATTCCTTTGTGTTCTCATTCATCGTGAGGTTTTGCGATTGTATCCACGTCCTAAAACGAATAAAGATGAAGCCTTGAAGCTGTCTTTCTAGATGCAATACTTCTAATGGAAATTCTTGTGTGTTCAGACTATTTTGGTGCTTATGTGGAATTTTAGATTGCTTCCCTCTTCCTCTTTATGAAATATATTTTATGAAGCCTGAAGAGCTACAGGGACAATGATGATTTTTAAAGGCAGATGTAGCCTGATAACTTGTCATCTTTCAATTAAATTTATCATGATCCTTTTAAGACTTTAACCATTTTCATGGAGTAATCTGAGTGCTAACTAATAACACGTTTTAGTATACCTTTAAGAAATAACACCCTTACTCATCCATAAGACATTTGAAATGAAAGAGTCCAAATTAAGTTCTGCCATTTACATTCCTGCCTTCACTTTCTGATTGATAAACTTTAGAATGTCTATTTCAGCTTTGCGGGATAACGTTCTCAATTGAAGCTGTTAACTGAAAGTTTTAAGGAAAACCAGATATTCCACTTATGTGACCCCCTTATAACACTTAAACCCATTCATCTTTTCTAATGTGTGGGAGGGCAAGCCAACTTTATTGATCTTAACATCGATTATCCTGGCGCCCACATTAACGTATTTGGTGTCAGTCACAATAGAATTACTTCCGTTTTCTTTAAAGAGTGGCGGTGTCGTTAACTTATACGACACAAGTGTAATAGCAATTATTTCAAACAAAGCTTTTGTATAGTATCTCTGGGAGACTTTTGAACATTTACAGCTGTATGCATGTTTTATGTCTATATAATTTTCGATTCCCCATATTTGTAAACAATATATTAAATAGCTCTGCTGCATTATGTTGTTAAATACACTGCGTATTTGAAGTAAATAGATATGATTATGTCTCCTCCGTTGAAGTAAATGATCAATGTTATGAAACTTTGTGTCATAACATCGCGTGTTGACCGATTGACGTAATTTCATAATTGCGAATTTTAAATATAAGTATCAAAATTATTCCCATTTAAAATGTTTAATATAAAACTCATAAATGAATTATTACAAGACTTTTTAAATACAAGATAGAATTACTAAATTACAAATTATATACAGATTAGCAAGCATACCGTAAATAACAGAGAAGTTCAATAATACGTAATAATCCACTTTCCGACAGGATTAAAACAAACAAGAGTTCAAATTTACGGTATAGCGTTATTCAAGACCTGGCGTATTAATAATACACTTAAAATACGCAGTAAAAATTTCCAAATCTAGTGAAACTTTAACATGTGCAATCAGTTCTACATGTACATGTCACTATTTCATGTGTGGGAGGGGAGGGGGCTTACTTTTTTTATAACGCCCACGGGTCATGTTTTGTCTAACTTATAAACTGACAGAAACAGTTTTAATAAATGCTTAACTTGGGGACGTCGTAATATCGTAAAGATACGGACGGATCTTTTTGAGGAAGAAGGGGTGCACATTTCAAGGGCCTTAAAATTGTATTAATTGGGAGATATGATTACGTCGATTTAACTTAAATGCAAAAGGCGGAGAGGGTTCTGGTGGGGCGGTCGGGTGTTCGGGATGATAATGAGCACTTAAGTTATATTATTTTAGTTAATGGTCAAATAATTATAATTACGCCGATTCAACTGATTACGCGAATAGGTGATATTGACGGCTCATGTTTTATTTTTGTTTTATAAACTATGAATTAATTATAATTACGTTAGTTGGAATAAAAAAAAATCGTACCTTAGTTATATAAGGCTAAAAAAATTAGCCGCATTGGTCCTGCGGTATGATCGTCAGCTTTCGGTAAAGAGTGAGTGAGTTGGGGTTTAACGTGCTTCGAACAATATTTCGGTTTTTTAACACGTTGATGACAAGCATCCAAAAGAGAATGGACAGATCAGGGGAAAAGGGACCGATAGGATGAGAGAAAAGACGGAAAGAAAGGTATAGTGAAAGATAGAATGCAGGTTTTAAAAGGACTTAAATTTGGTCTGGCTTCTACCCATAGACCTGTCCAGCTTGGGTGTCCCTACCAGGAGCATGTACGCTCCAGCTGGCATAGCTCTAGGGGTCTCTGAAGCACGCAAACCACCACACCACGATAAGGTATTGAGTCCAGTGGTAAAGAGGAGAATGAAATAATGTAGTTCGAGCGGCATATTGCCATAACATTAGCAGATTGAAATATAAAGAGTTATTTTACGAAAGTGTAAACACTTTGACTTAGATTGAAAAAGAACAATCTTTTATTATTTGAAGAAGACTTAATGTGAGAAGGACGATATCAGGATAATTGCCCGGGACAGAGGGCATTATTAAGATAGCATTATCGAGATAACTGCCCGGGGTAGCGTGATTGAATCAGGTTTGAGGGAAACTACGTAAAATAGTGTCACGCAAGAACAATTTAGTGACGTCACTGGAGGGTTATGTAGTAGTTACTTCATCCATAAACGAGAGGTGGATCCAGTTACACCACACCTGATCGCTGTTTGATTGACAGCTGAATTCGTCGAGGACGGTAGTCCGAGACGCAAATTCAGCTGTCAATCAAACAGCGATCAGGTGTGGTGTAACTAGATCCATCTCGAGTGATTGGATGAAGTAACTGCTTTGTACCACGCCCACATTGCACGTTGTCAAAATCTGAACGAGATCTGCGCGGGATATTTGAATTTGTAATCATTCAGTTTCACACCGCCACAATGTCGAGTCACGAGTGGGATGACATGATTGACGCCGCCACACAAATAATGAAAAATGGATTATCTTTGATAGTTCAATTTGTTTGAATGTGTATGGTGCTCGTTGCCATTAAAACTTAAATTACTTGTCATTTTTTTTAGAAAATTTACATCCTTTCAACTAATTCCTTAAGGGCGTTAACAAAAGGCGTGGCTTGCTAAACTGCAGCGAGCCAATGAGATATCTACCTTCAATGGTTACTTCAGGCCGTGGTGTAACTATTAGATACACCACGGCCGACATCAAAGGGACCGACGCGTGGGCATGGTACAAAATTGGAATTAGATTTTAGCCTATCAGTTTATAATTCATTCACACTGTAGCATAATGGCGTAATAAGTAGAGACAGATTTAACAGCAAAATGTATTGCATGCAGGAAAAGGTTAAAGTACCAATTTGTATTTATCAAAGAGAACGATAATGCCTGGGTTTTAAAGTTGAAACTCGGGGGTTATCAACTGGGCTGAAGATAGTAGGTGTGTTTGAAACAGTTTAAAACCATAAACCATCCGATGTCAGTATGGCCTGAGACAAGTAAATAGCTTAAATTTGCCAGAACTGGGACTAAAACTATATACAATAGATCTAGATATTAATACATTGAAACGCCATTCTCCTAAATGTTATTTATCATGTCTGACCCGTACATAGCGCCTACTCAACTCTTGACAGATTTCCGGAAAAGGTGCAAGAAATTTATTCCTACAGACCGTTTTCAATACAATACTTTTTCGATTTTCAACCAAAAAAGGACAAAGACATATAATTATGATTCATTCGCTGTTATATTGAACATTGTGTTAAATACAAAATCGACAACATCGCCGTTAGTGTGGATAATTGTAGCATTGAACCAATAAAATTGACAACTCAAGCTGGTAGATGCTAAATTAATAGTTTCCAAAACTGCTGTTGGTTAAAGTCAGGCAATCAGATAACAGTTATTAAAAAACAATTGAATACTTTATAGTGATATTACGAATGCAAGAAACACGTTAATGTTAATTTCCATAAGAAATTGGTGCATCTTTTTAGTGTTGTTCCCAAAGGAAATTGAAAATCATAAATATGTAATATTATAGATACACAAAAAGACTATTAATAGAGACAAGGTCTATGGATTTACAACTTCTTTATTACAGGATTGCGACGTTTCGATGCAGAACTAACACCGTTATCAAGCAAGTGATAGTGGACACGTTTTGAGAGGGAATTTATACATGTAAAACTGGGAATAGATTGTACAATTGAATAGGTTGAAGTACAGACAGATAACTATATTGATAAAGTTAATAAGGTTGATCAGGTTGATGTGAGTGAATGAGTTATTGTTTAACGCCGCTTGGGCAATATTTCAGCCATTAGCGGCGTGAGATTTAATGAAATGAAATTGATTGCAAAAGCAAAAACATGATACAGCATGAAGGCTGTCAGGTTGATGTGCAAGATGATTAGTTTTTGTTACAGTACAAATTGCATAGAGGAAACCAGAGTGAGTTACTATTGATTGGTTTTAAATAGATGCTGATAAGCTGATGGCAGGCAATAGCCTTGATCTCGATTCATAGAAGGATTAAACCGATAAATTTTGATAGACTCTTTCTAATTTTGTAGTCTGTGTGGTTAGTTTCCAATTTGTAAATCCATAGAACCTTTTCTCTATTCATCTCACCTTGCAACTTCTAAATGCCTCCAAAAGAAAAATAAGACTATTGGTTGGACAAACGCCTGTTGTCGAAGAAACTCAAAATCATGACCTCGAAACATTCGTTGTTAAATCCTACACAATGCAATCTGCAATTACTTACCATAGATTATTTATTAAGCTTTCATGATTATCATAGATCGGTAAAGATCCTCCTTGATGTAACGAAGCCCTCGATGAAATATCGATCGACCTGAACATTTAATTATTATTACTCTTTCTCGACAACTAATCTAGGCGTGACGTCATTAACATTGTCTATTCAAATTGGAAAACGAAATATTGTTTATTAGACAAGTGTTGAGACCTTCAGTCATGATTTTAGAATTTTGATGTATTATGCATATAAATTCCGCTATTAAATCTAAAATGATATGAACTACCCGGTTTAAATCTGACCAGCCTGAGTCACCTCCGTATGTGGCAGCCGTTCTACAAGATCTGTTCCATAATAGGCGGAAGAGCAAGGTTTCAAGAATTTAATGACGGCGCAAGTGATTACTTTATTGCTTAACGGCTTAATCGGAAGGAAATTTATAAAGACATCATTAGAAAGTACAGATAAAATTCGACTAATAAATATTATAGCTAGATACTTTTGACCATGTAGAGAGTATAGTCTGACTATAATATATGAAGTTCTATGTAGCTGCCTGTCTTGTATAAATATGTTGAGTTATATTGAGCCTAATGCTGTAACCCCTCTCCTTTCGTTGTAATTACTTCAGTGCTGTTACAGAAAAGTCTTGGTTTTCATGGAAACGGACATCACAGCCATAGATATTACACAAGGCTAGTCTTGATAAAAGGGGCAGTAGATCACGTTATTCGTCTAAAGAAAACGTGAAAGTGCCCGTTTAAAACATAATTTGAACAAATGTTTTTTTTAATCTGGAAAGAGTCTCTTTACACATTTAAAGTTGCTACTGTCAACTGTGCTGTCCTATGAGGCTAACTGTATGCATTGAAATGCCCAATACCTTCAAATCGTGTCTCGTTCATAATCACGGAAAAACATCCAAGATGTAAATGATTAATAATATTTATAGTGCGAGGCAATGTTTCAACGACAGAAAGCTTGTCGTAGTTTCTTGAGAGTTCCTAAAAGAATAAGTAACGTCAGTTGCTGGAATGCACACTTTTTAAATTTTGCTTATCATTGTACAATTTAATTGTTTTGGAATATATAATACTATCCAGATTTTGAAAATTGACATGTTAGAAAGCGACTTATTAAATCATTATTACTGCCCAATTGACAATTACAGTTTAGATAATGAAACAAGTGACTGATTGTGGGAAATAACATGCTTAATGGATTTCAAAGTCAGAGTAGTAAAGATAACATTCCTCACCATTGAACATATCATTTACACATTAGTACGTTCAGAAACATTCCTCTAGTAATTAATGCATACATATAAAACGCGCTAGTCCATACCTCATTTCATAATGTGTATACGTCCTATAACATAATTCAGTTGGAGTTTAACGTGCTTTCAACAATATTTCAGTTATTAAACACGTGGATGACAAGCACCCAAAAGAGAGTGGACAGATCAGGGAGAAAGGGATCGAAAGGATAAGGGAAAAGACGGAAAGAAAGGCATAGTGAGAGATAGAAAGCAGGTTTTAGAAGGATTCAAATTTGGTCTGACTTTTACCCGTCGACCTGTCCAGCTTGGGTGCCCCTACCAGGAGCATGTTAGCTCAAGCTGGCATAGCTCTCAGGGTCTCTGAAGCACGCAAACCACCACACCACGATAAGGTATTGAGCCAAGGGGTGGGCGCTCATAGAGACCCGGCGCTTAATCTATCAACTACCCCTAATCTACAGAAACGCCGTTGAACAGAAACGCCTTATCTACAGCCAAGACCTCGCCCCTTACGACTACATCTGACATCATCATCTGTTCGGAATCCTGAAATCATCTCTACGTGGAAGGCATTTTAGAGTTGACGAAGATGTCAAGGCTGCCACAGAGGCGTGGTTAGGGGGCAACCCGAAAACTTTTTGTGGCATCAAAGAGAAGTGGAATAATTGTATCGAGATGAAGAGTTAAGATATTGAAAATTTAAAGTAAAAACGTGGTTATGCCTAAGTTTTATATTGAAGATGCAAAACTTATTGGGCTTAATGAAACACATGCGTGAAGAGTATCCAAAAGTGATTACATAAATCAGCGAGAAAGGGGCCAAAAGGATGAGGGGAAAGAAAGACAGCAGGGTTGATAACGACTTCTTTCAGTACAACACTACTAACAAAAAAACAGGAGGTTACTAAATGCCTACGACACACAAGGTTGTCACATTCAGATTTCATTGAACTCCAGAAGCTCGCAAAACTATATTGTCCTTTTCTGTCTCCTCTTTTTCACATTTTTGGAAAATGGTTCCCCTTTCAAATGTCCCAAACTGTTTGCTGCCTTTGTATGTTCCCTTAGTTCTAAATACCCATTGTTGTCGTTTATTCATTCAGACTGTGTAGTATTTTGGGGAAAGAAGGAGTATTAATGACATGGCTATATTGGAGGAGAACTGTCCTTCTGTATTTCATTTATTGAGTAGTTTTGATGAAACTCCATATTTCAATTATTTTATCTTCAGTTGCAAAGTCTCATGACCTTGAGATAACATTAGTAATCATACATCTTTGAACATATGATTTGTATAATATGCCTGTATTCAACAACAAGAAAATACATGCAAGAAATGTAATAACTTATATTTAGATTGAAATATCTATACACAATTTTGGCCAAGATCAGATTTCTTGAAATTAAAATGTTCATAATTTTCCCACGGTTACCCATAATTTGAATACATTTAAAGTTCATCAATTTGACTGAAACCCAAACAATGTGGAATTAAATAGACATTTACTTTAAACATGTAGTAAGACTATATATGATATTATATCTCAATGTTAAAGGCTGCAGATGAGGGGGATACAACAAATTATAGAAAGAGCTTCACTTCATTGCCACAACTATTCAAACGGGGAAGATACGTTTTGGAGAGAAAAAATGACCATCTTGCAAAATAAATTCCAGCACACATCGTTCTTTAACACCAGGACTGTAACAATGTCCTGTTGTCAGGGTAAAAGAATATATTTATGTGTATGTATGTACGTGTTTTAATCAACCTATAATAGCCAATTTGATTAATTCTTAATATTCAGTTCAGCTATAACTTCAAAGAAATGTTAAGTCTGCATGTTTTATGATTTTCTTTTGAATTATTTTGTATTATATTGCACGTTAACAGTACATTTACTTCAAAACTATGTGTGATATTTAATGAGTACAAAATGAATAAGGTTTGTCAATATGCACTAAGTTTACTGTTAAAGGGGTTTGCTATGGCTTTTCCCTCATGGAGAGTGTCGAGTCACCAGATGTACTATTTACCCTACGGAGATCTCACTTCAGGAGTGAAAGAGTTGGGGTTTCACGTGTTTTGAACAATATTTCAGTTATTAAACACGTGGATGACAAACGTGCAAAAGAGACTGGACAGATAAGGGAGAAAGGGATCGATAGGACAAGGGAACAGACGTAAAGAAAGGCATAGTGATAGATAGAAAGCAGGTTTTAGAAGGACTCAAATTTGGTCTGGCTTACACCCGTCGACCCTTCCAGCTTGGGTGTCCCTACCAGGAGCATGTTAGCTCCAGCTGGCATAGCTCTCAGGGTCTCTGAAGCACGCAAACCACCACACCACGATATTGAGTCAAGTTGTAATGAGTAGATCTGGTACACCAAACAATGTTGACAAGAATAAAAGTCAATTTGACAAAGATCTTCTTGCAATTAACAAGACTACTGAAGATGGAGGTTAGTATCAATAATCAAAGTTATTAGGAACAATTAAACTGATTAAACAGAAACATTCAAAATTCCAAAGTGTAATAATTCAAGATAATCTTAATTACAAAAAAAGTGCGCTTATGGCAACATATTTATTTCATATATTTTTATAACCTCATGGAAATCAACTATCATTTCTGGCTTGAAAGATGACCCAAACTTTAAGCGGCTGCTGATATTATGACAGAGGAATATCAAGGCCTCTCTGAATAAATGTAAGAAATGAAAAGTTTTAAAAAAGAAATTGTGATCTTAACAACAAAAGTTGTGTTGATCATAATTACGTGAAATTTCAAAATGTTGTCTTATTTCCAGATGTATGTCATAGAATCCTCAGTAAAACGACGTATTTTTCCTGTAGTTCAGCGAGTGAGTTGGGGGTTACGCGTTGACGACAAGAATCAAAAAGAGAGGACAGATGAGGGAGAAAGGGATCGAACGGACGAGGGTAAAGAAGGAAAGAAAGGCATAGTGAAAGATAGATGACGGTATAGTGTTCACAGGTAATTTCCTCGATGACCATTGTAGTAAATTAGATACATTAAACAGAATCCAAATGGCAGATTAACTTTTTTTAATTCAGTCCTTTGAATTGTAATTTAATAAATGAAAAGAAATTGATAATCTTACCCTGAAGTAACAGATGATGAAAATAGTCAAACTAAAGTCACTAGGTACATTATAGTTTTTGACAATGTCAATCAAAAGACATAAGCCAGCCACACATGTACAAGCAAAGATCAAGAACGTGGTTCAGGCCTTTGCAGCTGTAGACAGGGTGGAATCATGCAAGCCCTTAAATGTCAATCCGCCATCACCATGTTGAAAACATACCATCACAGGATTATTTCCCCAAATAAAGCAAATACTGAAATTCTGAGGTAAGTTACAAGTAGTCGGGAATCCCGCCAGGGGCTCGGCAACTTTGTCTGCAGTAGAGAACTGTTCTACACGCAGTCAGGTTTGGGTGCAATGCTACACTCAGTTTCAGTGCAGTACCACCCATGGTTCGCTAATTCCAGCCGATGCTCGCAGGTTTCACCGCAATGCATAGCCACAATGGTGTTGCGGGCTTTCTCCATGCAATAATACTAGCAGCCGCGATATAAGTGAAATAATCTTGAAAGCGGCGTAAAACCCAAACTCACTCATTCACTCACAAGTAGTCGGCAAACTACATTTCCGCGTTTAATTGTTTTCAGTAAGATTTTACTTTAAATAGAAATAATATTTCATATATAATTATTAATTTTGTTTTATGAACAATAAATTTGATATTAACAAGCATCAACTGCAATATCACATTAATGGTTCACATCTTTGTTCGCAGATTCCCTTAGGCATCATGGAGGACGATTTCATGGAGGTATATCTTATATTTCAGAGAAGTTTATAATAAATGCTAGTGAATTAGGGTTGAACGTGTTTTGAACATTATTTCAGTTTAATAACACGTCGTTGATGACAAGCATCTAAAAGAATGCATTTACAGAAATCAGATCCGACCAGTTGTCTCTGTGTTATCAAGTTCAACTGATCACTCTTACAAAAGGCTGGATTGTGAAGAAGACGCAAGTGTTTTCAGCTACAAATCATAAAAGAAGTTCTTTAGAGCAAATTTTAAACTCTCGCGTTCCTTCCTCATACCCTGATCTTTTTCGTGGCTTTGTTCGCGTGCTATTTTTTCAGCCAATGAAATGTCGTTAATTAAGGAGCTGGAAGCCACTAGCTTGAACTCAAGGGGATTTTTCCAGGTTGATGAATGCGAGTCGCCTCATTGGCTGGTTAGATAGCTAGCGTTACGTTTTGGCTTGAATTAGGAAGGAGCGCGGATTCGTATGGCTGATTACGCAGGATGATTTCTATGAAAAAATACTTGATTTTTAAATTTTCCACAAGGCAAGCAGATGTACATAACTGTATTTTTGTCTTTTGATTTAGAGAAATACGCAGTGGTTAGCGCGTTCGGCTTCGGATCAGGAGGTCAGTGGTTCGAATCCCGCCAGGGGCTCGGCAACTATGTCTGCAGTAGAGAACCGTTCTACACGCAGTCAGGTTTGGGTTTATATATATATATGAAAATATAAAGCCATAAGGTTATGTCTATTTATAATCTTTAGAATCAAATATTTAGCTTTAAAATCTCAAGCAGCCAGATATTGTTAATATTCTACTGGACTCGGTCAGGACACATAACACGCAAAGTTTACAAATTAAATTAATACAAACTATTTGGTTTGAGAACTTTGTAGAAATGTTCCGCGGGAGTGTAAGCCAAATAATGACCTGATTGCCTCGCGTTATGGCGAAGAAAAATCAGCTCTCGCGAGATTTTTTGCCGTACTCGCTCGGCACCCGGTCTTATTTACTACTTACATTAACAGTGAAAGCTTTCAGCAGGTGTGACTTAAGTCATAATATAGTATTGATACGTGTCAAAAACATTTCTAGACACAAGTGCAGGTATAATGGCTGCACTGACCTAGGGTTCTCTTTAATCATGAATCAATCAAACATGAACAACGCGCCTTAATCAAGTTCCTTATAAAGAGGGATGCAAAGCTAAAGAAATACGCAATCCCATGTATAATGTGATGGGTAAAGATGCTCCTAACTATTTTATAAATCAACGCACGCCCTCCATGCCCCACTTGACTCAATACCTTATCGTGGTGTGGTGGTTTGCGTGCTTCAGAGACCCCGAGAGCTAGGCCAGTCGGAGCTAAAATGCTCCTGGTAGGGACACCCAAGCTGGACAGGTCAAACGGGTAGAAGCCCGACCAAATTTGAGTCGTTCTAAAACCTGTTGTCTATCTCTCACTGTGCCTTTCTTTCCGTCTTTTTCCTCATCCTGTCGATCCCTTTCTCCCTCATCTGTCCTCTCTTTTGGATTCTTGTCATCCACGTGTTTAATAACTAAAATATTGTTGAAAGCACGTTAAACCCCAACTCACACACACACACCCTCTATGGTCACCCAACCGGAAGTAATTGCCGCTATTGAGAGAACAATTTGAAAGTGTCTGAACTGTCTTTGGAGTTCCAGATATCAGTTGGAACAATTCGGCTGACACGCCGTGGAATGCTGTGACGTAATTTTCTGCTTTTGCATCACAATGATCCTGTTAACAAATCTAGAGTTTCACAAGTCGCTTTACGTGAAATTGGATTCGAAAAGCTGATTCACCAAACCTACAGCCGAGAACTAGCCCCCAGCGACTACTTCCTTTTCAAGAACCTTGAATCCGCCCAACGTTGAAGGCACGATAACTTTTGTGCACAGCTAACTCTGATTGCAACGGAACATATCAAGACTGAGAATCGCTCCTACTACGACAGGGGTTGTATAGGAATTAATGGAAGATCCGCCTGTTGGGAGGGATTGTTTGAACCTTTACTCCACGTGTTTATTAACTGAAATATTGTTGAAACACGTAAAACCTCACGCCTTAAATCTTTGCTTTCTCAGTTACTCTCTGAGTGACTTACTGGATACACCACTTATGGTAGATGGATTCAAGCAAGAAGAGGACGATTAATGTTACTTTGTGTTGCGTGCATTATTACAGACTTCTGCTTTTCTACATGAACACGATCTTAGGGCGTAACCCACTGTGTACCTTAGTTGGGGCAACGGGATAACTTAATATATGAAGCATAGTTCCGTACACGATAGAAGCTTCAAGGTTATTTGCATCGGGGAAAGAAGTCCGACAAAGTTGTTTATGCCGTGTGCCACAGAGCTCTAGGAAATGGTGGGGCGGGATAGCGAGGTGGTGAATTTCAGCGCAGTACCACCCATAGTTCGCTAGTTCCCGCCGATGCTCGCAGGTTTTACTGCAATGCAAATGGTGTTGCGGGCTTTCTCCCTGCAATAATAATAGCAGCCGCGATATAAGTGAAATAATCTTGAAAGCGGCGTTAAACACCAACTCACCTCACCTCTAGGTAATGGTCACATGTTCACCACATCTGTCAAAGACTACCTTTAACAATGCAATGCTTAGAATTTCAGCGCAGTACCACCGATAGTGTGCTAGTTCAAGCCGATGCTCACAGGTTTCACTGCAATGCATAGCCGCAATGGTGATGCGAGCTTTCTCCCTGCTAAAATTCTAGCAGTCGTGATATTAGCGAGATATTTATTAAGGCGGCGTTAAACCTCAAATCACCTCAGCGCATTGAGATTTTGTATTCTGTGCCCCCAAATTAAGAGTCACAGGAGCCATGCTCTTAAACATACTTTTACTTTGTGTACAGACTTAGTTACAAGTTGGGGATCTGAAATTGAAGGTTTAGTGGTTTATGAATTATTATATAACAGTTTAAGAACGATTGGGTCAATGCCTCTATTTTTTCTAAATCACTATCATACGTCAAGGGAACAGTAAATCCCTTGGTACACATTAAAAGAAACAAAAGTTGCTATCGTTATTTGATGGAACTAATTGAGAATTTAATATGACTCTTGGGAAATCAATATTCACCTTTTCTATAATAACGGCGTCATATTTTAAAGCGTGTAATAACTGATGCACAATCTAGTTTTCGTGTCAGAACTATGTATCCAATTTTAAAATCCATGAGATACTACTTTTTACAAGACTTCGGCAACAAATGGATGTCCATACATTGTGTAAATCATGGCATTTGCCTTGTAAGGACAAGTTAACGGATGGTGAATCAAATGGACGGTGGAGCAATTTGATGTACACTTGTAAATGTTGTAGTTGCAGTGGTTCAATATTTTTATAACGTCTTTATTGCACAGGGCAAGCGGCATGAAGAAAGTTATTTAACCTTTCTCATCTTCCCTTGCCCTGAAGTATAAATGGCATAATATAACTGAAAGATTGAGCTAGCGTGTTCGAGTGAACCGTGTTTTGAACAGTATTTCAGTTATTAAACACGTGGATGACAAGCATACACAGGGAGAAAGATATTTAAAGGATGAGGAGAAAGACGGAATGAAGGCAAAGTGAGAGATAGAGAGAAAATTGGGTTTTATGTACACGTCCTGTATATATTCTCCAGCTAACATATATTTCTCAGGGTCACACGTCACCAACTACACAACGATATCGTATTGGGTCAAGTAGTTGACGTTGAAAGAATTTAACAATTGAATAAAACTGTACCTGATAGGCTAATTCGTTTCGTGTCAGACATCCGGCCCTAAAGTGATCTCATATAGCATGGTTGTCTCAGATTTTTACATCGGGTATCTGATTCAGCTTCTCGTCTAATTGTTCGGTTAAGGATAACATACAAGTAACCGTCCATTCGTGAAAAAGAATGTACGAGCCGCGAAGCGGCGAGGACATTGTTTTCACGAATGTACGGTTACGAGTATGTTATCTGACTTAAAATACAGCCTAGTTTAAAGTGTTTTTTGTATGACCTGCTTTGGTTTATGATAATAACATTCGTATTTCATTGCATGATTATAACACAAAAAACGTTTTTCAATAAAACAAAATCCTTTAAAAAAATTTGAGATGGTCCCAACTGGTTCACCGGTAATTCTTAATGCACGTGCAACGTAACCATCTTGCCGGTACATTCTTAATGCACGTGCAACGTTACCATTTCGCCAGTACATTCTTAATGCACGTGCAATGTAACCATCTAGCTAGTACATTCTTAATGCACGTGTAAACTGTTCAAAGTGACAGTGAGCTTTACGGATTTGCTATAAAAGAAGCATTGTCTCTGTTGAGCTTGGACATTATGTACGGTAATTTTTTGCTTGAGTGTGACGAAATGGCTGAGTATCCTCAGTTTGAGGACATTTCTTCTGACGATGATGCTGTATTAACACAGGCCTCAAAGAAATTTGAAGAATCTTTTTCACGCGCAAGTACTACTGTGGCTAAAGATTTTTCATCGGATGACGACCAGATATTAACACAAGGTGCAAGTCAAATTGAAGAAGACTATGGACGGTTTGCTGCTCCAAAAAGTGATACGGAAATGACTTTGTTGAGCAAACGACAGTAAGTATTATACTAATTTTCTATCCTGCCTTTGGTCATTACTACCTTGTTTTCATTTAATAAATGTAAAATACATTAACTTTCGTTCATGCAAGTAGGTAACTCTAAGTTTATTTCCATTTTAAATTTCTGAATTTTACATTTAACAAGTATTAATGACACATTTTTATGATGCTTTTAAAAGGAATTGCAATACAGCAAAGATGGCACTCTTCTTTTATTCAAGTTTTCAAAAAAATGCTGAAAGTTTAGTGCAAAGTTGACAGGACATTTTCTTTAGAAAGTTAATATTAATTTTGAATGTTTTACAGATTATCGGAGAGTACCAAACATAAGTACAAGTGGGCTGTTAAAACATATAAAGACTGGGTGGAAAATAGAAACGCTGTTATGAAACGCCAAGGAACAGGACCGTTATTCAAGGTTAACTTGGAAGAAATGTCTGTAGAGGAGTTGAATATTGCCCTTAGTAGATTCATCACTGAAGTAAGAAAGGTGAACGGTTCGGATTACCCTGGATCTACTTTGTACGAGATTTTAACATCCATTCAGCTGTACCTGGAACAGTGTGACGTAGAAGTGAACTTTTTCTCAGAACCCATGTTCATTCAATTGAAAAATACACTTGATTCTGTCATGAGAGAAAGATCTGCTAATGGAATAGGCACTTCACGACGTCAAGCTCAAGTTATCAGTGAGGAGGAGGAAAATTTGTTGTGGAACAAAAATATCCTCGGGAGTGAGTATCCTCAACAGTTGCAGAATACCCTCTTGTACCTACTCGGCATCAACTTCGCCCTCAGAGCAGCTAAGGAACACAGAGCCCTACGACTACAGCATTCTCAACTGAGCCTGACAACTGACTCCAGGGGTAAAACGGTACTGCGGTATACAGAGGATGTATCAAAAGCACGACATGGAGGACTGAAACACAGGAGAAAGTTACAGAAACTTGTTGATGCCTACCCAAATGAATCTGATAGCAGTCGATGTATAGTGACTTTATATAAGAAATATGTCACTCTGTGGTAAGCAATATATTTGTATTCAATTCAAATGCACTTCATTCAACATTACCGGTTTATGCTCAATAAAAACTTTTGAAATGCTATTTGGTATACAACTTACTAAAATTAATATGGTCACTTCACATTTGAGTTCTTTAAGTTCGTTTGTACGCGCAAAGGCATAACTATGTATTTAGGCTTATAAAAAAACTACTGTTCTGTTTTTCAGTCCCCCTAGCGCCAAGAATTTCTACCTGCGACCTTTAACCAAACCACGCCCAGGACAGTGGTACGGTCTCGCACCGCTAGGACTACATACTATCGCATCAACAGTGTCGAAAATGGCAGCCGCTGCTGGACTACAAGGATTCAGAACCAATCATTCCCTGAGGGCAACTGCAGCAACACGACTTTATCGTCACAATGTAGCTGAACAGCTCATCAAGGAGACAACAGGCCATTCTTCAGACGCAGTACAAGCCTACAAGAGAACATCTGAGCAACAGAAGGAAGCAGTGAGTCGTGTTCTTCAGTGTCAAGATCAGAGAGCTATGGATACCGGAACAATCGACATTGATAAGAATGCTGCACGCAAGGGATGCACTTTCAACATCAGTTGCAAAGTCAACATCTTGTAAATCTTGGTTCAATAAATATTCGACATCTGAATGTGTTTTAGTGATGTGTTATAAAGATGCTATAGAAATGACGTTATACATCATTATACAAACAATTCACCAATTCTGAGAACTTTGTAGGGGCCGTCTTAAAAAAATTACTGCTCAATTTGTCGCTTGAAAAAATAGATTCGTGAAGGATAATGTACGATTGAAAGAATAGGGTGACGTCACTGCTGTATTTTAATCTCGGTTAAAAACCTATTATTTGATCTTCAGATTTTATTTTAATCCAAGAGTAAGGTTAACAAAACCACTTGATCAATGGGTTTTATTCTTATAATTAACCGGGCGTGGACGCGCAGTGGATATATAGCGCGTTCGGTTTCGGATGAAGTGGTTAGCGGCTTCTGCAGTAAAGATCTTTACAACACGCAGTTAGGTTTCGGTGCACTGCTTCAGCGCAGTACCACTCATGGTTTGCTGGTTTCAGCCGAAGCAAGGTTTCACAACTATACAGAGCCACTATACCATGCGGGCTTTTCTATCTGCAATGAAACTATGATGTAAGTGAAGTATTTTGAAGGCGGGGTTACACCTCAATTCACTCTACCTCGCCTTATTCTCAACTATCTTTATTGCTCAAAGGATTGAAAGACGTTAATGGAGTAGAATGGTTTCTTCTTTAACTGTTCAGTTTTATTTTGGATGAGCTTAACCACGTGTTAAGTGAATTAACAATTGTTGACAGCACGTGAATCCCTAATCCAAATTCACTTTTACAAATCTTTGGAGCTTGCAAAGAGAGATCCTGCTTCATTCAATCCGCAGGGCTATATTTGAAGTAGCTCTACGTGTTGTAATTGCTGGTGAAGCAAGACGGCTTAGAGAATGTCACTGATGAAGAACTGTAGTCCTCTGAGACTGTTGCAGTCAATATCCCTCGACATGCATGCCTTCCATCTTTACAACCTGTCATCCATTCATTCCTAGCTGCCAACGGGTCGAAGTCTTAGAGGTTTTAGCCCATGTGTCAACATGATCAAAACATTTTAAGTTTTTTTTTTTTACGCTGAAGTTTTGACAAGATTAATGGATGAGAGTAGTAACTCACAAACCGTTTTGCAGAAACTGATTGTGAAAGAAGTTCGTACATTTTCACGATCATCTTGACAGACTATTGTTTATTGTACTTAAAATTTGAGTAGCAATCAACCAATACTTAATACAGTTATTCAAATTTCCTTTACGAGTTGAGAGCCATTTCTTGATACTTATCTGTGAATGTTGGATGGAAATGTTGAAGTAAGGCATTGATTAATAAGGAGAATAGTCATTAAGAAGAGATTGTTCATATGTTATCTTTTCCCATTACTTTTTCGTTATTAGCAATTGCTTCAATACATTCATATGCTCGCAATATGAAATTTAAACAATAAATGACGATTGAAAAATTCATAATATTAACATTATACACGTTTCATTGGCACACTAGTTATTAATTTTACGACACAGACATTATTAGCCATGGTCATTATCACACTACCAATGACTATAAATCTCGCAAGGAAAGTGTACGAGGGGTGTCCCAAAAATGTCCGGCCGGACCAACAAAATCACAGAAACATTCATATGACTTACTTTTCGACTTAATCACCCTTGACCCCAAAAACTCCTCTACTTCAGCAATGACGTCATCGTCAGTCTCAACCCTTTGGCAGTGGAGCTGTTTTCAGTCGAGGGAAGAGGAAGAAGTCTGATTGATGATAGGTCTGAAATTTGGGCGGTGTGAACGGAGCATTGTCCTGCAACAGCCACACACCTTTGCGCAGTTTACCCCTTCGTTTCTCTTTGATTTTTTTTCTTATAATTGTCGTAGTTCATTTTCGTAATTAGTGTCATTGATTGTAGAACCTTTCTTTAAATAATCAATCATTAGTGCACCCTGAGAGTCCCAGAAAACGGATGCCATGACCTTTGACTGGAGGAACAAGATTTGAACTTTGTAGGGGTGGGTGATGTGTTGTGTTTCCATTGCATGCTTTGGCTTTTTGTCTTAGGATCAAAATAATGAACCCAGGTGTCATCTTGAGTAACGACATGAGCGAAAAATCAAGAAATTGCTTTCCGACCATGAGACGTTTTCGCTTTTGGTCCTCAGATAACATTCTGATACCTTATTCATATGTAAATGTTCATGTATAATTCGTTCAACTGGTGCTTACTGATGTGGTGAGTATCAGCTAAGTATCTGATAGTCACTCGCCTGTCTTGCATTATTGTGTCAAGAACCGCCTCAATGTTTTCACCTGTGGTGACATCAGATGGACGACCAGGACGGAGCTCGTCTTTGGTGCTTACTCTCCCCCATTTAAATTCAGTACACCAATGTTTAATGGTGTTATATGAAGGAGCAGAGTCACCTAATGTTTGTAACATATCCTAATGAATTTCCTTTGGATTTTATTTTTTTAAACTAGGAAATTTGGTAACAGCCCTACATTCACTTTTCTCCATTTCGGTAAAAGATGCGAGGGTACCTTTGAATGACAGGCTATTATATGCAATTGAAGAGTGCATATAGTGATTTTCATGCCATTGACACGTCAATGAAGGTTCTTCATGCACGCACAGTATGGTTGCGTTCAGGCATGTTTTCATACTCAGGCCGGAAACTTTTGGGACAACCCACGTGTGTTCTCAGTGTAACAAAATATTTTTATTAAATGCCATTAGCGTCAAGACAGCATAATGTATTATCATTGAAAATCAGTCGCTAAAGATAAAGCGGCTTCAAGTTACGTTTTAATTTTACTGAAAGTACACTTTTATAGCAAATGTAGTTTTGAGACTAATTGCCTTTACGTTGCTATATCTTTTATCTTGGGTTTTGTTTGAATTAAAAAGAATTCTTGAGACATGCGCAATCTAGTTTCAAACTGTCTGTGATTTTATACGTTTTGAGGTCTTTTATAACATTAGGGAATTACGCCTTTCAAAATGTGTCGCGAAAAAGCGAACAATTCAGCCAAATTGAAATGAGCTTGCTCAGCAATCGCTAACCACTGCTATTGTTATTCTTTCATGTGCACTTCCGTTACAAAGTACGATTTTAACTGATGTTTCACGTTGGTATTTTGTTGAAAATATAAAAGCAACGCCAATCTGATGTCAACAGTGTTGCATATGTAATCATTTGTGCAAAAGAAAATAGCCAAATTCAATATAGTTTGTAAGGATACACAAAGCGAAGTAGTTAAATTACCACAGAAAGACGGCTTTGATTGGATGAAAACTAACTTCCGGCACTCAGTTTTTGGTCGGTCAAAGGTCAGGTGAACGTGACCTGAATTAGTTATTCCTTAGAAGTGATAGTTTTAACTAGTTTGGTGAAAAACATTGGGTTCGAAAATAACGACGTGAATCGGTATTATACACATGGAAACGAATAATTTGGAGATTTTGAACTTAGTTTTAATAAGATCATCGTTCCGGGAGTCTTTCGATTTAATTAATTGAATGTCAAGTATGCATTTTCGTTCAGTTAGCTCATTTCGTTAGCACTTTCAAAGAAATTAAATGTCAACTTTTTATGATATAAATCGTAAAGAAATAGAAATCGTGCTTTCTCGTACAATCGTACAAAGGGTGGGGAGGGGGGAGTTCTGCTTCAGAAATGACCTTATCTCTGCACTGAATCTAAATCAATCTTGTTAATATGGACAAAAGTAATAAAGTTTAAGAAATACGAAAATATCAAAAGACACGACTTCGTTTTGGGGGAATTAAAAAGCAAAGTTGTGAAAGGACCCAAAATAATTTTTGGCATATTGGCAGATAAAATACGCTTGTATAGCAAGAGCCTTGGTATGGTAATAAATGTCAGTTCCCAAAGGATGAAATCTGCATTTTGAATTAAAAACATAGCTTTCGATGATTGGATATTCATTATACAAGAAATGGGGTTGTGAAAGTAATTGAAACGTCATGCTATGTTACAGTGTTGGGTTTTTTTTGCTTACGATAAATATGAATATGAATAACTCGCTGGTTTGAACAGTGAATACAGGACTACAAGTTTTTCATAGACACATGAGCGAAGAGGAAACAAATTTACTTGATCGATAAAAATTACTTAAATGCAGCCATGCGCTATTTTGATTGTAACATGGTTCGATAATAAAACCTGGTAAAAATTGAAATGAGACGCGTTTTACAGAGGCGGAAGCTAACACAACTTAAACCCCAAGAATTAAGTGGATGAAAACATTCGGAAATGATCGAAAAGTTCTGAAAAAGTTAATTGTGTATTTTTTGCAGAATGTTGAGCTTAAAGAAATGCCAAGAGTTTCCGAACGCGGTTAAATATCATGTTTCTTTACACTTTTATTGATTTACATTTCCAGCATTCCAGGCTTCTGACAAATCCTTATTTGTTACGGATTGATGTCATTTGCTTCCAACCAGAACAAAATTGATTTTAGGTAGATTTGGCATACGAAATCGCTTATGCTGTAATTTTGATTCGGATCAAGAGGTCCGTGGTTCGAAACCCGCCAGGGGCTCGGCAACTTTGTCTGCAGTAGAGAACTGTTCTACACTCAGTCAGGTTTGGGTGCAATGCTACACTGAATTTTAGCTCAGTGCCACCCATGGTTCTCTAGTTCCAGTCGGTGCTCCCAGGTTTCACCGTAATGCATAACCACAATGGTGTTGCGGGCTTTCTCCCTGCAGTAATTCTAGCAGCCGCGATATAAGTGAAATAATCTTGAAAGCGGCGTTTTTCAAAATCTAAGTAACAATTTTAATCAAGGGAAGTAATTCCGTTTGTTTTACTGGAGGTTACCATGATGAGTTTCAGAGTCATGATTCTTTCCAGGTTAGGATAGGCTAAAACGATAATGTAGTTTTGGTAATCAATGATAACATATGCATGATTAAAGAGTTTTTTATTATAAGTTACCATGTGTCCACGAGTTTGATATGGAGATTTATTACTCGCCCGTGTAAGATACCGCAGTGTAATATTTATACGGCGATATTAAACTAGTGTAATACCGCTCCCCGTATGACGTCATAATATTGTGTGGTTGTGACGTCACAATCTTGGCACGGACATCTCCATGGCGGCTTAGTCGCGGAAATGCTTCGTTCAGTACACTTGCGGTAATAATGCTTGATTACTGAGGCCAAGTAATAAACAGAATACTAAACTTCCTTCCATTTATTACTATTTTTATTAAACTCGTTAATGATTTGGTATCGATCTCGCTTTCGCTCGTTTTATGCTTAATCATTAACTCGTTTAATAAAAAAAGTATTAAATGGAAGGTCTTTTAGTATCCTCTATGTATCATGTGTTCGAGTTAAATATCAAAATAAATAAATATATATAAATAAATTTCGCACGAACGTTTCTTTCTTACAAGAACTTACTTGCTCAAGTCCAGAAATTCAAAATGACCCCAATTAGTGGAAATACACTGAGCTGGTTACGGTAGGTTTCAACAAACCAGCGTAACGTAGACTTTGTTTACCTAACAGTGGGACAAGGGAGATAACTCTTGGCAGTGCGTCGTCTCTGGACATGGATAACAGAAGACTTAACCAATGTGTTTTTATATAGGCAAAGAAGATCAAGAAAAAGAATTTGGTGAACCGAGTACATGGCTATCTAAATAATAGAGGTTTAGGTCATCTAACTGATGCACTGTCATTAGAGACTCGTCTACTCACAAGAACCGTTACCAGCATAACATTTAATAAGTACAAACAGGAATGGCGAGAGAAACTGTACATAGACCCACCCACCAAACGATCTAGCACTGGACTTAATAAACTAAAAAACTATAGGCAATATAAGAAACTATATGATGCCGAATCTTATCTATTACAGCCCCTGCCCAGAGGTCACAGAAGCCCTCTAGCTAAATTTAGGTGTGGAGTGGCACCGCTACGGGTTGAGACGGGTAGATACCAAAATGTGCCATTTTCTGAAAGATATTGTTTTAACTGTTTAAATATTGTTGAGGATGAAATGCATGTCTTAATTTTCTGCCGTTTATAATGACATAAGAAATGAATTGTATGAGGTATGTACGAGGAAACTTGCTCAATTTTATAATTTAACACCCACAGAGAAGTTTTTCGCTATTTTAAGTAATCCAAACATTATCTTTGACAGTGCCAGGACATGCCATAAGATTTTAACTTTAAGAAGAGATATTTTATATACTTGAAATTGATGCTGTTTATAGGTTTTACTGTCATTTTATTTCCTTGTTTTAATTTATTTAAAATATTGTCTCTCATAAATCGCTGAGCGATTGGATGTATTACACATGTGAGACGTAAATAAAATATTCTGACTGTCTGTCTCTGTTACTAGGGTTGCGCGTGACCAAGTTAAACATAGGAAAATATACTTACGGCACGTGACCGCTTTTGGCCAATGAGTAGCCGACATTGCTCTCCAAGTCGAGATAATTTCTTATATCGAAATATCCCTTTCTAACGAATGACTCACAAACCATTTCTAGCAATATTCTAGGTTAAATGAAAACTACTGCGGAGAAATAACAAACATTTGTTTCTAATGAAATTTATCACTGCAAATCAAATTATCTTATCTACAGCTTGGTATCAAAATTCAAATCTGAGCATTTCGAATAACAAATTATCCCAGGAGCAGCATTTATAACAAACTGAATAATTCATACATTACATGACATGTGTTAATCCAATTTTGACAATAGATGAATATTACATGGGAACTTAAAAGAGACGAATATTGTAATGAAACATAACCCCTATAAAACAATTATTATGCGCGGACGTGATTAATTTTGTGTTAAACGAGTTTTGTTTCATTTTTTCAAATAAACAGAGAATGTAAAACTGGACTATTACACGACTGTTGATATGAAGCCATTTAGGATATGCATGGAGCTTTTCTATGGAGTTAAACAATATCAACTTCTCTAGGGGAGGGATAGTGCAGTGGCTAGCGGGTTCGAATTGCAAATCGGCAACTTTGTCTGCAATACAGGACTGTTCTACATTCGGATTAAATGCTACAATTTCAGCGAAGTACCCTCCATGGTTCACTATTTCTAGTCGATAATCGCAGATTTCAACATGATAAATAGCCATAATAGTGTTGCAGGCTTTCTACCTGCAATAACACTAGCAATATCGTGATAGAAGTGCAATAATCATGTATGTTAAACCCCAAATCACCTCTACTCAAAATCTATTTTAGCCCATCAGGCCTGAAATTCACAAAAGGCATTTCTTTACCTTCTTTTTAGAACCACTGACTTTGGAAATCTGAATCTTGTGTAAAGATTCATGACTATGACTTTCATAGATGATAGAAGACCATAATAAAATTTAATGGCATAAGTGTATACGCCCTATACTCGTTTCTGTCTTCTTCTCCTGAGGTAAAAGCCCTAGAAAGACGAAATCTTGTTCATTGGGGATCAAAAGTGAAGATTTGATTGCCGTTTTGCCAATTTTAAGGGCAGCAGATGCCACGCCCTGAAATTATCCGCAACTTTCTGCTTAAATAATAGCCCTAGAAAGCTGGAATCA
Organism: Phorcus lineatus; assembly: GCA_921293015.1. Lineage (NCBI taxonomy): Eukaryota > Metazoa > Mollusca > Gastropoda > Trochida > Trochidae > Phorcus > Phorcus lineatus. The sequence goes on from OV121082.1 coordinate 34,873,988, forward strand.
TACTAACAACCCATTTGGCTGATTGGAATTATAATTGTCAGGTTTGGAGCCTTTATGGTCGCTGATAAGAAATGAAAGGGGCCAAGCTCAAAAATGTTGTTTCGAATGCCTAGAAATATATATCTTGAGTACGAACTAATAAAAATTATGACACATGATTTTTTTAAAATAGTCACAATTGCATACCTTAAATCTATTTTCGTTTTCTTCTCAAAAGGTTAGAATTTTGAAATTTGAAGTTATATTTTCAGTTTCCTTGGCTAATGGGGATTATAAAGTACAAATCTGGTTGCCATGGGCCCCTGAAAAGGGTCATAGATGCATCGCAATAAACTATTTCCTTCTTCAGAAGGTTCATTTTCATTGGCAGCGCTGACATCGAGAGAACCTTCATTGCTATTGTTGTTTTGTTGGAAGCAAATATGTCAAACTCCATAAATGGTGTTATTTTATCGTGAAGAAGTGGTTGTTTAAATTCAGACGATTAGAATCCTAAGGCTTATCAGTTTAGTAAAGGGTCAAGAAACAAGTTTAAGTCGTGGTTTGTGACCGAAAACCGGAGAGGGGCGCGCGGCAATGGATCAAAGGTGATATCTGAAATGTATTTACAGCAGACACAATTTCAAAGATTGGTTGAAATTGTTAAGTAGGTCATTTTACTAATATACATGTTAATCGGACACAAATTTTAGAATTCATAACATTTAGAGAGCCGTTTTCGAGTATATGTGAAAACAAGAAAGTATCATACAAGATAAGATACAAGTTAAGGGAGACGATTTTAACTTCCCTCGGGTCATAAGATATTTTAGTTCTTACGAGTGAGTAAGTAAGTGAGTGATTGTTTAACGCCGCTTGGGCAATACTTTAGCCATTAGCGGCGAGGAAGTTAATGAAATGAAAATGATTGCAAAATAAAAAAGGTGTTGAAGCACGAAAGCTGTAAAAACATCAGCAAAATATCACAGAGTTGGTTAAAAGCTGATATAGAGAACGTTTAAAATTCTATAACTTATCAAATAGATTAATTGCCTTTAGATATTCTAAAATACGGTATTCACCGAATTGATTAAAAAGTTGTGAAATTGAAACATTTATGTAAAATGTTTCCCTTACTTGTGCAGTGTCCCAGCACTCGCACAGGATGTGCTTAACTGTGAGGGGACACTGACAGGGAATACACACAGGGGGGTCTTCCCCCCTTTAAAAGATATGAATGAGTGAGATGGGTGTGTCCAATGCGACATCGTCGCAAAACACATGCTTCCTGACGGGTAAAAGAGGATCGAGATTTAAAACCTAAATGAGGTTGTATTGCATGAAGTTTATTTTGTTGATGTTGGTCCCATTAAGACCGCCAACGCTGTTTGATGTAAGATTTGATAGCAGGTTTGGAATCTGTATATGGAACTTTAGTTTGAGAGACATGTTTGAAGTTGAGAGCTGACATAGCTGCTGAGTCAGCTTTATTGTTGCCTCTTATTCCCATATGGCTAGGAAGCCAGCAAAAGACGATGTCGCATTCGAAAAATGTATTGTGAACAGTTGATATATCCCTAATAATGGGGTGATCACTTTTACAATATTTGAATGCTTGTAGGCAAGAGAGAGAGTCTGAAAATAGTATATAATTGTTAGGAGATGAATTTTTGATATGCTGAACGGCCTTGAGGATGGCCTTTGCTTCTGCAGTGAACATGCCGCTTCCACCAAGTAGCCTTGAAGCATAAATTGTTGAAGGTGTAACAGTTGCTGCTGCAACTGTCATGCCATCCTTAGAACCATCAGTATAAACTGGTTTGTAGTCAGAATAAAAAACTCTGAGTTCGTCGAAAGCCTGCTGGAATATTAGCTGATTAGTGTCTGTTTTTTATGAGTGGTTAAACTGAGATCAACACGGGGCTTGACCAACTGCCATGATGGAGTGGCTAGCCAACCGCGTTCTGCAATAGTTGAGAGGTCGATATCCGACTCTTCAACATGTTGTTGAATACGGATACCGAGAGGTGGAATTGCTTTTGGTTTTGAAGAATACAACTGCTGATACTCAGGATTGAATACGCAGTTGTAAGCTGGATTTGAAGGATTGGATTTAAGCTTAGTTACAGTGGGTTGCATATATCTTTACCTGTAGTGAATGCATTCAGATTGCAATCTGATCGCGGTCGAATGCATTCAGATTGCACTCTGATTGCGATCGAATGCATTCAGATTGCACTCAGATTGCAATCGAATGCATTCAGATTGCACTCTGATCTCTCCTGACCGCGATCAGACAGTATTTTGATCGCAAATGACCGCAAAAAAACCGCAAAAAACCGCGAAATAACCGCAAAAAAACCGCAAAAGAACGCGAAGCAGCGGCAATCTAAATCAAGAGTCGGTAGATAGATTCTTTCAATAAGAAGAGGTTTTTGTTCTTAATTACGCATTCGTTGCTCTGAATGTTTCGTGCAAATAGGCTTTATATCATTTGAAAAACAGAAGCAACGTTTTAGGTACACCAAGGGCTGTAGACAGAGAGTCACTAGAGAGGTAATATAGAGGCACACTCGCCTTTGATATCATAAATTACTTTATAATGTTAAACTGGCATACTGATGAAATACAAATTTTATAATTTAAATACCCTAAAGTGTTTTGTCCAGTATAGTATGTTTCATGAAAAATATTTATAATATCCTTTATTTCTTATACAAATTTTAATCATTCCAATCTATTTGCCCATTTTCACCAAATGCAAAATACATTTGTTCTTAACTTATTATTTTTTTAATATTGAAAATAAAATTGAGATTATATACTAATACTTAAGTTACATGGAATAGATTTGTTGTTACATGGATGTCCATTTCTTCCTTCGTGGCTTTAGATATGTCAATAATTCATCTCTGCACTCATAAGTTCAGTGATAAAACGACGACAAGCAACCATTCCACCATTAGTTATTTTAATCACTTTGTTTTCTTTGAAAAAATTATATTTTGATATTACAATGTATTTATATGCCCCTTTGTGTCTCATAGGCCGTTCGTTTTTGTTTTGATGTTGTTTAATTAACAAGTCTTTTGATATGTAATGTGATGTAAAACAACATGTTTATATTTCTTTTCTTCTTATTCTTCATCTACTAGTACACAAACCAACCACTCACACAGTGGTAAAAGCGGCGCAAATCAGGAAATTTCATCGAAACTTAAAACAATTCAACTCATATATAGTTATACTTTTCACGTTTGCATTTAACTTCTTAACTTAAATCATACTTCACTTAACTTAAACTTATTTCCTTATTTATCTGTTAAAGAACAATGAAACACTTGGTAAATAGGAGTAGATACTTTCAACAATTGGCTACTAGTTCTAAGTTTTATGTCAAGATTTAAGATTAGGCTTTTACATTCTCCGTTTCCCCTGAATACACATAACCCCGAATACACAAGCAATTAATCAATTAGCGCTAAAGGGGTCTCGACCGCAGCAACTTTTTGCACCTTTGATCAACAGCCGAGTACCACCCGTTATTCGCCACCGATTGTCGACTTCTAATTCGACAAGGTATAACTAGGTGTTATTTGACTCATGCACGATTCGCTAAGCGCTCATATAGTAAGTAGTATATTAGCATCAAGGCTTTAGAATGTGGAAATGAAGAAATGGTCTTTCAAGAGGTAGCGGAACTCAGATGAAGAAATCACAAAAGAGACAGTCAAACGTAGAGTAGAGTAGAAGTCTATGAAGTGACAATTAATAGATATCTAACATATTTATCTTAATTAAAAAAAGTCACCGAAAAAATAGCAGTTAATGCCAAAAAACCCCGAATAATGATGATATCGCTAGTGTTACTTGAAGTCAACGAGGTTTTGCTCGTAAGATCTACCTATGCTATCCATATGTTTACTGTGTTTTCGGTCAAGGTAGGCGTGAATTCTGAAACTCACCATCTGAATCACAACATTCAGCAACATTGCCTTTATTTCCGCGAGCCTTTATTTACATCTAATCTTTCTAGAATATAATACCATTAAAAGTAACGTATTAGCATTCAACACATTGCAAAGCTTTACAACAGCGCACATGATACATTTTATATATTTATTAAGCTGGAGTTTGGCTGTGAAATGTATATTAACTGTAATATGCCTTGTTCTCTAAACGAGTTTCTTGTTTTGTGGGTTAGCTCCGCTGAGAGTCGAAAATGGGCGCTATGTTATATTGCATAGTCCTTTGCATATTGATGAGCGAATGTAACGTTTATCTAAATGAACAAACCTTTTGAATAAGATTTGTATTCTTAGTGATATGGACGAAGTTAATTTTATCTTCGCTTCCCCAGAGCTTTCGTAATATTATTAAAAAACGTACTGCAAACCTGTACCATAATGTATAATATAGATTAACTTCTATTTTGCACTGTGTTAACTCTACAACATTGCAGTCACTTCGTTAACCCTATCAATAATTTTTCAACGTGGATCTGTACCTTTATATCTGTCAATTTAAGATACACATCTTTGCCAAAACAACGCAAATCTTCGATCGATCAATACTTAGTTAAACAATGGTCAATAAAGGTTGTTAAATCGCATGCTTATTGTAAAGTCTTTGGAACTATATGCTTCAAACACACGATCATCTGAAGTACCTGAGACACAATACACAGAGCTTGTTAATTTGTCGTCTGAAAGTCGGCCGGTAAGTCTAGACGTTGCACATGTTAGGTACGCGTAGCTGAGTCTTGCATAATAAACATAGACTATCACTTCCGACGTTGACAATAAACAGGTTCGTTTATTTATGAAAATATATTACTTTTTTTATCGAGCGTATTCCATTAACGGGGTATAAAAGGTTGAACTAAACCTTAATGAAAGTGTAAATTGTCACGACTTTATGCGCATTTGTTTTTCGATAGACTATATATGTACATAGATATAATGATAATCAGCGTAACTAATTAAGCTTCAAATGATACCTCTCTGTAACAATAATGTTTGTTTGCTAAAATAATAGTGTCTACAAAATTCGGGCCCTCCGTGCCTTAAATGGCAGTTTCTTTAATCCATGTATCCCGAAGCAAAAACCGTCATTAGGCTAATGAAATAAAATTGAATAGATTTCTTGTTATGTCTACTGTTTCATTAATTGCATTAGATAGATGTCAATTAAGCGTACATACAAAGAAAACACACTCACACAAACAAACAATCAGTTAGACAGGCGGACACTGGTAGAGAGGTTTTATAGTGTGAACGCATCAGATTTTAACATATATTTTATAAATGATTGAAAAATGTGAACAAATGCCCTTCAAAATCTGACCCCTGTTATGAGCAACGCGAAAATTACTTGACATGCGTTTAAAGGGACGCATATGACGTTGAGGGGATTAAATATGTCTAACTTCATTTAAAGCATTGTTTGCCATTTTGATGTAAAGATTGATGTATTTCATTTATCATTAGAATGTTGAATCAGCAAATCTTAGCATAAAAACCGCTAAGAGTCGAAACATGTCTCTTCGTTGGTTTTTTTTTAAATGAAAACATTTGCAAATTGAATTCAAAATTTTGCAGTTTTCATAAACCAAGTAATCGTATAAGGAAAGCTTACTGTGGTCTCCTCAGTAACCGTACAAAGACGGATTTACATTTTGTTATACAATCGAATGCTGATATATACCTATAAATCTATTGATTCGTCCCGCGCAATTCATACTCATGACGTCATCTACTTGATCGCAGCACACAAGTCATACACACACGTAAGACTGATTTAAAATGTGGAAGATTGCTAAGGATAAATGTTTGCATAGAAGATATGACTCACTAGTAATGACTTTATGGTTTAAAACAATAATGATACATAATATTTAAAAACGGCAAGTACCTCTATCGTTCTTAGGCAAGAGAATATTACAAACCTTGGATAACAAGGTTGTAAAACTTTTATAACTCTAAGTCACCAAGTGGAGTGGTACTTTCGAAATTCAATGTAATACACTTTAGTTCGCATCAGTGTTATCAATTAGAGTGAATGCTAGGTATATGTACAATCCTATTGGTGTGAAACTTTTCTAAAGTAAACTAACATATCATAAGACATGTCTACAACAGATTTGAGAAATTTGATAGGGTAACAGTCATTTTCGTGGTCGGATCACATATGAACGCGAATGACCGCGAAAAACCGCAAATGACCGCGAATAAGCGCAAAAGACCGCAAAATAACCGCGAATAACCGCAAATGACCGTGATCACAATTTGTCTGCGGTTGACCGCGATCTGAATGCATTCTGATCGCGATCGAACGCGTTCAGAATGCATTCAGATCGCGGTCGAATGCATTCAGAATGCATTCAGATCGCGGTCGAATGCATTCAGAATGCATTCAGATCGCGGTTTTCGGGTAACTAATTCTGCAAGGGTCTGTACGTATTAAAGTGCTAACTTGATGCGCCGATCTGCAAGAGATGGTTCATCAGCTTCGACGTAAAGGCTTTCAATGTGAGATGTTATGAAGGCCCCAAGACAAAGTCTGAGACCCTGGTGGTAGATTGTATCTAACATTTTGATATATGAGGGAAGGGCACATTCATAGATGATTGAGTCATAGTCCAATTTTGACCGGATGAGTGATCGATAGAGATGTAGAAGGGTTTCTTCATATCAACCCCATTTAACATTTGAGACGACCTTTAAAAGGTCTAATGCTTTTAAACATTTAGCTTTAAGTGCTTTTATATGTGGGATAAAAGAAAGTTTATTGTCAAAAAGGATGCCAAGAAATTTGGCCCCCGGAACGACCTTAATTGGAGTTTTATATAGAAAAAGGTCTGGATCTTTGTGCAATTTTGCATATTACAGAAATGCACACAAGATGTTTTAGATTCGAAAATTTGAAGCCATTTTCTAACGACCATTTATGAATTTTATTGAGACAAAGTTGTAATTGTCGTTCGATTGATGGCATATTCTTGCCTCCGCAAGAGACTCCAAAGTCATCCACAAAGAGTGAACCATCAGTATGATCATTTAAAACTTTAGCCAAGCTATTTATTTTAATGCTAAATAGAGTGACTGATAACATGATTCCTTGTGGGACACCGATTTCTTGTTCAAAGAAATCAGATAGGGTAGAGCCCACACAGACCTTAAATTGACGATCATATAAAAAGTTGGATATAAATTCAGGCATACGACCTCGCATGCCAAATTCATGTAAAACTTTTAGGATGCCATGCTTCCGTGTTGTATCCTATGCTTTTTCCAAATCGAAAAATATAGATACTGCATGTTGTTTGTTTATGAATGCATACCGAATAAAAGTTTCTAAACGTTTCTAAACGTACAAGATGATCAATGGTACTTCGTTGTTTTCGGAAACCACATTGAATGTCGGCGAGTAATTTGTTGCTTTTCAAGTACCAAACGAGACGATCGCTGATCATCCGTTTCATAGTTTTGCATACGCAACTTGTTAAGGCTATGGGACGATAATTAGAAGGGTCTGTATGATCCTTTCCTGGTTTTGGAATAGGCACAATAGTAGCATTATGCCAAGGAGATGGAAAATTACCCGTTCATGTTCATGTTCATGTTCATGTTCATGTTCATTATGGTCTTCTCCATTATCAGATTTGAAATTGATTGGTCGTTTTCCTGTACTCTCCAAGATTTTCGCTTTTGTTGATTGACATTACAGCGAGCTTTAGCTCTTGCCTTTCGGCAATTTTCAAGGTTATCTCGAGTTCGTCGTTTATAGAGCTTTTGCTCAGCCTTTTTACGGGCCTTAATGGCTTCATCACAAGCATTATAAAACCATGGCTTGTGAATATGTGGATTCGCCGAGGTTTTAGGTATAGTTTTGTTTGCAATTTTGATGAGACCTTTGGAAAAGGCCTCAACCGGATCAGCTGAATTTATAAATTTATCATATGTTCGCGGCAAAGGGCTGAAAATGTGCCCCAGCTAGCTTTAGTAAATTTCCAACGAGGGTTGTGACCCTCAGGGACGGGCGAAGAGTGTTCTAATACAATTGGGAAGTGATCACTTCCACATGTATCCTCATGGACAGACCATGAGAAGTCATCCAAGAGGGATGGATCAGTTACTGATAAATCTATTGCAGAGTATGAACCTGTGGCAGGGTGCAAATAGGTATTAGAACCCTCATTGAATAGGCATAAATCATTTTGGACAAGAAAATTTTCAAGTCGGTTACATCTTGAATCAAGGGAGTTCCCACCCCAGAGGGCATTATGACCATTAAAGTCACCAAGAATAATGAAGGGCTTTGGTAGTTGACTTATTAGTTGGTCAAGATCTTTGATATTAAGATGTTGAGATGGTGGAATGTATAAAGAACAGAGGGTTACAGTTTTGAATAATGATAAGCTGACTGCAACAACTTGTAAAGGAGTTGTTTCTGTGAATAATTCCATCACGCACCAAAATTGATGCACCTCCTTTTGCCCTATTAGCAGGGGGAGGGATGGAATTGTTGATAGTAAATGGTCTCATTGAGACCGTATCTGTGCCTTTAAGATGTGTTTCTTGAAGACAAATTGTTTGAGGATTGTATTTTTGTGCTAATAAGCCCAATTCATTATAATTGACTCTAAAACCTCAACAATTCCACTGAAGGATTGCCATTGTAAAAATTAGATGGTAAATTAGAAAAGGCCTCATGGTGGTGCTTTAACGGGAGAAAGGCGACGATCCAAGGACCGTGGCCTATGGCCCTTCTTGGGCGTAATTGAATTTATTGTTTAACTCGACCACATCCCGCTGGCCTTTAGGAATGCCATCTGATGTTTTCTGTTTTGATTTTTGAGCATCGTTTGATTTTGAGCTTGTTTGTGATTTAGTTTTTGTTGATGTTAATTGACATCCTGTCACCTCGACAGGATTTGTACAGAAAGAAGAGGGAATGTCATGGTACCTATTGTTGAAGATGTTGAGTTGCGTAATCTGGTTTGAGTAGGCGGATGTGACACCCATTGTATGTCTGTTTGAGTTGATACTGTCGGTTTTTGAAACAGTTGCAGAGGAAACTATGGAAGAATATAAGGCTTTTTGGGGCCCTCAAGAACCAGACGTTTAGCTTCAGGGAAGGGAATGTTTTGAGTGTATTTGAGTTTGGGAATTTGAGACTCCTGCTGCCACTTTGGACATTCCTTAGAGGAAGCCAAATGTGTTCTCCAGCACAGTTGGCACACTTGGGCGACTCCTTGCAGTCATCAGAGTGGTCGTCATCCTCGGGCTTGCCGCAGCGAGGACAGACACGCTCATCAGCCCTGCAGGAGTTGCTTCCATGGCCTAAATTCTGGCAACGGTAACAACGGATGGGTTGGGAATGTAGAGTTCTGTTTTGAGTTTGTAGTAGCCTGCCTTGATGATTTAACAGCTGTCACTGCCTGGTCCTTGAGGTTGGCAAGGAGCTTATCTGCTGAGGAATCTTCGAACTCTTTAAATTTTTGGCAAATTGACTTGTGGCTCTCGGGAGAAAGCTTGAAGTATCTCAGGCTGATGTCAACGTCAACTTTGAAGATGACATGATCAAAAGGCAGTGTCACCTTTGCCTTTCGTCTTGGAGTCTTGAACGTTTGGGGCTCGATTCTACTTGGAATCAGAACATCAATGATCATGTCCTCGTTGTCTTCATCTACGGATATGACATTTCCAATTGTCCAATCATGATCGATCACGAGAGCAACGTAAGTTCCTGGTGTTATCTTAGTTTTCCTTACTTCTTTCTTTCTAAACGTTACTAGTGTCGATTCAGTGCTCTGTGACACACGTTTAATGGCCAGTTCTGTTGCACCTATCGGAATGAACGCATGGTGGCTTCTTGTCCCTGGAACTGTTGAGCATGATGAAAAGCGCAAGTCTTGGTTTTCAGTTTCTAACTCAATCTCTTCCTTTGAAACGAACAATATTTTTGTAACAGGAATGGAAATCACTGCCCAATCAAACAGCTGCTGTGGCGTTGTAATTTGGTTTTGGAGAGGTGCTTGAAGACTTGCTTTTGCTGCAAGTCTTTTAATTGTCCCTCCTATTCCGTCACAAGCATTTTTGCCATGGCTTGTTGCAAAAAAATGCCACTCTGCTTTGAGTCCGAAATCTGCTTCATGAAAACATAGATTGACAAAGTTTTTGTAATTTTTATATTGACTTGCTGCTCCATCACTGAAGTACATGATCTTTCTGATCCCCGGAAGGCAAGTTTTCACGTTATGTAAGACATGTTTCAGAAACACGTGGACCGTCACACAGTCATGCTTCAAATGGTCACTGATGACTGCTACACTCAAATGCTTCAGTTCGTCATTTTGTCTGTGGTATACGACTACTGGGTAAACAGTTGCTTGGGAATTGTCCCAGTGGAAACCCTGGACTGCGTCTTGTACAACAAAAGAATAATTTTCCGCAAAGTCCAGAAGAATTATTGCAGTATCGTCATCCAATTGATCTTTGAGCCTCGCCATGAAGGCTGACTGAGATTTTGCAGTGAAATGATGAACTGTCATATCAATCTTTCGTAAGAGGACATCAAGGAAATCTTGAGGACTTGAGGATGTTGTAATTAGGTTCGTTCTATCGGTATATACCCAAACTTTATGGAAGATTTCATCCTCTTCATCTAGACCTCTTTCCTCGAGATATGACTGGATAACACTTTTCAGTGCATTAATACCAGGACAGTTATCACAACGGTACAACATGCATTCTTGTGCCTGGGTGTTGCATACAACCTTCTGTAGAAGTTCCTGAATATTTAAATTCAACCCTGGCAATGCAGCAAGCATCAGTTTGACATTTTGATGTATCTGACATACACACACTGAATGTGTACCAGGAGCTCCAGAAGAAATACACCATTTCGGTCTCAGTTCACAAAACTTTGAAAATGAAATTTTGTAGAGATTGCTCGTCTCTTCTTTAAAAGAAACATAGAGTTCTTTAAGATTTCCTAAGAGTAATCTTTTCTGTTTGTGAACCTTTTCACCATTAATGCGAACACTAACAAACTCCTTCATACCTGGACACATTCGAGAAATGTTGTCATTTTCAAAATACTGTTGAACTCTCGATAACACGTCTTGAGGAAGAGGGTGGCCAATGTAGGATCTGGGACTTGCCATAAATCCACATTGTTTCCTGAGAGCTCTGCTTTGCTTAACCATATATCTGGTTGTACCAAATTCATTCATAGTTTGTTCTATTGTCCAACATGAAGAAAGCATTGTTAGAATTTGCATTTTGACAGATCGTGAAGATGATTTAAATTTTGTTTTCATTTCTGTTATCAGTTCATTGAAATCTCTGCATTTTGGACATTTGGTTGAAGATGGATAGAGTTCTGATGGGTTCATATCAAATGTTTTTGCAACTTTGGTGACAACTGCTGATTCTACTTGGGCAACTTTCCGTTTGAGATATGTCTTTTACCGATTGTCTGTGGATGAAAAGGGGTCAATCCTTCAGCAGTCAATCCAGGATTGAAGGGTTCCAGTTGCTCACTGAGCTCTGTAACATTCTGCTCAACTTCGTAGTTTGGCTCAAGATCGGTCACCTCTGATTGTTTTCGACCAAGTTCGATATAACACGAGGGACACAACTTCTGGCCAGGTTTAACCCTCTTAGAAGCAAGATCATTAATGGCCGTTGCTTTATCAGGCAAAACAACTTTCAGAACGGTGTTCAAATGCTTTTCGAATGGGTCCACACAGGATGTTTGGTAAAGAGAATATGATGATGAAAACATACAGTATCTGTGTCAGTGTTGTTCACCATATCTGCACGAGCACACAGTAGACTGCGTTCATTTTCTGTAAGATTACCAATTGTCAATAAACCTGTTCGTTTTGTGTATGCACTTTTAAGACAATCTGTTATGGTTAAGTAACCAATTGAACATCTCTCCAACGCCATATTTTGAAACACAGAAATGTGATACAAAGAAATTATAGTGATAATCAAAGTGATTTGTTAATATTGATTAGTATCCATTGCAACTAAGTGATCACAACCATCCCGGCTTAAAAATAAACTTCTTAATCAATGAACTAAAGATTGATACCCAGCATCCGTTTAATCAATTGTCAATTATTAACTAACCTGTCAAACTAACAAGTTAACAAAACAACGAGACACTGGCAACAAGCGACTGAAGTGAATAGGAAGTGATAAAAGTAAGGTATGTTATTCTCCCGATCCGTGTCAGAGTACTAGAAAAGAACCACACCACAGTGCCTCGTATGTCTTTCATTTGTGCAATTTTGTTTTCCGCGAAGCAGGTTACGTTTGGGTACATTTTCTACTTGTCAGTCAGGAAATTGATGATCACCTAACATGACAGAAGCAATGTATTTTGAAATATGTAGTTGACAGAAACATTCACTCGAACGTACCTTCCTTCGCAGAAATTGTTTGCCTATTGTCTCGTTAAAAGGTGAGTGAGTTGGTGTTTAACTGCTTTGAGAATATTTCATTTTTTAAGCACGCGAATGTTATCATCCAAAGGAGGGTGAAGGAATGGAAAGCAAACGGAAAAGACGGAAAGAAAGATTAAATTGTATTGTTTGCATCCTACAACGAAGGAACAATACAAAATGAAGCACCCTTAAAATCCCTATTTGATTTTTAACGGGCTATATCTTTTAACATTTATTTCTTGAAAACAGGAAATTTTACCCTCGGGATTTTTTTATATGTTAGAGCTAATATAATGAGGAATAAACTGTAAAAATTTCATGACTGTGTGAGGTGCGCCTTTTTGCACAGAGACAATTGAATATAGTAAAATTTCAGTGTTTTGCTGAGGGTGGGTATATTTAAATTCACTCAAACTAAATACGGATGGATGAAAGAGTATAGGAATTATGGAATGGGCTGTCTGATTATTACTTTCAACCTTCATACACGTTAATATCACTCAAGCCCTCACATCTTGTTGATATATCTTAAGGAAAAGGGGTCATTTTCTGAAATTGCTTGAAATTTGACCCAATATGTAATATGCAAACTTCAGGTTATTTCTTAAATGTCTGAAAACCATATAAGTACGCCGCTACAGTATTATATCTACAACACATTGACAAAAAAATAACTTACAGAAGTAAACAAAATAAATTTTTGTGAACAGTTTTATGAAAGTGGTGTATTGGCGAGATTTGCGTTGTGTGTCACAAATTTAGTCCCCTTACGGCAAAACCAATGCAAACTGAAAATATTTTGTATTGTTTTTGTAATGTCCTGTATATGTACTCTGTTTGGTGTGAAAACGAAAAAAATCGGTGACATCAACTGGGAGGCTTTGGTCGAATCGACATGGAATGACCCTAAATGATTTATTTCAAAGCAATTAAGAGTCCAATTAAACTAGCTAATTCGTATTTTTATTCCATCCTCAGCTACATTTAGTAAATGTTTATTGCCTATATAAATAATCCTAATTGGTTAAGTTGGTTACTCATCCTAAAACTATTTCCATTTTATTAACCATTATTTATTGACGTTACCTTGTGGATTAATAATATTAAAAAACGAAAACGAAAGTTACATTCGTATTGGCGAACTCTATGTCTATACAAATGTGATTTTTAACCTTGTTATCCCATAATTTATATGATATATTGCATCTAAAGGTTAAGCAATACATTCTTTGGAAATTGACTTTTGCGTTATTGTTTTGAAGAGTGTATATTTATGGTTTCTATCAAAACAGTCACTTTTAATCTATACAATAGTATTAACTATTATTTAAGTATCGTAGGTACTATATGACTATATGTGTATCAACCCAACTGCGGATCCGCCCGATCTTAAGATGGGACGCGTCCCAACTAGGGATTCCAAGTTGGGACGTCCCATCTTGAGATGGGTCGGGGGATACTAAAAAATGTTAATCATGTTCATATGTTATAATGAATTGTGCCAGTAAAACATGTTTTTAGATAATTTTGTTCTATTCTTTTCACATCTACGAAGAACATTTGATTTGATGTTCATTTACTTCACTTTCTGACTCGGTTTCATCTGTTATCGAGTACGAACGATTCAACACTACTTAAACAATTATTCAAAGTCCCATTTGATTACTGATTGAATCACATTTGTTAAGCGACATTACAAAATCAGATCAATATATAGATTTATATTTAGATAATAGTTTTCAGCATTTTTCAAACGACCAATACATGCGAAGATCGAACAGCTGTAAACAGAGAAACCAAACGGCTCCACATTTCACAGAGATATATTTGTTTCTTAGTTTCTTTACAAAAAGGTGGTATAAACTTTTAACAAACAAAGATATGAAGTTATTGTAATACAGATCCAAGTTTAACAACACTAGTGATAAATTGCATTTTTTAAAATATATATATTTAAAAAACGTACCTGATACAAAGAAATGAATAATCCATGCAAAAAACTTCTATAAGCAGAAATTAAGGTACTCTCCATCGTTACAATCCAGCGCTGAATGGACTGAATATGTTAATGTGAAAGCTTGGCATAACAGAGGACGAATGATTGGGCACCAATTTGCCCACCGTAGGTAGTGTTAGGCTAAAACAACATATGGAGACACCATAAGCCCATGTTGTTTTAACAATTATATATTATCTTGTTTATCTACTTGGCTGATTGTATCAAATGTAAAAAAAAATTAAAGTTCCTATTAGCAAAGTCTGGTTCCCCAACATTTTAGATATTTTCAACTAGTGCCAACTTAGGGCTTGAATATTCCCTAGTAATTCATATCAATATACTAAAATCTATCTTAACGGCGACAAATCTTTTTTTTTTAAATGTTTTTATTCACTTCAGTTGGATACAATCAAAGGTGGGTACAGTTGAGAGGGTAAACAAGAATTTATGACATAATAAACATGAACAGATGACAAATGTATTTTTTACAATCAGCAGTGGGAATAGAGAATACATATGAAAAGATTTATCCCTCGTAAGTCTCATAAATCTTTGTCACAGAGTGTTAACGAATTCCTAATAATATCTGTTTATCATTTCATTAATGATACCAAACGATTTTAAAGCTCTTTCCTGAAATTTGTACCAAATGTAAGGTAGAAAAAGCTAAATATAAATTTGAGTTTAGTAAGAATAATTGCAAATGTATATTTCCATCAATGTACTTGATATCTAAATCATTTTATGTTTGTTTCAGAAAAAGAATTTATATAGGCATTTGCTACCTGTCTGTTCATCCTTTTTCCTTTTTGTATATGTATACTGAATTTTGTGTAACACATGTTTTATGGAAATAAAATACTGTTTAAATCATAGTATTATAGTTACTAACCATTATATGATTACACATATTGCATATTCTCATACAATGAAATATGATAATATTTTACATTAAGCAATGACAGTTTCAATATCAAATTTGTATAAGAAATGACAGTTTCTATATCAAATTTGTATAAGCAATGACAATATGAATCATTTAGTCCTCTGAACATAACACATTAGTAAAAATAACTCGATAATTGTTCGTATATCAATAAAACTTCGTTGATGTGTATTTAGAAACATGGGGGGGGGGGGGACATGTTAAGTAGCATATTTAAGAAAACAAAACGATTAGTTAAGTAAACTTTCAGCTGTAAAACAACAATATTACACTGAAATTTTACTCAACTCTGTACCCTGGTTTGTGTCAAAAAATCTTGTGAAGGTAAACAAAGTTTATTAATGACCTCAAAGTCAACAAACTCCGTTTATAATCTTCTTGTAATATTGGTAAGAAATGAGTTGAAATACTGTATTTCTAAATTAGCATGAAGAAATTGCCTTTGCAGTATTGAATATCTTAACCGAATTGTGTTGCAACTGTACATCGTATTGGTTTGAAATAACTTTGTTTTGTATGTTTGATGGTTCCAAAATATAATTTTCACTGGCGCGGCATTAATATAACCTTCCAACTTGCTTGCAAATCTATTTCCTTTTTTGAAATGAAAAAAATATGTTTAAACCATAATCTTCTTTTGTAAATCTTGGAGGTGAGGTGAGGTGAGTTGGGGATTAACGCCGCTTTCAAGATTATATCACTTATATCAAGGCTGCTAGTATTAGTGCAGGCAGGGAGAAAGCCCGCAACACCACTGTGGCTATGCATTGCGGTGAGTAAATCTTGGAAACTAAATTCTAAATTTTTTAAAATTCTATTAAAAATTCTGCTATTTCCCCATAAATAATCAATGGATGATGTTAGATTTCATTTTGGTTACTTTACATGATAATCGTTCTGTTTATGAAAAAAATATTTTGAATATTTTCAGTTTGGCCAAACAACTTTCATCGAATAACAATACAATAACAATAAACATAAACATTTGATCACGTCTGCTTCCTACCAGTGATATTGCCGATAGGGGCCAATGCCTTGATAAATATGAATGATAATCATTGACTAAAACAACAAACGCTCGGCGTGTACCTTTGTAGTGTTACAAGCATGCTCATGTACAATTGGTACCCATTCTGGTCACTAATTGGAAGGTGACACACAGGTATTAGTGTCATAACCGAACCGGATGTTTACCAAAATACCTTCTTTCGGACCCCCTCTCCCCCCTCCATCCACCCCACACCCTTCTCTGAACTACCAAGCAGGTATGTTTGCCATTTGCACCACGACACTGATCAGATCAGGTTCGATCGGAAATATGAAGAGGCATAACTGGATTTATTTATTGGACATCTTATAAGCATTGACGGAACACCATTTATAGGTTAGTGTTTGTGAATTATGTTTAAGAAACAAAGTCTTAGATTCGACTATCAAACACGATGAGTACATTGAAATCATGATTAACGGATTACAAGGAATTAGCATTCTTGGTATTAACTTAGAGTGGGTTTTGAGTGTATATTTCTCTTTTTTATTTGCTTAACATGCTGTCACAATTAAAAATATTTAAGAATATAATGAAATAATTTATAAAATCTTGTATAAGAGTTACTTTTGAAATCGTATTGTACTATGATGAAAGACTCGTATGCGATGAGAGATAGATATAGCCAATAAGTCATGAAAATCAACATAAAATCAAAATATCTCTCGAGGGCCTTAAAGCGCTTATCTAAATGATACATCTTATCATGTTATTACTAAAGTCAACATTAGAATAAGAATATTATGAACATGTTAAAGTATTCGCCGTCCCATCTCAAGATGGGACGTCCCAACTTGGAATTCCAAGATGGGACGCGATCCCAAGTTGGGATGATACATATACACTATATAACAAGACAGTTTCATTGCTCCATCATTTCCACATTTATTCAATTTATTCTTTCCAATGTAACCAAAGTAAAGGAAAATAGGTTTGTTATTTAGACGCCTAAATGAAATTCAATTAAATATCAAAGTTCTTATTTACAGGTTGTTGATAGGTTTGAATGTCTGGCTGCCTAAATATAGCTTCTGAATTGTTCAAACAAATATTTCAGTTTCTATGTAAAAACAGTAACCTTAAAACTATATATTTATGGAACTTACTATATTCATCTCTTCAGGTAGGAAGCATATGAATGCTAGTAATTTCACACGTGTCCTCATACACATAAAGTAATTACTTTTTTTAGTTTCCAATGAGAATATAAATTTACGATAATCAAGAGTCCAAATACAAGGATATATATATATATATATATATATACAAGAAAAATTCACAAACACTACTCTCAGGTATATATAGATAAAATAATGTTATTGTAGAATCAGGTACATTTTCACATTCACATTTGCTAACAAGCGCTTTGTAAATGTAAATTTCCTTGAATTCATGCTCATGACGCATCTACTTCTATGACGTCATAAAGAGCGCCACGTCACGTCACAATCAACGTGATTACAACTGACATTCAAAGTCTAACCTGAAGAAGCCATCATGGCAGAAAGCGCTTGTTAGCAAATGTGAATGTGAATATGTACCTGATTCTACAATAACATTATTTTATCTATATATACCTGAGAGTAGTGTTTGTGAATCCCTTGTATATATATATATATATATATATATATATATATATATATATATATATATATATATATATATATATATATATACAAGGGACAGGTTAATGTAACACTGCAGAGAGCTTACAGATCAACTTGCCTAGTGCCATGTCAGGATCTATGAACAAGATAGTGGTGTGTGTGCGTACCGGCGATATCCAAGGAGGTGGCACTGATGCAAATGTTGCCATCATCCTCCATGACATCCATGGGGCAGCCTCAGAGAAGATCAAACTCGATAATTTCTTCAGGAATGACTTTGAAAGGGGGCATGTGAACCTGTTTCAGTTGCCTGGTGAGAAGACAAGTCACTTAGCGAAGCTTCTCAAGCTTGAAATATTTCGGGATGAGAGTGGAATCGGAAGCGCTTGGTTTGTTGAAAAGATCACACTTGAGGACAAGTCAACCGGGGATCTGTTCACCTTCCCATTGTTCCGATGGTTGAGACCTCACTACCACTATGTCTTCAGGGAACATGACACATCGCTACCCCAGGAAGATGAACAGAAGGAACAGAGGAAACTCGACCTGGAAGAAAATAGGAAAACGTATGAGATTGACATGACTGATCTCGATTTCCCTGCGATGGTAAGTGTGACGTTTCGCTTCGAAAAAAAAACATTTTGACACGAGCTAGTCCAGCATGATAGACGTAATCCTTCGTCAACGTCAAGGATCCGAAG
Organism: Phorcus lineatus; assembly: GCA_921293015.1. Taxonomy (NCBI): domain Eukaryota; kingdom Metazoa; phylum Mollusca; class Gastropoda; order Trochida; family Trochidae; genus Phorcus; species Phorcus lineatus. The sequence goes on from OV121082.1 coordinate 34,892,731, forward strand.
CCTATTTTATCTGCAGCAGCGTCCCGACGAATTTGATAGGGAAGAATTTTGAAGGCTAAGTCAATAAATCCCGAAACATCTAACTTCAATCGACACTGATGGAAAGATAAACCATTTGACTATTATATCCAAATTATATCATATCTTAGAAAAATTTTATTCAGCAACATTGAATTCACCGCTATCTGCCTCTTTTATGACAGCATTGATAGAGGCCATTTTGAGTAGGGGGTGGCGATGCATTCGTTGCTACTAGAGAGGAAAGACTCGTTTGATACCGCAGTCAAAGGTTTTTTCTGTTTTCCATGTGATTATTGAAGTTAGATGTTTTCTTTTTATTTTCTGAAGGCAAAACCCTTCCCGATCAAAATCGTCTGGCAGCTGCTACAGATAGAATAGGCTTCGAACTTCGGGTGCGCAGTCATCGCACAGGTTTAATTTATCTGAACTAGACATGAGCATGATGTTAGCCCCCTGATGAAACTAATGTTCAAGGAAATATAACCATTTGACGACAAACATTTTCACAATAAACCTTATTTACGAAATGCTTTTTTTCTTGTCCCACTTGACATATCGCCTTCTATCACTATCATATTTTACAGGACTTTAAAAAAATTGCACTAATTCCATACGCCGAGAACTATGTCCGAAAATAGTTTACTTCCTGGTTTGATTCCCTTTAATTACGAATATCTAAACATTTGATAGGCGACCGGATATTTTGATACTCTCTGAAAACCTAGATCAGAAAACTGATAGATGTCAGCTATGAGACCATGTCGCATTCTACAGAAAACGGTTTTGAACATGAAAACTCGAAACGTAGATTTTGCTTATTACTGCAAATGTTATTTCGAAAATAGTCTGAACAAAATTTAACGGAGGTGTCTTAAACTGTGAGCGATAATTGATTTAAAGAACACTTCGAATCATTTGAGTGATAAAATAATCTGCTGACGTCATAAGACTTGCGTGAATAAGCAGCGAATCATTAACTCGACAAATTTGACTTTACCTTACTCGATGAGATACAATGTTATTATTTATCAAGAAAAGGAAAGGTATCCTCTGTTGATTATATTGTCAGGGACAAAGTTAACAGTTAGGATAATATCCGTATTTTCCCTGACTGAAATAGCATGCGAATCTACCGATTAAAATAACACCTTTATTTAAATGATTAAATAAAAGGATGACGTCATAAGACGAGCCTAACTAATGAATGAAGGATTCGGTTCATAAAATGATTATCTAATACGCAGGTTTAAATTTTGAGGGAAAATTACAGACAGAACATTTTCAGTATCTCGTTGAATATCACGTGCATGTCATGTGAAAGAGTGACGTGAAGATTAATATTTTGCATGAGTCACGAGACGAAACATATCCTCTATGTGAGTGTACCAAGTTGCTTTAGATTTCGTGCACTACGTGACAAATATCTGTCACATGAAGTAATGTATATTGCTTGTCTAGTAAAACCTATGCTCGTGCGCAGCAGACATGTTGATTCAGTATTTCAGGGAAAAAACATCTTTAATCCAACTATATACTAGCTTTGTGTATTAAGAAAAATCTCAAATAATTTCTCGAAAAAATATTTATAATTGTAACTATATGTATGTTTAATGTATGTAGAACATATTATACACAGATTTTGAAATATCACCTATTTGCATTACTGATGCCAATATTGATGACTGACCAATGAAGTTTGAATTATGTTTGCAATTTCAGTAACAAATCCTATATGAAACAGTCCATTCATGTCTTCATTTTATTTCTAATATTAATATATTCAATATATATCTGTTAATTGCTTAGTAAACATGGAATTATTGTTTAACCCGCAGGTGAAAAATCTACCAGCCCAGGAAGAATTCTCAAATCCATACCAGGTGTGTTGGGTTTTTTTAAATTATGAAAGTTATCGTGTTACAACGTTGTCATTAACCGTATTGTGTCATTGTATATCATGTCAAGTCATTCTCTACCTAGCATTTATTCAAAAGTATTCAGGTTATATGTTATTGGTTTCAGTGGGACCTTTCTAAACTCCAATTCGATCTAATTGTTAAAAGCAAAATTCAAGTACTAACAATGGAAAAATGGAAAACAATGGACGACATCAAGAATATCTACAAAAAAGGTTTCTTTTCCGAACCAAAGGTGAGATGAAAAGACTTTCATGATGAAATCTTGGACGGAAATTTCAAACAATCGTGCTAACAAACTTAGCAACCGCGTCATTAGTAACCCTTTTTTCCATCTTACAATAATTGATTTAAATTTTGCCTTTAGTAAACGTCAAAGCGCACATTCTGAACTTAGTTTCTAATATCCGAAATTTTGTGGAAGGATGCATTATCGATTATGATTATAAAAGAAATAAATATTAATATAGGAATTTGCCCAATTCAGCTTGAGTTACACAAGGGTAATAATATTCCATATCTTGAATGTCCATATCAGTGTATAATTTGTTTAGCATTAGATTGCTTTCTCTTGAGTGACGACTTTCAATTTGAAGTTCCTTTTCACCGTTAGCAAAACATTTCGTCAGAAGATATTTCAGATGAAATCAGAGTTGTAGTTAGCACTTTATACACAAGATATTTTTACCTATTTTGGGTTATCCTTGTAACTTGAGTGCACTCTCTTTCAGTGCGTAGCTGTTTAGTCTTGTTTTCAATCATTTCCGGCCACCCAGGGTTTAATACGTCTATACTCTTCACAGAATGAAACATTCGCAGGCGATATATTGTTGAGCATCGGACCATTCAGCCCTTGCTGACCAACAATGTATTTTAGTATCAGTCGACCGTTCTTCAGAAACCCTTTAAAGATCGGGTGAAATGCCCTATGGTCGATTTCGGAATTCGTTAAAAGGGATTACAATTTGACGTGGACTCAACTTTAAATTTCTGAAATCGGCCGCTAAACAACATAATTACGGCTTTGTAATTTAATTGCCTAATTACGACCGGCGAGCAGAACCTGAAAGGCCCCGTGGTCACTGAAGCGTGAATCTTTCGTGACGTGCTAGTTGGCATATCATCATTCGCTCGTTATGTAAAACAACACTAGCCGATAGTAAATCTCACAGTTTAACTGTCGGTTTTACCTACTAAACGTTATCCAAACAACTCAAACCTTAAAGGAATCTATTGTTTAATTCATTGTCTGGATATTTCTATTTTTGCAAGCGCAAGACCCTGATTAAATACGATGCTGTGTGCACTTTCCTACGGAATGTTTTTCAAAGTCACGACCCTGCGCCATGTTGTCATAGTTATAAGATTGCGCTAAAGTATCCCGGAAGTATTTTTTACACGAACTATGCTCACTTATTGGACATTATATTGAGGGATGCACCGGCATCCTTATTCCCATAAAAATGTAACCTTTATTAAGTATTAACGCATAATGTCCACCAGCTACTCGGAAAGCGAGATATCATTATCTATGGAATGTGTCTCATCATGTTCAGAAACGCTAATTTCAATTGACGGGGACGATACTTTTCCTTACTTATATGAGCCAAATGACAGTTCGAGTGGCTCAGAAACAGAAGAGACGACAAGCAATCAAAACCGAGACAGATTGAACGACATCGACTGGTTTTAATTTCTTTTGGCATTTTCAATTTAATTTTTATGCTATTACAACAAAACTCAGAATTTACTATTAATGCTAAATTGCATTGGACTGATTATTTTTAAAAACAATTCTCCATTATATTTATATATTTTTTCAGTCAACAGAAATAATAAAAAAAATTTAATGTATTATTGACCATGGATTATTTGAATATGATATCCGTATTTTTATGTATTTTGGCGTTCACACAATTTTCTAAATGTAATGTAGGCATGTAGTGTATGGTGAGTGAGACGTTATTGTTGATATCGTCGTAAGAATAGCTAAGTGGAAGTCAAATCCTATCACATTTGTAGGTCATACATCATAAATGTACATCCAAAGATAATTTCCTGGGTCCCGTTGCACAAAACTCTAAGGTAGCCTTAAGTCACTAAGGTTAACCTTGAATTTAAGTTGTTCATCAATTACGACGTCTGCCAAATGTTTTCACAACAATCAAATTGGTTTAACTAGTTTGTTTGTTTTTTATGACACACAGGTGGCCGTTATGTAATCCTATCGCATTCAATTTCAATTCTTGATTTAATGGTCTCTAATTATACCTTTTGAATTTTAACGCCTCGGACCCGCCAAGCGGAATATATGTCCTGTCATAATGGCGTAACTCTTGGCATTCGACTGGTACTTAGTTTATTGTCACGGCGTCCAGTCATTTTGAACCAATGAACTTGTAGAATATATATTCAACCAATAAATTAAGAGAAGGAGATTTGGCTCATGCACCTCTAAGGACGATGACACACATTTAAAAAAGTACATCGTGAATAACGGGACCCAACATTCTTTAGGATTACATAGGATGTGTCTAACGCTTGCGTCAGGTATGTTTTCATGTCATTTAATGTTAAATTCAAAGACAGAGATATTGCAACACGGTGTGAGATGTTATACTAGATAAGAATATGATATGTGTTAGTTAAATACAAACGAATATTCCAATAAGTACTAAGTTGTCATGAAAGTGAAGTGAAACAAAATTATTTGTTCTATAGTCATAAAAAACGTTTCCACATTTTTCTCCCGTTTTTTTACAAAAATCTTCATTTTTTCGAGACAATTTATAACTTCATATCGATAAATACATGTTGTAACACTACGTGATACCCCATTGTAATTGGATCTCTCACCGACCAAGTTCTTTACCTTTTTGATATAAACCCACCCAAGAAAACCGCGTCCAAGGATTGTCACAGTCTAATTAAGATGGATTTGACGACTGAGAGGGAAAGTTGATATCATGAAGCCGTTATATATCGTATTTTGGAATTCTTTCGGTCATGCTATTGCCTCTATTTTGCTGTTTTATTAGCTTAAAAATACAGAGAAAATCAAAGGGCTGGGCTTTCAGCTGCCCACTAGCACGTCACACACTGGGCGTGGCTTCGAGTCATGCTTCGGTGATTTTGTGTAAGCGTTCGCCAGTCTCATTAGGCGGCTATCCAAAACAGGGGTATAAAAGGTCTCCTAGTAGTCGAATTAAAGCGTATATTTTCAAATTTGTTGGCTCTATTGATTGATATAAGTGAAGCGAATACAGATACTAATTTGTAATAATCAAATTCATGCGTTACTTCTCCTCTTTAAATGTTTGAGCATAATGTTGTCATATTTACAGTTCTTCCCATTTTCGATAATGTTTCGCCTCGCACCATTAGACTCGTATTTACATCAGGTATTTAAGGGCACAGCAGTACTTTTTAAAAATATTTATTTCTTAAAGTTATCCCGAACGAATATTTTTCAGTAGCTTAAATATCTTAGTCCTCAACCTGACCGTTGTCGTAGTGAACATAACCTAGGATCAAACAAAAACTACTGGCGGCCATTATGTGTGAACACCTTTTAATCATTTGAGGTAGGGACATGGTCTCGTATAGCTTGACCGATCATGGTATGTTCGTTTAGAAAATGTTTCTTTTGATGAAAATAATTTGTCTTGCAATTGGAAATATTTTATATTGGAAAAATTATTTTTGTTTTCGTGAGATCATTTAATTTACCAACAATACTTCTACTGCTTGAAGTGATTTATTCACACATTTGATTTTCATGCATTCGAAAGAGACTTGTACCTTACCTGTGCGTCTTTGTATTACAGACCACTGCCTATTGGTCAGAAGACTGGTTCTTTGGTCATCAAAGACTGAATGGTCCGGTTCCAAACAAAATAAGGTTGTGTACAAGGATTCCAGAGAAGTATAGTTATACTGTTTATTCATATATTCAGAACAGATAACAAATCTTAAAGATTGCAATATGAAATGAGCAAATATTGTTGAATATATGTTTATTTAAGAATATTCATCTTTTACCCTATTAATGCTTTCTAATGAGTTCTATTGAAGCTATATTATACCCTGATGATCACATTTGTGTGAAACCGGTTGGTAATGAATTGATATGGAAAGATACATCTTCAGTCTTATATGTTTATGAAAATATATATTTCAACCTTGTGTTTGATATGGTAAATATATACTAAAAATCGGTTATATTTTCATCAGAAGTAGTGTTATCCTGGAATCTTGTTATAAAGTCACCCTTTCCTGCCGTACAGATATGTTTAAGAACAGCTTGTACAAATCTTTTCATTGCAGGCTCGCAGTTAAAGAAGAGGATTTAACGACATTCCTTGAAGGAAATTCGGTCCAGCAAGCCATTGACAAGAAAAAACTATTTGCCTGTGATCTTGGAGCTCTACATCGCGTTAAGTTAAAGGCTTGTGATGGTCTGGTGAGTAAACTATTTTTGAATCACTGCTTCGGTAATCGTGACATACTTTTCTACCTCACTCGATGTGATAAAGATGGTATTTGCCAAGGAAAAGCATATATTCTATTTATTTGTGTTGAAAATTGACATCTTTCTACATGGTATTTGCGCCATAAGAAAGCCGGTACAAACAAGCTATGTGACGTCATAGCTATGTTCTGATGACGTCACTACAGTTGCATGAATTTTATCGCCACTCACTAGATTCAACTTGCCTAGATTCAACGAGCCATAAAGCTTTTTTGTAATATTGCAAAAGCGGCCCCAAAAAAAACAACAACAACATACAAACACAAACTATTTAAAAATTTAAAAGCACATCATTCAAGGGTTAAGGTTATTTTGAAATGGGAACCTCCTTTTTTGTATTCACATACCACCACAGGCCAAGTTTAGCTCAACGGTGTTTTCGGTATTTACGAGTTGATTTGATAAAAATTTTCAGTAAAATATAATGTACATGGTAATTGCAACCTGCGAAGTTGGAACAAAGAAAGATTAACCCTGTGTGGAAATTCATGTCTAGTTTGAATTTGTGGGACACTCAAGACATTCTAAATAATTTTTATTTGAATAGAGATCGTCTCGGTTGCGACCTTTGCTCTCATCGATCTATGCAGGATTGCATAATGTTTACCAAAGGCATTCTCACTAACACGGTATTACGTTTCGATAAAAACTAAATTATTTCCCTGGATCAATTCAAGGCTTTTGGCGTGTATTTTATAAAGTATATATCTATGGTTATCAAGTTTACGCTGGGAAGTTAGGATAACCAACGAAAGGCACTTTTGCCGCTAAACAAGCTTGGTAACGAAGACATTTTTGAATGGCTACTGTAAAGTTCCAAACGCTGCGAATGTTTCCAGGTTATGAGTTGAGATTTTCTAAATTTATCCCTATATTTCTCATGGATGGACCAGAGGAAACCACGTTCACGTTTGCACGTTCAAATTATTAAACTTTATTTTAAATGTTAAACCATTAAACCTTCTTCGTTTTACTTTCGTCGGATTGTACCTCTTTATTAGACGTATATGATATCGTGTATGATATAAGGGATAAATATTACTTGAAATCATAAACAAGCACATAAAAGGATTAGATATTCTTTTAAAAAATTAGTTTACAGCAGTTTCATGGGATATTTGATTCTACATATAACAAGAAATATTTCGACTTTATTTCTGAAATGCACATGACTTTCTATACTACGCAAATAAACCTTCCAAAACTGTTTATCCATCTTGGTCAAGGATACAATGGCAAATATTTCCTTACCTCTTCATTTGTTGATCTCAAACGGATATATCATCTCTATTGGGATAAATATCGGACTTAAGCATGTTTTGTTCTAAAAAAAACCTGTATATATATAAAATATATAGCTCTAATATCCCTAATTTAATAGTTGGTGATACCGTTAAGGCAAGGCATGTTTACCACTTTTTTATCACTTTGGAACTATCACATTTTCGATATCTTCTTGTAATAATTGTGTTTATTCAAATTTGTTATATGTATATCAAAACGATATATAATTGACAAAAGTAATAAGGAATAAAATAAAAATCCTAAAATTATTTATATTGACATATTTTTCATCGAGCATCTGATGAAATATTAATGATAAAATTGACAATATTATTAACTTATTTTGACCAGTATACATGTAGTTGCAAATATTGGTTTTTAGAAATGTTAAATGAATAATCTACCTTACATCATGATATCATTCATGTTTTACAGGTACCAGCTCCAATAGTTCTGTTGTATAGCAATCTGAAGAATCAACTTCTTCCTATTGCGATACAGCTCTACCAAGAACCATCCCCTGACAACCCTGTAAGTGAAACTCGTGGAAACCAGAGGAAACCTATTATACCTATCACTTGACTTATATTCTGCCTCTAGGAAATATATCTTAAATTTGTTTTTCATTTTATATAAGAAAAGAGCATAAGAGAAATGGTCAGTTAAATTACGTTTTAGACTTGCTTTTCAAGAGGATCAATTTTTTCCCAACAGGTATTCTCCCCCTCTGATGACAAATTCACCTGGGTTTTAGCTAAGATGTGGTACAACCATGCTGAAACTACCTACCATCAGGCGTTGACACATCTGGGTCAGTAATATATCATTCGCACTTGTCATGTGTAAAAGTTTAGGAATTCAGGAATGCAATACATGACTCAAATTTACCGTTTACATGACGATATGTAAGGTGCTTTTATTATCATATTGTAAAGCAATCTCGTTCAAAATCGGTGAAATAATATACCTCTTTAAGTCCTTGAAAATTGATTATAGAGGAGCTATCAACATTTCCGGAAAAATAACAGAAAACACAATTTCATTATGAGATTGATAACACAAATCCATCAAACTTGCAATGTCTTTAATTTTTGTTCCTTGTCAAGTTGAAAATTGTAAGTTGTTTACTTGCTTAAAGTATGTAGGTCATAGGCCAATGATACAAATGAATACATGTTTTACAGAAAATATGTTCTTAATTGCATTGCTCTAACAACGAAAGTGGCTAACTGCTTAATTGTATATGGGTTGCATGAAGACAATAGAGCATAAAACTTTGTGTCCGCTTGGGAATTGCCAATATATTTTTGGAATTAATTCATCCTTAAATTATCATCATAAGTGCATATTAAAATAAAATGATATTCATCTTCTATATAATTGCATTCACATACATTACATGTTCTTCGTTCCTAGGTTCCTTATTATGTCTACCAGTTTCAAGTCTAAGATGTATAGAGCAACATTGTAAGCGAGCTAGTGCATATCTAAATTTGTCACATGTTAAAATGGTAATATAATTCTGTTGAAAAACTATCTTTATACATACAATATAAATAAACTATAGGACTATCCTGTACAGCAGAATGCCATTCTTGTTCATAACCTGTTTTTAATCTATTGAAAAATTCATTAACAAACATTGATGTACTATTAATACACTGATGTTCCCAAACCTAACCAAAACCACTTGAACATTAAATATCTCTTACATTAGAGGCCCAATTGACCTAACCAATATTAAGAGCTTGCAACTGCATATTGTCAAATTTTTCAACATATCTGCAATTAGGCATAGCTAAGATTTTACACCAATATGAAATCACTCTTTTATATACAAAAATACACATACGGTAGCGACTACATTCACCTCTAACAATATGGTTAGACTTTGAAGAACACCAAGGAACCGTTTACAAGCTTGCATATGTATGACTTCTATTTCCGAAAAGATGTCTTTATTCAATCCCCAAATTTCCGATCCATACAACAATAAAGGAGTTACTTGACAATCAAATATTTTAAATAAAAGCTTAAACGAGAGAGGCCTTAATTTATGTAAAGAGGCAAAAATACAATATAAAACTTTCTTTGCTTGAAGGGCTGCATTATGTACTTGTTTCCGCCATCTAAGTGACCTTGTAAACAACAAGCCAAGATATTTATTCGAACTTTCACATTCCAATTTGATACCATTAAAATACCACTTTTCATTATGAGACAATATTCCGCCATTTTTAAAAACAACAACCTTTGATTTACTTAAAGTAACAGACAATTTGTATTCCTCACAAAAATAATTTAAAATATTTATCCGTTTTTTAAGTCCAAAAATCGTATCAGCAAATAACAATAAAAGTAATTCCACTAGTTCCGGATGTAACTGAATACCATACGAACACTTAGACTCAATTTCCTTTGCAAGTTCATTGATAAACATCGAAAATAAAAGCGGACTTGCCATAATCCCATAGGACAATCAAACGATTGTGAATAAGCTTGACCAGAACGAACACATGCCTTGACACAGTCATAAATAGAAAAAATGTTTTCTTTTTATCTTTGAATTACTATTTGGTATGTTTTACGTTTGAAATCCGATTTCGATTATAATGTGACTATATAAGAAAGCCATTGACACGTCAAATGTAGTCACATGCCAAATCAAAGCATAATTTGTCTTTATCTAAGAAACAGCTTAAAAATGTTGGCACTAGTGACTGATTACACAATTTATTTTCTCTGATTGCTAAAAAAATGTATTTGTTGATAATCTGCAATGTTTCTCATCTCGCCTTAGGTTTATTCATATACATAACAGATGCATGTTTCAGAAATGGCATGCTGTTAGCAATTGAACATAATAATCATGAATCATATTTTTCGTAAATGGATATGAAAAATGGGAATTTTTTGAAATTATAAAGGATTGGAATTTCATTCTCTGTATTTCAGATATTAAATTTTTTGTTTATGTATCATTTTTTTATATTATTTGACACTTTCAATTTATGTGACTTAGTTTCAGATTGAATTGAATATAGTATATCCACATAAAAATTTTTTGCAATGGTTATGTCTATCCCAAATTTTAGATGGAACAGACTATTCATAATCTATTTTCATCTATTGTCATAAAATGTTCACTTTGCATATATCTAAGAGAAATAACATGTAGCGTCAAAAGAGGAGCACTCAAAATGAGTCATGAAATACAAATGAGACAGTTTATAGAGATGTTAGCTTTTTTAAATAGAGGCTTTATTACGTTGGTACGTATTTTGTCAATTGGATTAATATAGAGGATATCATATGAGTATCCATGACAACATATGTTAACGACACAAATGCCTATACATTAGTAATTCATGAACAAGAATATTATATGCTGTTTATTACCGCGAAAAGAAATGAAATATCAAAAATCAACATTCAAGCAAAGCGCAGTGCCCGCATTTGGAACGAAACTTCATAAGTGAACTGTGACCTAAAATCATGTTTGTCACGTGGAAAGTAACATATTGTTTTAGGACATCGTATGAATATAATGAACTCCTATATATGTTCCCTCGTGGGAATAAAATATAAATTTGTTCCGTAAACTTGAGCACCATCGAAGTTTACTGTTTGACTCTTGACGAACGCGAAAGGCGTGATTTTATTGTGAGAATTATGCGAAGTAAGTTTTCGTATTCCGGTTCCAGCTTTCAGGTGCGCAAACAAATCTTTGTCACCAGTTCATGCAGTGAACCAAAATGAAAAGAATGGTGTAAACTGTAACATATGATTAACATGACACATACCGGTGTATTATCATCTTATTTCGAGGGAAAGTTAGTATTATAATTGTTGACATGCCCCTCATGAGAATACCATACTGAGGTAGCTCATTCCAACGTTATCCGGTTACCGAACGGTCATATATTTCAAGTTTTGCAAAAGTGGTGGAAATTAGCAAGACTTATAACATCTTATACAAGATATCGTCTTATTTATCGAGTTGACATACCTTTTATAACATCTAGCATCATCATCATTTCAACGTGAATAGGCCACATGCCCAAAACATTTTTACAAACTTCTTATGCTATACAAAAATAGGGTATTGAATATGACCCCAATTTCATCGAGGCCTGTTGGCGAGCTGATTAGCCTTGAGCCGGTCGGTGTTCTGCAAGAATATGACGGTGTGGGTACTATGATGACACAATCACTGTTCGTAATTTAAATGTTTTATCATCAGAAAACCTCAGAAATAAGTAATTACACAAGTGGAGGGTAAAAGAAGTGTGCGCTTACGGGCATAAAGTTGCAACAGCGTAAGTATTGTGGCTGTATTAGTTCTTTGATTCGCCATGTGCGTTTTAAACACCGGAAACGACAAACAAAAAGAGAGATAACTCTAAATAAACAGCGAAACTGGTTCACCGGTAAGAAGCGCTCACACCATTTGCGCTATCGGTAACAACTAACATAAAATGGAGGGATGCGACCGTAAAATAAACAAGTGTCGATAAGTAATTAGACAAAGTTTTTGGTGCACGTATTAAGAGTCCTCATGGGCCACAACAGGTACACAAATGTGTGATCCCAAATTATGTCATAATTTGACTTTCCTACGATGATAAATATCATTACGAGCATTAGACAGCCGAAACATTCAAAATTCTCGATGATTTCGGACGTATAACCCCATTGACTGTAAACAAGTGACCTTCACGTTTGCTTTCCAACAAACATTTTTAATATTTAACTTGAACGGAAGTACGCAAGTAGCCTCACACCTGACGAACTAAAAGGTTCTATTTGTATCTAATAAGTGAACTTAGAAAACTAAGAAAAAAACTGTATTCCGTTTCAGGCTTCACCCATCTGATGATGGAGGGAGTGTGTTTGGCTCTCCATCGAAACGTTTCAGTGTCCCATCCAATCTTTAAACTCCTGGCTCCTCATCTCCTGTACTTGCTATCTATCAACAAGTAAATAACCATAAGATACGATTGCCTGAATTGCTGTTCCTTACATCAAGTCTGTACAGGCCCACCAAACAAAATAACGAATTGCATCGATAAGCAGCGTTTTAAAGTGCTGATCGTCGCTTGATTCATGCTTCTTTTTGCTGTTTTTGCAAATTGCATTTTGTTGCTTAACAATAACATGTGATGTTTCGTCTGTTAATATGTGCACATTTTGTTGCTTTACTCTGCGATTCGATTTTCTGTTTGGTAGGTCTGTACATGTAAAGAATCTATCGTCCGCTGCAGAATTTTCTCTTTGATCAATTTAGGTTGATTTTCTTATTTTAGAAGACCCGATGTTGTCATTTAATTTATTCATTATCAATTGTTATTCAAATATGTTTTATTACGCTGGGAAAAAGAACATCTTGAAAACACTACTACCTTTAGTTTCTAAAAGCTGTGCTATCGAATCATTTTGGTCATCATGTTTTATCATTACTATTTTTCTACCCATTTATTGTTTATTGAATGTTTACAAGTCTGTATAAAAACGTTAATTCTATCGTTTCAACATACTTAACAAGTGTGGATCTTGGGTTTGTTTATCTTTAAATGGTTAAATGATTACATGATCATTCTAAACAATAATGAATCGAGGAGGTCGATCTTGTTAATATGAAAATTGCATTATAGTGTCTACTAAAAGTAGTCGAGAATAATCGTTACTTTCCAACCACATGTAGTTTTCACAAGGTTCAATAGTTTCGTTATCACGATGTTTCTTGCCAGTCTAGCAGTAAAGAAGTTACTGGCTGAAGGAGAGTGGATGGACAAAACAATGCCAGCGGGAAGAAATGGAGTGATTGAAGTCGTTAAAAAAGGGTAAATTAATTATATTTTCTTAGTTCATAATGAAATCTACCCGTAATAACTGAAACAACTATCCCAAGATGTCCTAGTGTTTTGCTGCACTGTAATTCTACGAATCATCGATGTGACATCTCAGAAAATGAGGTTTTTTTACAGTATTTCGTTCATGTCACATCCAACTTTCTTGTTTATTTTAGATTTTCACGTAAAATGAAACGTATTCATCAAGTTAAAAACTGAGGTCCGATGTTGTGTCAACGTTTCAAATTCTATGCTTATGTGTTTCTCAAACATTGAATTAACCCATGCAAAATTAAACGACCATAGTCAGATAACACAGAGTTTTATTTGAGGCTTACTTCAAAGTAATTTTGAAGGTAGTGAGATACGCAAGGGAGATATTATGGATAATGGCTACCTAATTTGATTCTCACGACATTTCCCGGCTACGTCCCCATTTTTAAGTGACTGATAATTAGATACAAATAAACAGAGATTTACGTTTATCAGTTCGTCACTCACCTTTAGAAGTGCCAAGAAGTAGCCCAGCAACACCAAGAGAAATAAAATAATTAATTTGTTATCCATAATACACGCCTTGTATTATTTGAGCCCTTGTTCACTGTAATATTATTTGCAAAATCAGTAGACAATAACCTACAGTTTATGTTTGCAGGTTCAGTACATGGAGACTTGACATAAATGGAAGCCTGCCTGATGATTTGGAAGAAAGAGGGGTATGCACCTTAAGTGTATATAATAAAGAAACACTTATATATCATGCACAATGCACGTGAACATAGACATCCCGTGTATGTGCAGACATAGCATATACGGATAGGACACATCAATCTAAATAATTTACATATTCATTTGTGATTAGTTATACACTGTTCTAGTGACATAAACCTGGCTTTAGTGGCAATAACTTAAATCATCACTGGAGTTGAGATAAAAAAAAATTGCAAATGGAGTGACGTCATCAGAATAATACTATGATGTAACATTGAATTCTGGTACCGGTTTTACAGGTTTAAGGACGTATATAAAGGGGTCAAATCGAAAAACCAACAACCCCAAAAACACTTGATGAATTGAATATCTACTGTCCCTTGAAAAATACCTTATTTGTCCCACCTCTTGGGGTAAATAATTGATAACCTCTTCTTACTCACTCTATGAGATAAACATGGTGTTTGTTACAAACATATAACCTATATTTTATTACCATTAAATAATGGATTCAAAGCACAAATGTTTGGAAAACGTCTGTGCATATCAGTCCGACTATATACACCAAAAAGAGCCAATGTGGTCCTTAAAGAGTTCAATAAAGCAGAACAAAATCCTAAAACAGCACTCCTTTGTTTCTCAACTTAGGCCATCCCCTTACAAACAATAACTATGGAAAGTATCTTCCTCTTTTGTATGTCATGGTATTGAAATCGTTAACTGACGATACGGATTTCATAATTAAATGATGGAATATATAAAAGTAAATAGTACCTTTCATAGTATAAACAAAAAAGGATAATTTCATGTCATTTGAAAATAAATCATATTGTGTGTTCTGCGTGTATATGTGACACAAATTTACGACAAGACTCTACTTCCTGAAAACCAACCTTAATTATATCCTCATCGTCATTCTATGTTTCCTTGTGTTCAACAAAACTGTTTTACCTGAAAACAAATATGTTGGTTATATCGTCGTCGTTATTCTGTATTCTCTCATTTATGTTTTTTTATATGTGAACGACAAGGATGTTCTTCCTCAAAACAATTATCTTGATTGTATTTTAATATTCAATGTTTGTTCCCTCCTATGATGTGCTGTAGGTGTACGACAAGGATGTTCTTCCTCAAATCAATTATCTTGATTGTATTTTAATTTTCAATGTTTGTTCCCTCCTATGATGTGCTGTAGGTGTACGACAAGGATGTTCTTCTTCAAAACAATTATCTTGATTGTATTTTAATTTTCAATGTTTGTTCCCTCCTATGATGTGCTGTAGGTGTACGACAAGGATGTTCTTCCTCAAAACAATTATCTTGATTGTATTTTAATTTTCAATGTTTGTTCCCTCCTATGATGTGCTGTAGGTGTACGACAAGCATGTTCTTCCTCAAAACAATTATCTTGATTGTATTTTAATTTTCAATGTTTGTTCCCTCCTATGATGTGCTGTAGGTATACGACAAGCATGTTCTTCCTCAAAACAATTATCTTGATTGTATCCTAATTTTCAATGTTTGTTCCCTCGTTTGATGTGCTGTAGGTGTACGACAAGGATGTCCTTCCTGATTACCATTATCGTGATGATGCCCTCCTTTTTCATGAAGCTATTCAGAAATATGTCGACGGATATGTCAACGTTTACTATGGTAATATCATGGTCATTCGCGAATTTACATCTTCATCAAACGTCATTCCGTTATATCATGCAATTCCGATTTTTTAATTCTCATTATAAATGAACATACAGATCTCAGGCACAAGAAATATAATATAACATATATCCTATGCCAACTCTTAGAAAATTTAATATATCATATAATAGTCAATGCTTATACTTATAAATTGTCCTTTATAGACACTCCATCAAAATTACAAGATGATGTTGAAATACAAGCCTGGTCCAAGGAATTGAAGAGAAGCAGAAAAGAGGGAGGAATGTCAATCAATGTATGTAATCTCTTAAAAGATCTATTACATTCCTAGAAATGCTCATACGACCACAGGGTGGAAATACCCTGAATCCGTTAGCCGGATCCCCTGCCGGATCCTCCGGATCCTCTCAACAATGGTATACTGGGATCCGTCGCCGGATCCCTCACCGGATCCGGGATCCGGCCGGACACCGCCGGATCCCTTGCCGGATCCCCAGTAGATCAGAATACAGGGATCCGGCGCCGGATCCCTCACCGGATCCGGGATCCGGACGGACACCACCGGATCCGGGATCCGGACGGACACCACCGGATCCTCTTCCGGATTCTTAGTAGATAAGAATACTGGGATCCGGAGACGGATACCCTACCGGATCCTCTCCAGGTGGTCAGAGTAGGCAAGAATGTAAAAAAGGTTTATCATCTCATGATCAATATTTTTAGAACCTTCAAGAATGTGCACGTATGAAAATTTTCCTAAAAAAAAGTATCATACTAGTATCTTTGATACCTTCTACTATCATATTCCTGAAATGATATTGTCAACTAGTAACATTATTATATAAATGACTATTAAGTGTTTGTTTTAACCTATAGCTTTTAAAATATTTGTTTGTGTAAGTGTGTTACCCTGAGTGGACAAAGTCAGGATTAACAGAAACTTATTGCTTGAAAACAACTTCTCTAAACTAAAACTAAAACTAAACTCTTTTCAGTAGACATTAGAATTTAAATTTTTAGAAAGTCAATATTACCCAGCGATACCACTTTAAAAACTTTTTCTTTGAAGTTTCATTAACGATAAGATTTCATCGCAACATCCAAATGATATATTAATTTAATTACAATAAGAAAGAAATTTTCTCAACAGGCTACTTTAATTTTATCGAAGCACGGTTCAATATTCTACACTGTAACGCTTGAACGCACACACTTGATCAATACACCTGTCAGCGTATACACATTCACCTAGACTCATTTGTGTCTTATTGCTGCAACAGGTGAAAGTGCAGGTAATTATGCGGTAAGTGGGTATGCTTTAACCGACAAGACGGCGCATCATAACTTACGATGAATGAAAGTTATTCTTAGTATTGAATAATATATGAATAGTAAACAATAACAAACACATATGTACATTGTTAAACATGTATTCATTTCATCATGATGTACATCAAGATCAAACCATTGTACCAAGATATCAAAAGAATAACATTTATGTAAATAAATAAATATCATCTCATTGAAATAAATTCAAAATATAATTTTGTATTGGAGCGGCTTTAATATAAGCTTCCAGCTTATTTGCCAATCCATTTCATTGAAATATATAACATATGTTTAAACACACATAAAAGGTACATCTGTTACCTATAACAACATAATTACATTGGTACTAACTGTTTCCTTCTCATCTGCTTCACTATTTCGACAAAAGACTTGTCATGGGATATCCATATAAATTCTATGATCAAGAAAGTTAGCCCTCTGATAAGAAGCCTTAAATATCGTTTCCACGGAAAAGTTTGTAAATTATTTATAAGTCCTTCATCTTACCAAGGAACACTGCAGTTTACTGGAAAAATTTAATCTAGACGCTTTAAGATCAATGTGAGGAGCAGTTTGCGGTACAAGCCATAACCTATTATATGAAAAAACTAATCAAAAACCACTATCTGAACGTGAATATATTTCTAAACTAACACGTTTATACAAAATGAAGAATAATTAGCGCCTCAATTATATCTCTGCAACCTCCTTCCTAGAATACCTAGTAGAAATGATTACAATCTCAGAGATCATTCATCTGTGCGAACAGTACAATGCAGAACGGCGACATATGTCAAGTCTTTTTTACCAGATACAATAAAACTGTGGAATTCATTAACTCTCGACATTCAAACCATCGATTCGTTAACTGGCTTTATAAATCCCTCTTACTTTTTTTCCGATCACCCATTTCAAAGTAGTCCATCAGGTCACGATCTCATTGTTGCAATCATCTAAAAAGTACTGGATGTTGTAACATCAATGAGCATGAATAATTTTGCTACAGTACAGCCGCATAAAATCGGTATTTCAATTGAAGGGAACAACAAATTAAACTAATTCGTTTTTCTATTTAATAAAGCAATCAGACTAATAATAAAATTTTAGCAAAGTACTTCACTTATAGATTGTTTCATGAAATCGATAGTAAATTTGTTCAACGATCACGAGTATGAATTGCAGGAATGAATATAAATGATTTATATAATATGTGTTTGACTTATTTTAGTTACAATATAGAAAGATTTTCAAATAATAAAGTTCTTAAATTAATCTTATGTTTTACAGTGTAAGGTAAGTCTAATTCTTCGCCCAAATCATTATGTTGGATGTTTGCGGATGTGTATCCGTACCCCACCAAAGGGTTAGATACCTCCGGTGGTTAGTCAATACACAGTGTCATGTATATAGGGAATTTCTATACCAGTAAGTATTTTACGTGTGTATGTGCCTTCAATTTAATCCGATGACTTCAAGTAGTCCCGCGTAATTATACGCCTTTTGTTAGTTCCCCGCCTATAAGCATTTTGGGGTCATAAAACACCTGCATACAATTACAGGCAATCAGACAAGAGACAGGTAGACGAGCTCAACGAACCGTAGCAGGAGAGACGGTGGAGAGAGGAGGGGGGGGGGGGGGGGGGGGGGGGGGGGTAGGGGTTAATTCATTACTATCCAAATGAATGTAACATTTCCATTCATCATGAAATATTGTAACAGCAGTAATTGTAACCCATACACGTGAAATATACTGTTTATAATAAGTTCTTTCTTTGAAATAATAATGCCGTTCAATGACAAGATATATTATAAATCTTGAAGACCTACCAATTTCAAAATGATGTTGTAGATATGATGCAAACTACCTTTTAAAAAACCTGTCATCCAGAAATCAAAGGATAAATTATTAAAGGAGCTTTCCTGAATCTAGAATATGTTGTCAAATCTAGTTGCAAGAACTTTTTTCATAACAATTTTTAAGAACCATAATTATAATCATCTCTTAAACAACCAAACTGAACATATTTCATCACTAGGCAACATCCACAGCCAGTACCCTATTTGAAGATTACCGTATATTACAATGTATAAGGTGACCACGTGTGAAAACAATTTATTTCCATAATTAATATGTAATATTTATAAAAGTAATGTCATTACGTTTTTTTGCCGATGAATTGACATCAAGGCGTCTCTCTCGGCTGGAGGGGTTATGGCCCGCGAAGCCTAAAAAGGCTACCCGACATGCTTCGATGAGCGTAGGCGTCGCGGTACATGGTCACCTATGTAACGGCTGAATGCACACAATTAACAACTCTAACAAATAACAAGTAGGACAAGATTATGTACACAGTGGTTTAATTAAACACTTCTCATGTTGCCACTGTTGTTCAAAGGTGTAAATCTCATCGAAGATTTTCGGGGCAGAAGAGAAAGTTCCATCGCCGTACACGTCAGCGTCGCAAAAGAAACCCATGTTCTGGTTGGTTGTGAGGATAAGGACTGGTTCACCGCCTCCAACTGTGTGTAGGAACTGGTGACCACTGTCTGTCTGTGTCCCCTCTCCTTCCAGGGTGATGTCTTGGCGGTTGGTAGGAAGTGCAGCGATGGTCTTATGACGTTGTCGATACATGCCTGTCTTGACAGCAGAGAAGCTAGGTATGAGTCGAAGGAGGCTGTCGGGGACTACGTTGGGATGTTTTCTCAGGTTTGCTATCTCCGTCTTGGCACGGTGGATCAACTTGGCCTTGAATTCATCAACTTTGAAGATAAAGTCAAGTTCAGGATGGTTGTGGTTCAACGTCGCTGACTGCAATCTGTCTCCACTAGTCACGAAACTTGTTCATAGCATAATACAGTGATCTTCCTCCACGAACGGACTCAACGAAGCGAACTCTGACCTGTGCGTTTGCCATCACAATTTGTATATATATAAACGTAAATATAGATGCGTTACTGTTTTCTTTATAAAATACATCTTCTCAATATACAAAATACGTGTTCTCAAATTCTCACTTTCTTTATAAATTATTTCTTCTCAATTGAAAAAACAGTTCTCAAAATTGTTATTTTTGCAAAACATGTTTTCTTAATAAAATGTATCAACTCAATTGAATGCCTTAATTACCCCCGCTGTTTTGATAAGCAAGGTTTAGGATTAAGCTAAACGGTACTTTCTCCCGCACTGAAAATTATTCTTCGCGGTACATCCGAAATAGAAGTTTTAAGCGTCCTGGGCCGACACCGCTGGAGGATCGTCACCTAACCTCAGAATGTTTAGGCCTGAAACATAGACCTATGTGTATAAGCCCCCCCCCCCCCCCCCCCCCATCTCCCCCCTCCCCTTCAATAACGTATATAGCTAGGCAGGTCGACATGATTACGGACCGTAAACATAGACCTCGTATATAAGGTGACCCCCCTCCTTGACCCCTCAATTTCTGGTATAAAAACTCGCCTGATACGCTGTAAGATACGGTTATAATTTCACTCACAGAATGGGTTTCATAAATTTCTGAAATCTGACAATTTTGCAATTACCTTTGTTCAGGTGTATACTCGGTTTTGTATAAATATGTTTAAATAAAATCACACATGAAATAGCTACAAACACTACCCTCAGGTGCATACAGATTTATAGATATATATATGTTTATACGATTTTTGTTATATATTTAAGTGCGTGTGCGTTTGTAAATAAATGTTTGAAATCATTGAATAGAATTATTTTTTATTTAATTTGTGTACTAAAGTTTTGCATAACTATAAGTGATCTATGATATATTATCTAAGCGAATTCATTTACAATATTAACACTTATGTAAGACCCTAATTATGCAAGTTGATATGTGTACTGGCCAACAGGTGTGATGAGTGTGCATTCAAGCGTGACAATTGGTGCTAAATAGTATACGTTACCATGGTTATTTCAGAAAGTATTTTGAAAAAAAATTTTGATAAGAAATAACCCCTTAAATTCTGATTCCGAATAAATAGTGTTTTTCTGAAGATTGTGTTTCAATTTGAATCGAATCATCAAAACATTATCATTTAAACTTGACTTTGTCAGCTTTGGCTGACAATCTTTCACAAAGACATATCAACACTTATTTTTTCTTTATAAATGCAAACGGCCTTTATATGACAATATCATGTAAAGAATATGTAAAAGCTGTCAAAGATGTATGGTGTATTGTTGTGACAAAAGCTTACCTAACTTTAAAAAACTTCATTTTTCTAAACTACATTCCTACTTTCGCTACAAGGAGAGGATCCGGTGGGGTATCCGTCTCCGGATCCCTGTATTCTGATCTACTGGGGATCCGGCAAGGGATCCGGCGGTGTCCGGCCGGATCCCGGATCCGGTGAGGGATCCGGCGACGGATCCCAGTATACCATTGTTGAGAGGATCCGGAGGATCCGGCAGGGGATCCGGCTAACGGATTCAGGGTATTTTCACCCTGTGGACCCTCTCTTATTCACCCCTTCAACAGATTTAGACTTTATGAATATATCGCATTCAATCAATCTCGTTTTCAATACTGAAGAGGCCTCAAGCTTATAATACATTTACACAAATAGTTGGGATTTATATTGATATTAGTCCTTTTTTTTGCATTTGACTGACATGACATGTGACACCATTGCATAATGGCTGTAAATAGAAACATTTTTAATGCATTTTGATGTTTACAGAATTTTATCATACTTGGATGATCATAGTTAAACGGCTTTTATATTTTTACATGAATTATATACCGGAAAAATAATAAAATGTTCGTCTTGAATGTCATTTAAAGTACAAAGTGTACATATTTGGTCTTCGTTTTTTAATATCAATATCTACAACTTTCGATTGATAAATCGATTGAAGAGTTTAAAACCTGTCTTGAATTTCTTTATACCAATATATAACAAGTAGGTTTCTTTGAAAAATCGTTTTTAAATTGTGAATAATAAAAGCATATACTTGACAAACGATTTTTATCGCACGATGTTTGAAGATAGACATCTTCAAGTCGAACACTTAGCAACTTAATGTATAGTGATTGACATTCTACATATTATTCAGTCCAAAAGGTTTCCAAAACAAATAGCAAAAACAAATTACTTGCCTGGGATACCCAATATCTTTTTCCATTCTTATCATGCAGTGACATCATGTTATGACATTGTTCTGGTGTTATATTAGAACACATATATAAAAGTTTCACTAATATTTTATTGAATTCAAACAGGTGTAAGATATTGGGAATCAAACTAGTCCGCTATTGGCCGTAACACTACGTGTATTTATTTATTTGATTAATTTCATTATGTATTAACTCATAATTCGCCCCTTATGGTTGAAAAAAATACACTAATTCATATGATTGCCGGTTGAAAACTGCGATTTATCAACGAAAACAATAGCACTTCTATTGAAAATTACACTGGAACGTCAATATTGACTGGTAAATCAAACTTTTTCTCGCGTCATTGATCATGAGCAAGACATTTACCTAATGTCACATTCGTGACGTCATATTGTTTAAGACGACGAGCTCATTTGGGAGCCGAGTTAATACAAGCCGATTCCATTTTAAATGTACAGATTTGTTCGTTTAGTGAATAGATAGTTTGACTGAACTTGACAAATTCCCTGTTTATTTGAGGCAGTGCCTGCGCCACTCTCGGTGATACCTCACGGGATGAGACTAACATAGTCGTGGTCCAGAAAGGCCAAACATCCTCTTTATATGCTGGAAAGAAGTAACTGTTTTGTTGACACTAGCAGTTCAACAAAATGAAATACTGATGCACATTATATTTAATTCAAGTAACTTAGTACCTTTGAAAAAATCAAGCGAACGTTATAGGTCATAAGAATAAGAAGTCAAAAACTCGTTACTAAACGTAAACCTGCACATTCTTGATAAAGTCTCAGGAACCAATTAAATCGTTACACAGATTAAACTTTTGATAATTCATGTTGATTATACAAATGTTCAGGGTATACCAGGAAACGGAGAGATTAAAGAGGTTGGTCAGCTGGTCAAGACTTTGACCTGTATCATCTTTACGTGCAGTGTCCAACACGCCGCGGTCAACTTTCCCCAGTACGACTACTATGGGTTTCCTCCAGTGTATCCTATCGATATTGGAGGTAATGGTTTAGTACACAAAGTGAGTATGCATTGAAGATGGTTAGATGTTTGCAAATTGAAGAATATTGATTTGTGTATAATTGCATTACATTAAGATTTCCATGAGTTTAATAGACAAAAATATCAAGTTCTTTCATGATTTCAGCTGTTCATTGCCTTCAAAGTAATTGATGGCAACAACGCAACCCATCTTGGAAAATCGATTAAATAAATTGATTAAAATGCTTAAAATGAAACAGGAAAGATGAAAAACAGGAACCTTAAATGCATTGGATAAATGTTTCAGAAAGCAAGAACTGAGCAGGACTTGGTCGAATCTCTCCCAGACAAAGGAACAACATTTGATACCATGGTGATGACAACCATTCTCAGTAGTAAAAACACCAATAGTCTTGGAGATTTTGAACTCCAGTACATAACTGATCCAAAGGCATTGCCAATAGTGGAAAGGTAAGAGGTGAAATTTTGAATTTACTCAAGCATTTATTTCACGTGATCGAATAGAATGTTTATTAGATATCGGGACGATAATTACGAAGTTCATTGCAACTTTTATCCAAAAATATAACTTCATGAAACATAATAACTGCTTTGACGCGTTACCTAGTGCCCTAAGGTTACGACAGGTCATTTAGGATAAGGAAGTCTCAAGTGTGCTTTGTGCTTTAGTTTTGTGCTTCATTCCTTCACAGAACGTTAATGTATAAAAAAAAGAATCATATGATAAAAAGATAATCTCACCCAAATGTTTTTGTTTTCAAATATTCAATTACGAGTTAAATAAAGTAAGAAATTTATTCGATATGAGAAGACTGGATGGTACGATTTTTATCATTCAAAATCATTCTTCAACATTATTCTATTCAGTAAAGAATGAGTTTCTGTCAATAAAGCTGGTATAAGGTATCATTAACAGTGAGGTCATTGCACTGACAATATCAGCATCATGACTTCAAGGCAGTGTTAAGTTGCCATAGCATTGTTGTCAGTGTGCAGTGATGCAACTGCATTATGACGACTTGTTGCGATATCTACAATGTATAGCTTGTCGATATCATTTGATCTCACTGCAGTGTTATATCCACTTTTGCATATTGTTACAGGTTCAGACAGGACTTGAAAGTTATTGGAAATACCATTGTAGAAAGAAACAAAGAGAGAAGTGTCCCATATGACTACCTTCATCCAGACTCCGTGCCCAATGCAATCAGTATTTGAACTTTTCCTAAATGGGCTGGCAGCGAATCTTACTATAAGCATTATTGTTGTGTGGGGTTTCAGCTTGTTTCACTCTTGCGCTTTCATTTTCTGCCAATTCTCTCCCAAAAGAGATAACTCTAGTCGTGAAATCCTGCGCTTGCCTCCGTAGTTAACGAGCTTTTCTGGGGTTTGAAATGGTGTAGCCTGATGCGATTAAAGTTGGTTGTATAATTAGCGACGCTTTATTATTTCCCATTATTTTTATCGTTGTTTACCGCTTTGAAAACGGTAGATATAGCTTGGTAGTGCTTAGTAAGTCGTTTAACTAATGCACATGTAAAGTATAAAAAGTGTACAAATTTGTTTAAGGAGGAATCAATGTAAATCATGGGATCAGGAACACCTGAATTGATAGTTGATGTGACTTTGAATGATTGTGTTTTTTGTTTAATTTTTGTGCTTGATTTTATCCATACAACTGTTTGAATGCTTTAACGTTTATTTTTCATATCTTTTGTAATGGTTAAAGTTGGTAAAAGTCATATATCGCGTAGAAGGTATTGGTAAATATCTTGTTTTTGTGCTTTTTAGTTATTGTTTTTGATGCATTTTAATGAGTTTGACCAACGTGTGATCGAACATATATTTTAATGTATATTAGAATATATACATACTTTCAAAGTTTCATCTTTTTCATATCCTTTTGAATAACAGTAGTGATATACATGTTGATGTCCGATGTCAGAAATAACTTGAACATTATTTGAATAAAATGGAATTTAGATACACGTGATGAAAAATACTCCCGGAAACACCTTACCCTGGTTTTGGTTATATTTTTACTAAGAAGAGCGAATCCAGTATCATTATAGTCTATAAATACATAGGTTCTTCCTCTATAAACCTGGAATGCATATGGTACTTGGTTAGAATAAAGTTTGGGTATGTAAGATGCATTGCTGAAATAACTACGCGAAGTGCTGAAATATGAACCTATCGGCCTATCTAAAAAATAACGTTAAGCCGAAACGAAAGCCTTAGTAAATAGACACGACAATGAAAGTTCTATCTGTAAACGAAGGTCTAGGGTAAATTTACATTTCTTTACATAGACGCAATGAACAGATTTTTGTCATTTAACAACAGAATCGAGATATGTGGGCGGATAAAATTTTGGAAACTACGTAACATTTGACATCTGACAAAAACAATTATTGAAAAAGAAAAAAATCTCTCTCTCTCTCTCTCTCTCTCTCTCTCTCTCTCTCTCTCTCTCTCTCTCTCTCTCTCTCTCTCTCTCTCTCTCTCTCTCTCTCTCTCTCTCTCTCTCTCTCTCTCTCATTTATTTTAACATTTGGAGATATCATTTCAATACGTTTTTTATCAATATATAAAAGTGTAAAATGTTCCATGATTTTTCTGTTAATCATTTGTATAATTCCTTTATTTGCTATCAGTCATTCTGATACATGATTATACAATCAATTCAAAAACAAGTATTTGTATTTTGCATATAAATGCCGCTGCTGGCGGCCTGAATTGAATTAAAGATCGTACTTAATCAGATAACGGTACGGAAAGCCGATAAAATAGTACCTTTAATGTCACTGATACTTGATACTCAAAGAGAGCATTTCAGTATGGCATTATAGAAGGTTAGATGTATGTGTACTAGCGATAATTATTTTGAATTCTGTGAGAGTATATAAATAAAAAGAACTCCCAAAATTAGGAATTGTAGAAGAAATATTGGAAATAACAAACATTAATCTTCGGATCTTTTGACATGGCGCTTACGAATTCAAGTTGCGGAACCCTTAAATTCCCGAACTTCGGAAACCTTAAACACTTGGAGCGAATGTTTGGTGAAAGAAAGACTTTTGAAAGTCGCTAATAATGAATAATTCTAAATCATATAAGATAATGTCTTTTAGCTGCCATATATCTCATGCCTTTCAAAGATTGTTGCCTGCTATTCAATTATCTGACAAATTTGTGTCATATTGTCTATGAAGATATTAGATAAACCGTTCATTTGAAATTCAATAAAGAAGCTAAACAAGTATGCATCAGTATATATCGTATTACATAAAATTTGTGACCCATTGGTCAAAGATTTCCATTTTTGCACTGACCATTCAACAAATTTGTTCGACTTTTGTATTTGGATACTCTTAGTTCAGCCGAAATAATAGATTTTCAGTCGTATATCTTTGAGTAAGTATTACAAATAAAGCAATTTTAATAGATAAAATATTCTATTTACGCACTGTCCGTTCCACCAACATTTCAAACGAAACCCTTTACTTATGTCATTCTTAAGTTTTTTTAAAAGTACTAATTAGTGCCTTATTTTACTACATTTTCAAATAACCATAGGTACATATTGATATATAACAACTTGAGCAGCATAATTTTTAAAAACCGCAAACTAAATATTGCGAGTATTACAGCTTTTGTGACTAGTGTTTGGCCATGATCAAGGTACTCTATTCTCAGTCCCTTAATGAACATTACATTGTATACTGTTCAACACAATAAACACCAAATAACCCCAATACTCAATCAAAAATTTAAAAAAACGTAACCAAACCTTTAAAAGGTTTTCAAGATTTTACGGAAATGTGAAATGTTGGTTTTCTGAGCTGACATTACATTATACAATCATCTCCTATTTTCGAGTAGAGAAATGTTTAGTTTTCGTTCCTTTGCTGATGTATATGTGATCTGCATTTACTCGAATTTGAAATTTATAGTAAGAAAATTTCACATCACAACATTAATAACTTATTAACGGGGACATTATTTATGTCACTATAATGTTACCATTCATTATAAAGACAATAAATATTTTGAATGCAATAAGTAAAATAAATTGCAAATGTATATGTTGGTAATAAAATAGGATACATAATTTGTTCCACTTTTATTTCACGTTTCTGAACCTCGTTAGATAGTTATTAGACACAGACAAAGTTATTAAACCCGATCGTAGAGACAATCGTTGGATATCAACTATACTTATGAAATGCACAATCATTTGTATAACATGATTTCATATTCATTACAAACATCAGTTAGGTAAAATCTTGTGTCCGTGATATTTCATATTCACAAAAACAATATAAAAGGAATATTCTCACCATATTTAAATATTGCATTTTAGTGACATAAGTGAACATATATCAATGTAGCGTATTGAGGATCCCTAAGAATAGCACCTTATTGGAGAACATGAACGATAAAAACGTTTTGTTAATATGCCATCTTCCAAGAGGGTTTTAGAATGACTCAAATTTGGACTTCTACCCGTCGACCTGTCCGGCTTGGGTGCCCCTTTCAGAACCATGCAAGCTCCAACTGGCATAGCTCTTGGGGTCTCTGAAGCACGCTTACCACCACACCACGATAAGGTTTTGAGCCCAATGTTGGTATTAGCTTCAAGAGAGAACATTTATAACTCTGTAGTCCAGGTTTAACTTGATTTAGTTCGACGTATATATCTAAACATTGAACATATCAATAATCTCTACATTTGTATGATTTTTATTAGTATGAACATTTCGTTTTTCCCATTTGATTTAATTGCTAACAACTAAGGATGGCCAATCATTGAACACCTCTTTGACACTTAATAATACGACATGAACAATCGCCAGGTTACGTTTTTGGAATTAATCAGTCGACCTCACCAGAAGTTTTAAATTTGGATCAGACACTGCGTTTTAGTATGTTTTGTAGGACGAATTGACAAAGCATAGCATTATAAAAACGCATTGTAAAAGTTGAAAGACTTTAAATGATTTAGACATTAAAATGAACACCTTAAAGGTGGAATTTTTATCCTCGCTGAACGTTTACTGTTAAATATTATTGTTATATTTCAATGTTCTCTCAAATATAATATTGTCTTGTTTTGTATATATGTTTTGTACGTGGGCCTTAGGCCTTATACTTAAATAAAGAATTGAATTGAATATTGTTAAATTGCATGCTGGTTTTCGCAACGTCAAATTAAATGCTTTGGGAGGAAGAGTGTATTTGAAAGAAATATCTTAATTTAAGTATATTTTTTCGATATAGAAATAAAATTATTTTTAAATTGTGACAATTTTTGTCTTCAGTTAAGAGAGACCAAATAGTGAGGAAGAAAGGTTGATCAATTGCTATGATTCACATCATGAAACTCTTAAAATGGTAAATAATGATTATCCATAAAACATTAGTTAAGAGCTGCTGTTATGATTAATTCTTAGAAGGTTATTTCTTTTGTTTGTCGTGAATATATTGTCAGAATAGTTCGTTGGGTAGTGAAAACAACGTGAGAAAGATGAGGTGTTGCATATCAAACGCTATTAAACATCTAGACTATCAATACACATGGACTTACACTTCTGGCCATTTTTTTTTAACTGATATTTTTATGAAATTAGTATAAGTTTAAAATAGATATGAAGTCGTTCATGACTGCTCAAATCCTTGAAATTACATTGTCTAATAGTATCTAATGTATTTCACAATATAGTGTATAAAAAGTTTGCGAAAATGCTTGCACTTGTAGCTAAGATGGGAAAAGTTCAACTCTGTCAAAGTCGCAATCAGCTTAGTCTGTCTGTATCAACAACGTTAATAATGACAAGTTGATAAAGGCGATATCCCTGGGTCAAGGACCAATCGACAGGTGTTTTGCAGACATTGTAAAACATTTTCCAGCTATCACAACACTCGAGTGCTTTGTTAAAATCGTCTCAGACATATAGATGACGTTAAAGGACATGAAGGTTTTAAATATAAATACACCATAGGTCACCGATAATTCTATTTAGTATCATGGTATCACAATATTCTCATTTATCATGTCTGACCAACAATTAGCTTCTGTTCAGGTTTTTTCGGCGGGATAGCGCAGTGGTTAGCGCGTTCGGCTTCGGAACAAGAGGTCCGTGGTTCGAATCCCGCCAGGGGCTCGGCAACTTTGTCTACAGTAGAGAACTGTTCTACACGCAGTCAGGTTTGGGTGCAATGCTACACTGAGTTTCAGCGCAACACCACCCATGGTTCGCTAGTTCCAGCCGATGCTCGCAGGTTTCACTGCAATGCATAGCCACAATGGTGTTGCGGGCTTTCTCCCTGCTATAATACTAGCAGCCGCGATATAAGTGAAATAATCTTGAAAGCGGCGTTAAACCCCAACTCACTCACTCACTCACTGTTCAGGTTTTGAAAGTTTTAAAATTACAAATGAGGAAGCTCATACCAGCAAAGTGTTTACAGAGTACCAGCTAACGAATACAAATATATCTCCCTCACTGGTGTGAAACTTTTAAGGTATATGCTATGTGGCTGTCTCGGGTGGTGGTATTTACGGTAATCACTGACGCACGTAAATCATACAGCGATGAGAGTCGGTCTGGAAGTTTTATGTGTCATTGATTTTTCAACTCGAGTAATGAAAATTTTATGTTGCCGATTTAACCAGAAAATGTTAACACTGATAAAATATGAATGATCACGTTAACGAAATGAAACGTAATTTTGTAATTAAAAACTGAAATATGTTTTTTTAAGGTTAAACTCATAATCATTTTAAAAGAGTGCAATATTTTTTCAATTTTCTTTAAACGATATTTCTGGTTATCTATCAAAATTCATTAATTAATTATTACAAGAGGACTGGAATATAGAAAATGCCAAGATATATTGAAAGTTATTACATAGCAATGTAAACTAAGGATAGTAATTCATGCTTGGATTACAGACGACTGTCTCTGGAACCATATTACACGCTGTATTCCGTATTGCACATGCACCTGCCGGTTCGAATTTCTCTAAGCTTCAGCACTTCTCTGACCGTCCCGTGCACGATTATTTCCGGAATAAACGCTTTTCAACGCACTGATAATAAACCAATTTCTGAATATTGATTATCGAACAATAAAGTAGGGAAATTAGTAAAGAAACTGTAAAACGCTTAGAAACAGAAAACCCAAACAAAATTCGTCACTATGACGCCATATTCAACAAAGATAAAGACGTCATTTGCGTCATAGTGATGACGTTGATAAGAAAGCCTAAATAAAGTTTATAATAATCAGTTTATCAAATAAAAAATAATAAATAATATAATATCTTCCCATGTTGATAACGCACTTAAGAACATTCCATCTTGAGTTGTACCCTAATAAGAAAATGAAAAGATAATTGAAGTATGGTCTTCTTGTGCGCATTATGTATTTATGCTCCGGATGTCATTTGAGCGATTTCTTATTTGTTGTATCAAAGTTGAAAAAAGGGGTTTATAATAAATATACAACATCATTTATGTGCAATCGTTTGTATTGAACTCGATGTTCTTCCGCACACATATGTCGTTCTATATATAGTTTGTCATATCTAGGTTAAACTATATAGACACAAGGTCTACGTATACAGAAACTGTCAGGATTTTAAGATTTTCTATTCAGATCTTAACATTTTCTCTTATTGATTCAGGAGTACATATTTGTCAATAGATGAGAATAATTGAGATATCATTCTAATTTTAAAAAAGCTTTTGTAGAAATAATGGTACTTTATCTGTTTAAAATGAAGTATATTTTTCTTTCTGTTATGGTGTCAACATGCCAGAATCAACCATTATTCTCCACAGCACAATGGTGGTTTTGTCAATGTAAATGTCAAATGTACATCACGTCAACACCTATTCTTAAGATATTCCTCAGGCAGAATGAACTACAATGGGCAAAAGCTATTTTGATAAAGTCATAGAAAAAGAAATAATAGAAAGAGAAAGTCTCAATGGTGCCTTACACATTATCCTTTATGTATGTAGAGAGAATTCAATGTAGATTTAGCAAAATATTATGGTACTCAAAGGCTTTCATGAACAAGAACACATCGGTTTCAAAACAGAAAATAACACATCACTGGCCAAAATTTAAAAAACGTATTTGCTCTCTTAAAAATGAAATGATGGTTATGGTATATCATATTAGCATACCTTATGAAATATATGTGAGGCTATATGCCAGTTTAGGTAAAAAATGTACAAGTTACAACTTGAACTGTTTGCACAGTTCTTCCCTCTCTTTGATTTGATTTTAATTGAATATTTTCAATAAAAAGATCAAGACCGACATTGTTTCAGATAGTCAGGCAGCAAATAGCTCTTTGAAAACGTTGAATAATAATCCAGTAATTATTCAACTAAAAGAATAGCCTGTCACTGCACAGTCTGTACCCTTATGTATACTCCATTATTAAATTTGGTTCATTAAGTTATTCCTTTTGGCATTATACTCCATTATTAAATTGTGTTTATTATGTTAATCCTTTTGGCATTCCCTACGCCTTTCCAAACAAGATTTGTTTTAATAATACGCTCAGGATTATAAGCGGTAAACTATATACCATCATTACATGGTCTATCAATTTGAGAAAGAATTATTTAAATGCAATGTTACAGCGCTCACAGTAATCAACAACATCCATCAGAGGTTATCATGACACAGACACTGGAAATCCTCGTGCACATGTACCATGGAATAAATCAATAGATGAGCCTCCATTGCAATTGATATTTCTGGTCAAGTGTTATGTTAAAAAGTTTTTTTATATATTGTTAATAATTCGTTAATTCCTTTTTATCATTATATAAGACAAACATTGATATTTGTTTGAATATCAAACTTTTATTTATATTAAATGTCGAAGAAGATATCTTTTATAGTATTTTGTCTTTAATACCTTTAATTGACAACCATGCACATTATGGATGTAGTCATTTAACGTATGGAAGAAACCCTGATCACATAGATTGACACATTGACATTGCTAGGTAATTTCCACACGACCCTAATCTTTATAATATGAAGTTATGTTTATTTATCAGATCTTACATGTATATTTCACCCTTGAAATGAACAAATGAAATCATATTAAGATATTAATAGCAAAAACAGAAATGTCCAATTAAAATCGTCTGTAAAATTGCTACGCCTTCATTGATTAGTAACTCTAACATTAAAGGAAGAAACCTATCGAAAGCAGTCATGTTCAGATTGACAAATAGCATTTAATTCATAGATAGTTAATTATTTTAGTTACATAGCATTTGTAATTCAATATTGTTTTGATTCGGAAAACTAATGAAATTTAAATTATCGCATTTTACAGCATAAACGATCATTTCATAATTAGTCAATTTGATTGAGCTTGAAATTATCATATGGTTTAATATAGGTTGGTCACAACATCCAACTCAGGTTATGATGACACAGACAGTGTAAATCCTCTTGCACAGGTACAAGGTAATAAATCAATAGATGAACTTACATTTAATTACAAGTCAAGCGTAATTTCGATAAGTAAGAGTATATTTATATTAGCAAAATGCATACAACATATTATCCTCCTATTTGAATAACATTTATTGATACATTCATTAAACACAACATTGACTTTGTTTGCGTAAAATGTGGATGTGATGTTGATATCACAAGCGTCATGTTAATTTATTGGAAATATACAAGGAATGTTATAACTTTCAGATCCGAAAAATATGTAATCTAAGTCTAATCAATGGTCATCGTTGCATTCCAAAAAAAGATTAGATATCGTGTACAAAAATGTATGGTTCGGCGAAAGCTGATGCGGGGAGTGTACTGTCGATATTTCCGTTAATTACATTCATGATTTTGTTGGATTGGTATCATTTCTTTTCTCGGTATCACTCAAAGTGACACGGAGTATGTTTCAATATTTTTTATTTTGCTTAATCAATAACCAATACATAATGTTTCCTGCGTAATGTTCAAATCATGTCGAAGAAATGCATTTTCAACAATACCAAAGTTATGATAGCAGTTTTCAGTGATAATCGACAAACTGCAATATAAATGTTACGAAATAGACATTAAACGTCCCATTTGCTAGTATACTACTTATATAACACGCTCAACACTACCTGCATATTTATCTTTGTGCCTGCTGTAGATAAAGATTGAGAAATTAGGTTTGTGTCGTAGACGCCCGTCACTGTCCGGTTTTCGATCACAAATCATTACTTTAAGCTGTTTATTCTCACTAGACTGGGATGAAAAGTATGAAATGGGAAATTATCAGATACAATCAGTAGTTCTCGACATAATCACACCATTTTTAAGTTTTACGTATTTGACCCAAAAGAATACCCTATGTCCCTTTTACACGTTTACAATATCTAGTTTTTATACTAGCTAAGCTTCTAAACTGTGCAATGTAAAACCTTGAATTACCAAATAACTGGTTTTGTACCGATTCTAAATGTGAAGCCTTTAAATTGCAATGTAAATTCTAGTGGCCTATGCTTTGAATGATCGTGGAGTGTATTTGCAAATCTCAAATTGCAATGATTGAACCTATGCAAGGAATGTTTTACATAGTTCGGGGAAGAACTTTTAAGTTTCCAAGTGCTTGAACTCACCTTGTTGTTAATGAAATCGACCAACACTCATTGAAAGACAGACTTGACAGTTATGAAGACATTTAAGACTATTGTACATTGGCTGTTTTGTTTACGGCTATTTTATTATCCGGAGAGCTACATTATCAGGAAAGCGGTTCAGACAACGTTTGAATCAAGTCAAAGGTGCAAAAATACAAGTAATTTATCATGGCAATTGGAGAGGAAAGTTAATCTTAACAAACACATTCACTGGCTATATATACACGACCAATTTATCCCAAGTCAAAATAAAGACAAACAGAACGTTAGAATTTATTATGTGGCAGTGATTTGCTCATATTTTTGCGCAAACAGCTATTTTTCAGTCATAAGCAATGATAATATAGATCAGTCCAGCTATAATAAGCCGTGGAAACAACAAACATCTCTGGACACAGACAATAAGCTTATCACGTATCTATAATAAACTTTCCACCATCTCAGTTATTGTTCTTGAAATATGTTGCTGCTACTAAATGTTTCCTCAGAAAAGCATCATTAATAATAAGTTGAAATTAGGATCAGTGATAATAGATTGAAAAAAATAGTAATATGCTTCTGTTGAGCCACAGGACGTTAGGGCAGTTCATTTAGTCTAGCTGACAATTCTCATGAAAGAGTCTTGTCACGAAGTACCACAGTCTGCAATTCTGTTACACTACACACGGGGAATAAAGTCGGGGATTTGTAGAAAAGAACAATTTCCAAGCTGTCATAAAAAAAGAATAATGAAAGCAAATATCTCCCTCATGTGTTAACTGAAAGATGTCCATTTTCACATGATATACAATTGTTTATTTTTTTGTGCATTTATTTTTCAAAAGTCATAGTTTTGCCATAGTTATGAAGAGCAATCTTTAATACAGAACATGTTTTACTGTATCCATATTGATATCAAAGTAAACTTGTTTTTGACTCCATAAATTCATGTTGTTTGTAACCGTTTATCTATTTCAGGACATCGTTCTAGTCCTTAATTTTTCGATTGTTTTTATTACTTTTCACGTATATCGGTAAGTATAAAGCTGGTTTTATGGTAAGAATTATTCACTAGCTGAAAATACTCATGATTTCTGTTAACAATTTATCAATTAACATACATAAAATCTGAACCTAGAATAGACTGAATTTCATATTAGCTGTAGGGTAACAAAGTTTTTAAAAGGAAAATATCAGTTTGAGATTATATATTGCAGTTTTATTGTTAATTATTTACAAATATCGACAAATCTCAATTGTCATGGAAAAGGTTTACACACAATGTACAAATGAAACAAATCATTAAAATATTAGCTTTATCCTATGCATATTACACGTTAACTTTTCTTTTTCATCACCATCATTGTAAGAAAAATCCGACATTCGACCCGAACACTCCTACCAAGCAATTGGGTTAGTTCCATGAACAAAAACCACCGTGACGTTATAAGGATTGTATATTTCTACAATGAACAAATGAGTATGGCGTTCTGTCGCTTTAAATGTTTCAGTATAACAAATTTATGTTTTTGAAGGTCACACAACCTTTATTATTTGAATTCCTTACGAATTGAAAAAGATAAGAGCTAAATGTTAGATCGAAATGTTTTCAAATATAATTGAAGTTTTATCTAATTCACGTATTTTAATGAACAAATATTTCTGATCGTGAATGATAACGAAACATTGGGACAGCCTTAAGACGTGAGTGATGATGTTTTCATTATTTTATTTCAGATGGGAATTGTTGTGTAACACAAGATTTGTTCATTGATCATGATAAACGCTTCCAATAATTATTTGCCTAAAAAAGGTTTGATGAAGATATTGTCAAGCAAAGAAGGGCATAAGATCTAGAAATAAAGAGCTGTTATTTGTTATTGACGTCACAGTTATCGATTTCCTGCCTGTGAGTTTTATTGCTATATTGCTGTATTGTTATATTGTTCTTTTGCTTGTTTCATGTAAGTATAAACGTTCGTAACAAATACAAAACGATGTTAAGCAACTCCCTTACATCTGTTTCACACTCTCAACCCGAAGAAGGGGAAATAATTAGTCCAGAAATGTTGATTGCAAGAAGTTGTCATACATCACATAGTCTTGTATTACAATAGGAAGTGTTAATGCCTTTGAAGAATTTCGTTTATGAAAAAGGAAAATGTTTGAAAGACTAAATTTGTCTGTCATAGAAACCTTATCTGGTTTTTTAAAAGCCTGTACATCATGTACAGCTTTGGCTGATTTGCATTTTAATTGATTAGTTATCTCTATTTTGGCAAGCTCTGTTCTTTTATAAAAATTGTGATGATTTGTTGATTTATAAGGAAGATCGCCTTCATAATCAGAGTATATAACTGTCTATTGCTAAACTAAATTTGATCATAGTTTTTGGTATATTATGGTCATGGTCGTGGCATGACCAATTATTCGACCATCAAGTACTATTATAAGTATATTTATATTTGTGAAATATTTGTGAATTTGTCAAGGAAGCGATAATTTGGTGGTCCCACTCTTTCTTACTCTTTCCTACAGACATATATTTTCCCATATTAAAATTAAGAACCTGTACCCATAATCTACCAATTGAAACCGGTCGATAGCATTTAATACTAAATCCCATCGTTTGTGTGAACTGTGTAACAAGTAGTGTTGTTGAAGATGAGTTTCACTATCTCTTTGGATGTGACTCTTCTCCAACATCGAAATGTTTATCTTACGGCACAAATACGTAATCTACATAAGCATGTTTCAGTAAAGAACTGTAATTGTACTAAAATTATTAAGCAGTTAAAAAATCGAAAGACCTTTCTTTACGCATTGTTTAAATTGTTGTAATATTCAGTGAAAATGTCCAGTCACTGGCCACGTCAATGTATATATATTTTTTATACGTGTTATTCATATTCTCATGTACCACCATTTGTTGGTTGAGAAATAAAATGTGCTGTCTGTCTGTCAAACCTTTTGCTAACTTAACAAAAATAACGGTTTGACAGCTTCCATTAGAACCAACACATAACAGAGCTAAGGAAACAGTCCGTGTTTTTTTTCTATCACGGATACTTCAAAACTATCTCAAACTTATACCTAAGAAATAATGGAACTGACAATATGATAAAGTAAAAAAATGTTAAAGTGACACAGAGTATGTATCATGATTTTTAATTTGGCTTTAGTAAGAGCCAAAATAACCTTACGACCTGAGTTAAGTTAACATTGCTGCCATAAATTTGCATCTTTATCTCTAAAATGCCAAATTATGATATTTTATAGTTTACACAGATAATCGGAAAACGGCTCTATAAATGTTAAGAATTCGAATTATGTGTCCAATTAACGTGTAGGTTAGTGAAACGACCTACTGAACGCCATCAGCCAATGTTTGTTTCTATGTCTGCTGTAAATAAGTTTACGAAATTACGTTTGAATCATTGGCGCGCGCTGTTTTATCAAATCACGACATTAGCACGTTTATTGTCACTATACTGAACTGATAAGCATTAGGATTCTGATTTTCTGAAACAACCACTATATATTTCTCAATGAAGTAACACCACTTATAAAGTTTGACATATTTCACTTCAACAACATACTCTGTGGCCCTTTAAAGTTATCGCAACCCAGAAGGACAATAGATACAGAAACAATCATAGTGATGCGTATTATATATTTACACACATCAATGAATACTCAGAAATTGTAAAGCTACAGCGGTAATGCTCACGCTGAAGGCCGTTTAGACAGATTATCAATATGAAGATATTTTAAGTTACAAGTAAATTATTAATGAAGACTTTTAGAGAGTATGAACTGTTGAACATTCAAACTTCTCTGCTTTGCCTACAGAATACTCCACGACAACTGCCCTACTTACCTATCTGAC
Source organism: Phorcus lineatus (assembly GCA_921293015.1). Classification (NCBI taxonomy): domain Eukaryota; kingdom Metazoa; phylum Mollusca; class Gastropoda; order Trochida; family Trochidae; genus Phorcus; species Phorcus lineatus. Next base: position 34,930,732 of record OV121082.1, read on the forward strand.
TTAGTGTCACCCTACCAGCCACCACGACAACTCCGATCACCAGACCAGCACCTCCTTACTATCCCTAGATTCAAGTTAAAATCCTACGGCTACAGATCTTTCTCACATCAGGTCCCACTGTTATGGAACTCCCTTCCACTTGATATCAAGCTTTCACCATCTTTCGAACATTTCAAGCGCCGACTCAAGACATACCTGTTCACAAACTCTTACAATATCTTAATCCCTCCTTGCAGTTCTACATCCCAAATTTCCCGTTGTATATATGTTGTTTATTCTTTTAACTGTTGTAGTGCTTAGAGCATACTAAGCATGGATTTAGCGCAATACAAATTTTCATTATTATTATTATTGTTATTATTATTATTATTATTATTATTATTATTATTATTATTATTATTATTACCATGAAACTATACGTTTATAGCGATTTGCGGGATTTACGATTTCTTTCCTTGATTTTAATGCTATTGTGTACATTAACATTGTAATGACATTTTGATTTTGCTTCTGTCCTTATTTCTCCTTCCCTCCTTTAATTATTCTCGTAGTAGTGTAAGACCAAATGGCGTTCCATCTAATTGACCTTTAACATCAGTGACATGTTCTCGCCCTTTTGACTCGTCCAGGAACTATCACAATGGAACCAATCCGCAAGAGACAGGAGACGAGTGGGTGAGATATGGTTGTTGATTTATCATAAACAAAGTTTTCTGTTTCAATTATCATTTTGATAACTCATACTGATACAGTCATTAAAAAAAGTTTGTATAACTGTGCAAGAGCTCTTGTTTAAAATAATCATTTTCATAGATATGGATTTCTCAACATTTCTTAACAGTATACTTTATAGTTAAATCTTAAGATTAGTCAATAAAACAAAACAATACACTTCATATACGAATGCCGGAAACACTTATGGCTTTTCCAATAGAGGTATGAGGGGACAAAATAGAAAACATTTGTTGTATTAAAAAAGAAAATCAGTGATGTGACAAATTCCGTAGATCTTTTATTGTTTACTATGTAGGTGAGGAGGCGTTGTTCATCACAAAATCGGAAAAATCATCTACACATAATAATAACAAACTGAATCGAAAACCTATTTTAGTGTTCTCAGCAGTTTTTGTCTCTTTAACGTAAGGAAATCAATTTCTCTTTCTAATATCTAAGAAGAATCATGCATAAATTGAAGGTGATAGCAATCATTATCTATAAAACATAATAGCTTGGCATAACTATAAACCATGTGTAGAGCTTGACAAATTTTCAATGTACACACGAAAAGGTCATTGTTATTCTGAAATAAATGCCTACGGCGTCGAGAAAGAAAAATCAATCAATCAAATTGATGCTGTAGTAACATACTCCGATCACGGAATGTCTTCACTTACAATGTGTGGTAGCTTAGGGGAATAAAATATACTCTATTGTAAAGTAAAATCATTACCTAATACATAATGAATCAAGAAAGCTCTGTGAAAACGGAGATTTATATAAACCTTATTTAATATGTCATTATTATCACACATTTGTTTATCATCCTTCAGACATTTATTGTTGTAGTGTTTAATCATTAAGCCATACGATTTCTTAACTTCGAAGCTAATTCCAAATAATCAATAATTTTTATTATCAGGAATAATGAATATAAATACTTTTATTGATCCTTACAGGATCGTGTGTTGTCTTGAAATGTTTCGATGTTGACATCATCATATATGGTATCAGGTGTGATATTCTATCAAAACAACATATATAAGTCATCACCTTTAGAAAACATGGTAACATTTAATCTACAGGACACAATTCAAGGGAGTTAACCCATTTGATTTGGTACATGTACCACAGATTGTACCAACAATTGCTGTTAGTTGCGATTTGATAATTTTTTTTGAATGTATATTCGTCACATTCGTATCGACCTCAATGACACAATACATCAAATAGCAATATCTTTGACATTTAAAGCGCCAGCGTGTAGAAGTTGAAATAAACCCCAGAATAATTCCATTTGAGTGTAAAGGATGTTCGAAAAAGTTGATTTTAAGAACAATCAAATCACCTTCTTGAGTTTCAACAAGAATGTACATGATTTTTCGGATAAACAACTTCTTAATCCACAAAATAGTGCCGTTTCGATAAAGATCCTCTTATCATTTTTTAAGTATAGAGACATAAAGGAGGACTCAAACAGTATATATTTATGTTTAGTTATGTTAGCAATATCAAGAAAGTGAGATAAAAACAATGTTTCATCACGTTAGGAAATAACTTAAAAGGCCAAAATATCATAATTTCATGTTTAAAAAATTAAATATGAAATATACATGTAGAAATACTTCTATTTCTGTGGTATTAGTAGTCACCGTGGTATTTTGCTATTCAACTTAACAGGAGACATATGTGAAGAAGACGTTGATGTCAAACACATATTACTCATGTGAGTGTAAGAATCGAAGCTGGGAAGTTTCCTTTGTAGACAGAGAGTGAGACCTTCATCTTATATTAGGTACAGCCAATGATTCAGGTTCAAATGTGCTCACGTTATTTTCACCGATGTCAAAGATATTCCAGAAAGCATCGTATTTATTAATGGCTTTATAAACAACTCTTTGTGACATAGTCATTGTATTAATATTTCTCTAGTTATGTCGTCTTTTTTAAACGCGATTCCATTTACTTGGATATTATGCTTATGACAAAGCATCCAAATTATTGTTGTCTGACAGAGTAATTTTCCTCTCGATTTATAATTGCTTAATGAGAATATTTGCCAAAGCATGTTAAGCTATGTGTGCCTGGCTCAGAGCATTTCCCTGTCTGTCTTCTTCATGCTGATATAATAAGGTACATTTAGCTATTTGTGGCTATTTTGAGCGATTCTTGTCATCTTTGAAGAAGCAATTTATATAAACGAATATAGACGGGAGCGTGGGAGGAACGCTATAACGATTGTAAAATAAAACGGTTGCAGTATTTTGTGATAGAATATATCGATTCTCTTCAAACGAAAGCGTTTACAGACAGCTTTCGAAACCTATACTATGACATCCACAAAAAGACTCCTTTTTCGACTCTATATGCACTTCAAATTTTAAACTTTGAAAAGAAAATATAACATACATTGAAACAGGGATCATTATCATACAAAATAGTATGTCTTCCACAATTGCAAATATTATTCTTTTCCTTGCATCATAATTCTGAATCGATTGCATTTATTACTAGGAAAGATACACATTTTTTTTTATTAAAACCAGATTATCCCAAACTGAACGCCAATATTTCAGTTCAGTTACCTCATTCTTGATAGCACTACTAGTAGCAAAATCATCATTACTTTTCAAAGCTGGTGGTATTTTCGTTTTATCAGCAGCATGTCTCATAGACTGTAACTAAACTGAAGTTACGAGACTTCAGGGCTTCCCTTATCAGGCTCATATCTGTGCATTCTCAGCCCTAAAGTGTAACACGTCTTTTTTCCAGAAAAGTTTTCACACTTAGGCCAGCGTTTTCGGTTCTTTCCAAATTCCCTTGCAGTGAAAGCTTGCTTCTGTCATTTTAGGAATATGAGCTTGTCATAGGAATAGAACAAATTCTTATAAACAGTTAGAGACAGACCAAATTATTACTTTGAAACCATGTCGCATCTTACTTATTGTACGTGAAGTATCAGGCTTCGCTCATTGTAGCAAAAGAGATACAAGTGAAGGAATGACTCTATGGATTAACTCTATGGATAGAGAACAATATGGTTAATAAAAGACAAATTGTCAAAAACTGTCAAAGATATTTCTTTTTAAGGAATTGTAAATGGCATTTCCTTATTTTAAGATATGCTTATCATCGAGTATTTTAAAACCATTGCATTCATGAGTTTCATCTCTATCAACCAAATTATAGAATGAACCAGAACATGTACATCCTTCATTGGCCCAAAATAAGTATAAAGGTTGCTGTTAGAACTTCGAAGCTTATCTATCAAAACTTAAGATAAATCCTTTTAGTCTTTGATATGTAAATTGTTTACTGATTCTGTGTGATATTATCGGGATGCCAATGTGGAAGATAGGCATCTTATAGCAATTCAAGGAAGCCAATATTGTGTCTTAAATAAATGTTAACCTTACATGTCAATTTCATGTTGCTGTTGGAAGTATGAATAAAGAATAATATCCACTAACTTATATCCAAGAAAAACATTCGTTTGTATTTGACACTACGTTTCAACTATCTACAAATTTTGGAATTAGGTAAAATATCATCGTAAAATGAATATAATTACATTGTATGGTAAGATGTCATGCTACGCTCTCATTTGATATTTGAGTATGCACTCCAAGACACTTTTTTCACATTTCATATGAAATTGTAAAGCAACAATGCAGCATATTTGCAAGTGCATTACCTCATCCTTAGTCATTATTGCTACAGGATTTCATGTTGCTACCCAAGACGACATCGGAAATGGTCACAGAGTTGAAGATCCAATTAGATCTCATAAACAAGCCCCCTGCAAGGTCTTGAATAGTATGATTTCAAAATGTTCCAAGTATATAGTAGAGACGTGATAAAAGCAAGTAGAATCCTAAATCATTAGCGTGCTGCCGACAGCAAAGTGATGTTTCCATAATGAAAAGTATATGTCCTGCTGTTGTTTTTAAGCCCATCATCCGTCATTTACACCACGTAAAAGTAGATTAATGTGAATGCACCAGATTTTGCTCACGACAGAGTATATATTAAAGTATATTTCAAGCGAGTCCTTTGAAGAAAAATGTAAAGAATTTAATGTTGATATGCTTAATTACAGTTTGTATTTATCATAGTGCCGTACATAATCCTTAAAATAATTAATAAGATTATAAAAAAGATACAAAATTGTTACTAAGTTACGCCTAACAATCATTTCAAATGGCTTGATATTTGGTAATTTTTTCCACAACTACGGATGATCGGTATGAGTATTGAGATGATTGACCCTCTGCAAATAACATATTTTGCATAAAGTAATGAAAATGGGGGGAATGGTACAAGTAAATGTCAAAAAAACGTGCGATTTCTCCTTAAAAATATTCACGACTTCGAACTTTACGTCTCTACATCATATAAAACTATTTATAGGTAAAGATCGTATGCTATTTTTGTATCAGACTAACTCCATCCATAGACGAAATCCCGTTGTACTGATGTTTGAGAACTATAGCTTTTAAATTATTTTATATGAGAGAATAGTATAACGAAACCTTCATTGATGTCATAACAGTTAATTGAATATGAAGAGAAGATAGTTGGAGAATTCTTTTAGACCATATCAACTTAGATGGAAAAATATAATCAATATGTATTTATGTATACAGTAGAATTCACTACTGCATCATTCACGTATTTATAAACCACCACAAAATTGATCAAGGGAAACATATTTCCAAGTATCAAATGCAAAGATTGACATCAGAAAACGAAAAATATTATTTTTATTTTTTTTAAATCAAACACATGCACTCATAATAAATCATATTTCAAAATGGTGGTTTGCAAGATCGGAACAATATATACATACATCAGAACTCACATTATGGGTCAGAGAGGAACCAAAATTATTGACTATATCCTTATCAAGTCATTCTTGTAAAGCGTGACAACATGAATGTTGGATATCCGACAGGTTTGTTTTCATCCATTGAATTCCGATATTTTTTGTGAACTTTTTAAATTTCCATTTCTAGGTATTAATGTTGTATCCGTTTTCTATATGGGGACGATATAGAATGGGTATTTGTGACATCAAAATTCGATTGAGGTTGGTGTTTAAATCAAAGATTTTAATCCTCTTCATCATTTGACTAGATCATTTCAACCTTGCTCATAAATAGCATACTGAATTGCGTGACTGGAGTAGAATCAATGTTCGGGACATTAAACATGTACATTTATACTACTCTTAATCAATTCAATATAACTTCTGACATTCAGTTGGTTTAGATATAGTATATCCATAATTTATCAAGGGAACAACACGGTAATATAATGATAAACAATTGGCAGACCTATGTTTTTCTATATTAATAATGCATTGATTGCTAGAATAAGTATTGATATCAGCATAAGGTATTATTTCTATTAATGCACATATGTACCTTCCAATATGAGCTTTCATCTCCTTGATAAGCATAATCATTTTTAAAGTTATTCACCACTTCCTAAACGCCTACGCTTGATCGTGTTGTCTTCCCAGTATAGGTACAGGAAGTTGTAGTCACTCTAAGCAGTAGTTCATGGCCTTAAATCTCAATCAATCATTTAAAAACTGGAGACACTTGTCAAGGTTAGGTATTGTTGCTGACTGCGCACTCTTTTGATATCTTAATGGAGCAGAAGCACGTTTTAGATAAAAAAAAATAAATAAATGTTTTAATTGCAGGATACGTCTATTTTATCTAAAGAAGAAGTTTAAAAACGAACCTCTTATCAGTTCTGCCAAGAGAATCCATTACTTTACCTAAAATGATTAAAATGTGTTCACACAAATATGGCCGCCACTGGCTTTGCTTGATGTTTGGTTATTTTGTCTACGGCTACGGATGGTTGAGAAATTAGATGCTTTTATGTGCTTCCACCTCTTTGAAGTAAACACCATCCATATCTCTATCAAGCATGTGAAATGATGACAACGCTCAATCGGTAGCATTTACAACGATCCATTAAATGCATGTGATGCATTCATGAACATTGGTTTAATGTAACGGAGTCATGAAGTTTTCACGTTGGTAATTTAATAGTGACTTTGTCTCAAAATATAAAGTAATGGTACAAAGACATCATCACAAATCAAAGGTAATCTTATCTGAAGAAATAACTTACTTACTTGATAATAATGTTTTTGTAGTTTGAGGTCCATTTCAGAAATGATGAGAAAGAAGTTATTTCTAAATGATCATCTATACCAGAACTAGTCTTACAGATCAAATTAATTCATCTTTCAGTATTTAAACCATAGACCCTTAATGCTTTACCTATACAAAATGGGTTTTTTATGTTTCATTTCTTTTACGTACACTATCATGTCATCAAGCACGGATTTATCCATTTATTTCTAAATACACTTGTGTAAATGTCATTCTTCTATCATGGCGGAAACTAATCTAAAGAAAGCCCCAAGCACAATGGACAACAATTGGCAGAGCTATTTTTGAACAAGTCAAAGAAAAGGAAATGACAAAAAGAATGAAAACTTCGGACAAACTTACTATTGCTGCAGTCAGTGTATCTAAATCCAATACAATGTGGATTCAGCAAAAATATCATTTCTTTGATACCAAAAATACATCTACAAAAACGCATCTAGTTGCAAAAGATCAGTTTGACCAACTCGTGAAAACTTTGTGGTATCATTAAATATAGAATCTATGATTTAGGCCTACGTCAGACCTAAAGTCGATTAGAAAAGAAAACATAAAACCAAGGTTCAAATTGCAGCGTCTGTAAAGATGTCATATCATCTCCCCCGACTCGTAAATTTATATCAATGAGGGGAACAAACTGCATGTTAACTAACAGATATTAATTTCTAGAGCAAATCAATGAATCATTTTAGTTTCATTACATAAGTTATTCAGCATATTATGTCATGAAGATATTCTTGATATTTATTCTTCGTAAATTTTATAAATACCTTCATTTTATACGAAGTGAATATGATAAAGATTTAAATTGATACACTGTTTAAGTTGGTCATAAAATATAATATATTGGGACATCTTACACAGGTTATGGTGACACAGACATTAGAATTCCCTTTGCACATGTACAAGGTAAGAAATCAATTGATTGACTTCCATGATATTTCATGGAAAAATGAATTATGGTCACTATATGAAAACAAATTGTTGATAGGATTTAAATAACGTGTTGACTTCTGATATATCAAACTTGTTTGTGTCTTCAACATCGTAGGATTAAACTTGTAACTTCACGTGTCCATTTAACAACCACGTCATCAATGTAGCAACCCTGATCAAATTAATGGTTATTACGACCTAATTGTACACGATTCCTACCTCCATCACGACCATCTCAGAAAGTCCATAAAAAATTAAGTTGCACTGTTGTTTACTCTAGTACTGTGGTAATACATGTTTTTCATTTATATCTAAGTAGAATTTGCAATTCTAAAGATATGGCTAATTTTCACCGAGTTTCATCTTGAACATAGATGTAACTAAGTAGACAGTTTCAGGTTAGGTATTATTATCTAAAACTAATTTCTGAGCCACTTTTAGAACTTCCTTACCAAAGCTTATGTCCACTTTACTCTGTCTGATGTAGATTGATAATGATATCAATTGACCCCAGCAAACTAATACCTCTACTTCCGTTTCCATTACTGAAGTGTTGACACAGACGGAGTGGCACAGATCCCAAGGAAAGTATCTTTTGCCCTACTTTATTCGGATAGTTTACTGTTGTCTGATTCTTCAGTGTCATTCAAACTCTGACAGTCTTGTTTTCAAATGTGTCAGATATACAAATTAAAATGAACATACTTTGCTACGAATGATATCCTATGTTTTAAAATAAATTCACATAGAGTTAAGTTTCCTCAATTTATTCTCATCCCTGTACTTTTCATGTTTCATTTCGTGGGGTTGGGCGGGTTGGGATAGGGGTTCTTCGCAGCTGATTACGGACAGTGTCAAAAGTATCATACATAAAGCAAGGCAATGTCATTGCTCTGTTGATAATATATTTGAGCTAAGCTAGGAATGATAGTTATTCATGATCAACTTTAAAAAAAACATTTGTATCCACACATAGTTGGTACCGGGGCTGCACGTATTTAAGCCAACCGTTATTAAGTCCATGAGCTTGATAATGGAAAACAAAGACGTTTTTAAGCCGATAGGCGTAAATTAGGTAATGCAATTAGAGTAATCTCCCTTACAGGATGTTTGCTAAAACTTAGTTTTAATGGAAAATCTGTAGCTGTTTTCTACACTAAGTGCTGTTAGGGGGTTTCATATTTACAGAATATTGTACACCTGAATTAGGAGGCATATTAGACACCAAGCGCGACCATCTTAACCCTTAGTAAGTAGTTATGATTATTGGAGCCAAAACTACTTAATAATTTTCTATCCTTTTAGCCATGTTATAGGACAATATTATTACCCCTTTACTAACATAATTATTGTAAGCATGAAATTATAGTTTTCATGAACATTTTGAAAAACTTGTCTGTTCAGACATTTGTTGTGACGTTTGCCAACACTACTTGATAACATTTAATCCTTTTTAGCCATTGAATTCTTTGAAATGGCAGAATCCTTTTAAGACTTTTCAGCACCAACTGACGGAAAATCCCTTCCACATCTTTGTAGCAAGAATCTTTTAGTTTCGAAGTGCTCGACCTAATTTTATGTTGAAAACATCAAAAAGTTTATTAATCAATGTGACACTGATGTATTACTGCCTCCGGAAAGGGAATGTGGTCCCTCGACTCGCACCACGGAATTGATAGCTGAATGTAAAACTGATATAGTTGACTTCAAACGTTAGTGTTCTGAAATGTTTTTTATATGGAAATAAAATTAGAAATGCCCAAGGGCATATATTTATGATCAAGCAAAATGTCTTCTATTTTTTATTTGCAAAGTGTCAAAATGTTAGTACTTAGTCATTTTCATATATTTCACATTATCTTAAAACTTGATACTTCCATAAAACTTCTGTAATTGTTCACTATACATAATGTTAATGGCAAGGTAACAGGGTCTCTCTTTTGTGATTGGAGTAATCCCTTGAATGAGACATATACATTTAAGATGACGGCTGTGATAAGATTAAACAGAATTTAAAACATACATGCAATACTTGTTAAGGTTTATTTGATACTATTGCATTGATCCCCAGTTATGTGTGGGGAAAAGACGAAGTACCAGTGATGCATTCTTATCAAATACCCACATTTTATGTAGGATAATAAGAAGACACAGCATCATTTCCCTTGCTGAGCCAATTATCAGCGAGGTGTCAGGCACAATACAGTAATTGACAACGTCTATGATACAGTCCTGTCACGAACTCACGTAGACTGAATTAAACAATCCTTTCGGGATATGGTCAGGGAATTGTTAAAGAGAACAATGATGAAAGATTCATCAAATTTTAAGAAATTTAAAGAAAATATCTACTTTGACGTAGGTGACCTTTGACCTTTGTCACGTGATAACCAGCTGTTACGTATATGCAATATTTTATTCAAAACTCTTTCTATTGTTTACAATATAGGATGTTATACAAAGGCAAAATTGTTTCTCTTCACTTTTCAAATATATGTGGCTTTTATTTGACGGGTTTTAAAATTACTGTCATATTAATTTTGACAATATCCTAGGCTCCTGCGATTCACTTTAAACTGTATAGTTTCACCTGTTTTTCATTGTTTTCCTTTTTTCAATCTTGCAAAGTTTTGTATAGTTAGTGTTTTATATGTACAACGGTATGAAATGCCCACCACTGGTAGTTAAATGTGTTCAACTAAAGCGTCACGACTGAGAATGCATAAACCACTCACTGCTGCATGAAAATAAAAGTTTATACCTTAAAACAATACTAGGAATAGAATATTATAAACCAGGAAAGTAAGGGTCCGTCTTTAGTGGAACCTGAAATGCTTCGTTGTCACTGAATTCTGTTTTTTTTTAAATTTCATATGGTTTTATTCGTATCATTGAAGTATTTTTCACGTACAGAAAACCCAAATACAATATTAGAATATTATCAAACAAATATAGCCTGTACATTCTGTCTTTTACATATTTTATGAACATTTGAAGAAGATTTGGATCGTGTCTGATAACCTGAAAAGGATGATTAAATTGAGTTATCATTTTTAGATTGTGTGATTATGTCTTGTGAAACGAGATTGGTGGATCCATAAAAACTTCCGATATATCATTTTCTAAAACATGTCAGATTTGAGATTATGTCACTTAAAACATGGTACAAAAGCTAAAGAAAAAGATCTAGTAGTTTGGATTGACGTCACTGTTATCGACTTCCCGTCATTCAATTTTAATTCAAATTTTGTTCTTTTGTTTCAAATCAGTTAAACAGTTCCTGACACGTTTGAAACGTTTGATTAGACTCGAATTCTTTGTCACTGCATCCCTATCTGTTTTTTTGTAAATGACGTTTTTGTAGGTCGAACCAATTCTCCCATGTTCACAATACCTATTGTGTAAGATTTGCGATTGTTTACAAATCATGTTTACAAAAATGTAAAGGTGACTATCTGGCTGTCTATCTGGCATATGCAAGTGATAACATCAAGTTAACACTTAAGTAATAAAATATACATTTATGCAGATTAACTACCTTCCACATATTATTTTGAGAATAAGTGTACGTCAGTTGTCTAGGAGACATAGTATGAAATTATCATTTTGACAATAAGACAATCATCCTACTTATATTGGTTAGAATAAAATGGACAATAAACCTTTCCAAAGCTACATAAGTATTTGATAAAGATCATGACAATGAGTTTGTTTTGTCATGATATTTTTCAAATGAATGTTGCCGTCTGTTTTTGAACATGATATACAGTTACCAATCAACTTGATATATTGTTTATGAAAGAATCACTAAGTATCCAAATTAATATTTACTATTCCTCAATTATCCAGTTGACAAGGAAAGTCTCGCTAAAACTATTTTAACTACATTTTCTCGGATCGCAGTATTTGAGTGCACAATGTTCACAATTTGAGGAAGTTTAGGTAGCTCTTGAAGCTATTTCAGCTATACTCATGATCTATGCGTCCTCTAAGACAATTCAGTTTAATTGAAACGAAAGCGTTAAAGGAACATCTTTATGAGTGTTAATTACACATTGCAGATATTTGTGAAGTTTGTAACATATCGATTTTTTAAATAGACTTGATGACAGATTTCTAGAACTACATGGGCATATTAAAACATGCCTCTTGTGCGCTTTGTATTAAACAACCTCTCATCCATATATTTTGCTAGATAAGGAGATTTTTTAGTAACTTGCAACTGCAAATAGAATTCTTTCACACATGATAAAATCATCACAGTTATAACTAATATTCTGATATAATTTTTGTTCGTGATGACATTTGTATCTATTGTTAGTAGGTTTTCAACACACGTGGGTTCTTTTTAAAAAAAAACATTATTCCATTGATCTCGTTGACACAATTCAGCAAAAACAACTGCAGCTATGACACACTCTTTTTTAGCCAAATTGGAATAAATGTTTAGGGTGCAGAACAAAGTTAACATGATAATAATTCAAATGAACTTTTTTGATGCGCAATAACAAAACATGCAAAAACGTAAAGAAAGATAAACTCGTAGGTCAGTTGGTTTCGGCTTCACCTTGGAGTTTCTGCATTTTTCCAAAATTGCTGACCCCATGCAAGTTTGATGGATCCCTCTCACGTGGATACAAACAAACTGTATGATTTTCTACTTTTGTTGCCAACCTGCCGAGAGATAATGTAAAATACATATATCCTTTTAACATATTAAGCTCCCTTCTGTGTAATAGTTTAGTCTAATTCAAGCCTGAACCCCAATTTTCATAGTATGAATGTTTGTGTCATTTTCGATTTACATCTTTTGAATAGAATCAGTAAGTTTATTTCCATGATCAAAAAGATCCTTTTTATGCGCTTCTTATTGTATGGCAAGTTGCAACAATGTTAAAAATTGTTTTGGAATGAACTTGAACTGCTTTCGCTATTACTTTTCGGGCATTTTATTCTATTTAGCATGGCAACAGATACAGGGAAATGTTTTTAAGTAAGTTCTTGAATAGTTTGATTTGTCCAATTTCTTGTGTCGATAGTACGAAACGTGATCAAAACCAGCTTTACCCTCACTAAACAGCGTCATGCTGAGAGAAAGCTGTTATGTTCATGACAGGAGACATATTCAGCAGTAATGGTATAAGGGCTGCAGTGGGCTTTTTAGTCATTACAAAGTTTTAATGGACCTTAGTGGATCTTATAAGAAATTTTTAATTCAGTTCTATTGTATTTCATTTTCCTTCCAGAAGTTTTGTTTTGTTTTGTTCTGGATACATTTTGTATGCATAAACATACAGCCCATGTTCATGATATTTACCGACCTCTCACATTCATAGTTCTTTGACTGCATGCTTTGTGATGATGCGTTTGTTTTCATAATTTCTTTCAGAAAAACCGTTTTAGGATGCTTTATATACTTTTGGTTCTTGAAGTTCTTTGAATCATTGCTTCAAGTGCACCGTTGTATACTGTACCAATGTTGTATACATGTTTCTATCTATAACAAAGTAGAATTTGCAATTCTTTAGATAAGGCTGATCCTCACAGACTTTCGTCTTGTTGATATTGAAGTTAGTAGATAAAAGAGAGTTGTAATATCCTGTTAAGTTATATATCATTATCTGAAATTAATTTTCTTAGCAGCTATTAGTACTTACTTACCAAACCTTATGTCTGCTTTACTCTGATTAAGAAAGATATTGATGGAAATCGACCCAAGCACACTAATACATTTGCTTCCGTTGCAAATACTGCTGCAGTGACACAGATTGGCACAGTCCAAAAGGACCGTGTCTTTTGACCTAGTTATTTCAAGACTTTCTCTATCGTCTGATCTTCAATGTCAATAACATTTGTTGTATATGCTTGATTTTTTGTTTTCTGTAGAATTTCTGAAAATATTCATACCACGCTAGGATTGAATGATATCATCGATAATGTTGTGTTGTAATATTATTCTATTTTAAAACATATCAGAATTGAGATAAATTTATTTTCATTTGTGGACTTTTCTCTTTTCATTTTCGTGGTTTGTGTAGTGATGTCAAAAGCACTTCGTATGAATATGACGCAACAAAGCAAATAGAGCTGGGATCTAAACACAATGTTTTTAACACATCAGGACAATTAATGTCATAACTCTGTTGTTAATTTATTTCTTGTAAGCATGGAATGAAAAAATATTTGGTTCAAACATAGTTTTTCTTACGTATGCGTTTTAGAGCCAACACTATTTGATAACCTTTTATCCTTTTGGCAATTGAATTCGTTGTAATGGCTGAATCCTTTTTGGCGTTGTCAGCACTTTGTGACAGGAAATTCCTTCAGTCAACGAGTTTTAATATACATTGTGACACCGACGTATAACTGTTTCCCGGAAAGGGAATGTGTTCCTCCGACTTGCACCATGACATTGATAGCTGAAGGTAATAATTATATAGTTGACCTCGAACGCGATCTCGTCATTGTTGTGAAATGTTTTTTAAATAATGAATTCAATGCGAAATAACCAATTGCCTATGATTATGATAGAGAAAACGATTTTCATTTTGGTTATGTGCCACATTTTTTCTGGTGCTGAGTGTGAATGTAAGTACCGCGTACTTTTCATTGATTTTACATTAGCTTAAATTTCATACTCTATAGTTATTTTATGTACAAAGTGTTTGTTGTTAAAGAACAAGAGTTTTTTAATCCCAGTTTCGACTTTGTGATCGAATGATACACGTACATTTTAGCTTACAACTGTAATAAAATTATTAGGCATAATAAACTGCTATAGTTGTTAAGGTTTATCACTTACGACTAAAATCATTTAGGGAATGCTTTTTCATTGATAACCCCTTTTTTTATCAAAAACGAACGAATTTGTTCATTGGTACAATTTGACATAGACACTTTAAAACCATTTTACCGTAAACAAATACAATCAATGACGTCCAACGTATCTGACTGGGAACTTTAGAGTCGATATTCTGCTGTTTGGTGAGATTACTCTCTTCTCAAGTTTTTTTTTATGTGTTTTTTTACGGAGAGAGCAATTTTTTAAAACAAAATATCCTATAAATAATAAGTTTAACTTATCAATCATTGTAGGCTCAGCCATACAGCAGGGTTCCTTATGACATAAATCTATATTTTATAACTGATAATTCGAAATCCAGTAAAACATTAAGTATTTTATATAATAAAAAAATCAAAGAAATTACGGCCACCTCTAAGCCAATAAAAAGAACTAAAGAGAAATACATTTTATTTCCTTTCTTCTTCATAACGGTTCAGTCAAAACGTATTTCTTTATATTTCTCACTGACCTTTCAAAGTGTGTGTATGCATTCATTCAAAAGTTGTTTGAGGATCACTTAGGTTTTCTTGTTAAAGAACGCTTATTATCTTTAATTAATTTCGAAAACCTAAAGCATATTCCTTTTCTACATAATTATGATCTTTGGTCGTCTTGGTGCATTTTAACTGAACATGTTTTTATCATTTTGAAATAAAGATTGTGGTATCCATTTACAGGCGATATTATTACCGAAAGAATTATGTGGATTGATTTGCTATCTTATAGAAATATCAATCGTTTGCTTTTGTTTGTTTTCAGGTTGTTCTCCAAGCAATCCCATGGAAACTGACACAGAGTGTCACACTGACACAGACAACCTCATTTTAGTTAGCCAGATAAAAACCACCAAACTCTCATTCGAGAAAGCATACGAGAGGAAGACAGCAACATGTAATCTTCTAACCCATATGTTATTCAAAATAACTTATTTAAAGATTTACAGCTTGGCCGAATAAAGTAGACTTTCTTATTTTAAAAAACAACTGAATGGCATCAGAGTGTTTCGTTTCAACAACTTTATATTCTTAAAGTAGATCTTATAAATGGTTGCTCCGAATATCTTTGAGGTGAACAAATTGGACTGAATTTATGTACATTTTGACAATAATAACTTTTAAATCTATATGAAAATTGTCAAATCATCAATCATCAAAATTCTAAAATATTAAATTGATCGATCATGTCCCGTATACGATACCTGCAGAAGAATAACATTTTCATTGGTAACATGGGTACACAATGAAAGTGCAAAAACCTCAACTGAGATTAGTCTAAAAAAAACTTAGAACGATCAATCGTTCGTTTTTGTTTGTATTGAGTTTGTAATCACAGAGAAACTGACACTGAATGTCACACTGACACAGACATACGTTTTTAGTTTTTAGTTAGAAACTACGATAACGTATACACGACAGAGAGACTGCAATCGTATCATCTTCATTTCCATGTGTAATTGAGGATACCTTCTTCTCTCTACTTGTAGCTTACAAATTACATGCATAGGAGGATGGCATCAGAGTATCTAGTTTCAACAAAGGTAAAGTTTTAAATCAATTTCATATGATATGTGCCAAATGCATAATTGGGTGAACAAAATAGAAATTATTATATGTAACTTTTGAAAATTTCAAAAATCTTTGATATTCATTAACATAGCAAAACAATATCATTAAAATTCGAAAAGTCATATGCTATACAAAACTTGCATATGAATTATATTTGCATGTATTACATTTAATAAACACAATCATATGATAAATATTCCAAAAGTAATAAAATGGTTCGGGGATTAATTATCTTCAGAAAACATGAATGCTCACATAATGTTTTAATAATAAATATAAGATATTTACATACCACTAATGATAATGATATATGAGGATTTCCTTATGAATTTAATTTGATAATAAAATTGCTAAGTTATTACATGTAACTCTTTAACCCTCTCTATAAAAACTCGCTGGTTCAGAATAGCATTCTGCAAAAAACAGCATTACGCCAAAGTTTATATTCAAATATTATGTACCTTTTATGAACTGTTTGCCCATAGGGTTATCTCAGAAATCGGGCATTGAAGAGCATTTCAATAGAATCATTTACATTAAAGAGCCACTCCGTGATTTTCATAACATATTATTTACCTTTGATGCGAACATAAATGTCATATGTGGTGATATAAAATCAAAACATCTTAACTTTTCATGTCCAAAAGACTTATTTATGTCAAATACTGGTTTTCCATGAAAATCTAAAAACATCCTTATAAATGCACAGAGGTATAGATATCACGTCCAATATACATGGATACTAGTTATATAAGTCTCCAAAATTACGTTTGACTATTTGACGCGCGCCATTGTCCGTTTTTCGATCATAATTGCGATGTTCTATCTTCATATTGTCACTGTGAAAGACCAATATGCTTTAAAATGTGTCTTTTTGGTAACAGTCGATACTTCGCGATCAAATGACACCATTGATTAAGTTTGGTTTATATGACTCCAACAACTCATGGAGTAGCTCTTTAACAGGCTTTGATCTAAATTTATATCTGGAATATCTTTGAAAAGCTGTTGACAGCAGGATAATTTTGGTGACAACGATAGTTACTATTTTTGTAATAGCAACTCTGTATAAAAAGTGGTTTTCTGAGACTCTCTTGTTTTTCTAAGAATAAGCTTTTTAAGATTTATATGGATTCGCTGAAGGCGGTTTCAGTGACATAAAATAGTAAATTGTCATATGTGTTAATATTAGAATCTACAGTCTCGAATACAAACTTCTGAATACATCATCTGATGTTTGGTGAAAACCGTAGCACAGAGATTTTTCGGAATGAAAAATTTAATCTTAGTTGTCATGTTTTCGGAGGAACAGTAATTATTCTGATCGACATTTCATACAGGGGGAAATGGTTGCTATTTATTACCATATTATCTAGAATCATTTCTCATACATGTTCCTATCATAAGATAATTTTCACTTCAAATCTTCTTCATCCACACCTAACTCATGTAGCTCAAGCATATCTGTCCTTTCACCCATGTGAAGTAAATGACGAAAGAATTTGCATAAACATGGCTTGCCAACGGAAAATCAATTCCATGTGTCGGCCCTATCGTTCCTCGGTGTCCCTGTGTCGTGTTCCAACAAACAGACATTTCTTGAATTAATTATTGGCCTGATTCGTGTAAAATATTTCATAGAGAGTAAACGATGCGTTAGAAACGCTTATTTTGATTTCATATATTAAGATCCATTAACGTCCATCAAAAGGATAGACAAAATTGAACTTGATTTAGTAAGGCAGTGTATATATAAAGAAGATTTGGTTATGTCTGTAATGTAAATGTTTTGAAATATGATTATACCGAAAAGTCAGACGGTCAAATGTCATTATACATCATGACGAGGATTTTTGTTAGTTTGAATTAGGCTCATTCTCTCTCTTACTACAGAAAACTTCTTTGATCACGAAATTGCTTCAGTGTTATATTTCAAGGAGCTTTGTAAGAAGTGAAATGCAGACATAATGTTACCATAATGTGACTGCGGAGGAAATAGATTGAAAACTGTTTTAACAGGAACGCACCCAGGACATGATTCGATAATTTCACCAAAAGACTCGTAATCATAACCGTGTAAGTTATACCCATTACAATGACGAACAGCAGCTGATATGCATACAGGATTTTTGTACTTGTGAAAACAGAGAGTGAACTTGTTAATGAAATTGGATTGACTTAGATTTATGTAACCTACAAATCAGACAGATGGATAGTGGTAACATAATGAACCACTTTAATTTCTTATTTTTCTATTATTATTATTGTTATTATTATTGTTCTTCTTCTGAAAAGTATAAAATGAATTGCATTGGCTCTGATATGTGTAACTAAAAATTGGAGAGACCGGCTGACAATATGAACCGTTTTTATTCCTGGGCACTTAGGATCGTACATTCAAACTAAACAATCATAAAACCACAATTAAGCAAAATAGTTTATTTAATAATGATTAGATCGTTTGAGAATACTAATGATATAGTGATTGTATTACGTGGTGTATATGCTCTTGTCTTGCCATTGACAAGGGCCTTATGCTCACACCCAAACGTTGGAAATGTTGTTATCATTGTCTCCCGTCATCGTTCAGTTTAACCATATCTTGTGATATGATATGTTTTTTAATCCATTTGAGGCATTTGTATTTGAATAATTATCAACAACAGAGCCATAAAACTCTGCAGACTGAATGATATGTGCAGAAATATATTAATCTGTCCATAGAGTAAAAGAAACTTATAACCAAAATTATTGTTTCGTTTCAAATAACAAAGATATTCGTTATATGTTCGATTGACCGACACACGCAGAAAACGGGAAATTACACCAAGAATAATATTAAGAATGATCGCAATATTCATCTTTGATCTTTAATGATGACACCAACTTACACCTTCAATAACTCTGCTTCTAGCTTTTTCAAAAAGAGATATCTGAACATTACGGTTTTACATTCGCTGGCAAAGCTATTGATCCTATCCTTTAAAGTGGGTTTTCAAGAAATGTTCTGCAAATGCCAATCATAATAGGTCGTACGATAAAAGGATTGGATATCTATTTGAAAAACTTTAAGTCCATTTTGGTCATACGATAGCTGCTCGTTGAGTACTTTCCACTAATTATGGAACTCAATAGAAAAGAAACATTTTGAACTGATAATGAAAATGCAATTTGAATGACGGCAAACGTTAAGATTCATAGATTTAATTATTATTTTATTCCTGCCTTTTTTTATTTAAAAAATTTATCTTGCCAATTTATCTTGACATTTTTCAAAGTTGTAGTTAGATTTGTAAGAAACCATTTCACTCATGCTAAAATGAGCACCCACGGAATACTGATGGAAATCTTAAAGGCTAAAGTAAATGACAGTACATGATATTTGGAGAGGTAATTTACCTGAATTTTTTTTTCGATTCAGAATGTTAAGGTTCTTATTTCAAAGTTATTAGGTGAATTAAGTAAACACGAAAAACACCTTATGTATCCCATACACATTTCATTTTTTCGAATAGCAATCGCTATCAGAAGTATTTGAAATCTTATCTTGGCCACATGAAAAATCATAAAACATACATTTAATGTACAATCATACTACAGGAGTTATCGATAACCTCTCCTTTATGTTCAAAGGTTAATGTTAATGGCTATTTTTTAAAGTTAATATTTTAGGATTGTTTTGAAATTAAAATAATCAGTCAACCATACGACAGAAACATGTGTTTTTTAAACTTTTTGTATAAGAAAGCATTTTAAAAAATTCTATTTGCAATGGTTCATATCTTTATCGAAAAATGGATTAGGATGAATATTGATCGAATTTGAGATCAAGTTAAAAAATACTATTGCCACATCGTTTCTTAAAAGCTGGAAAATGACTAACCTTACCTGACTTACTAAATCTACTTAAACCATCATATCTATTTACAGGAAGTCTGTATTTCATCATGTGCTTGCCTGAATCAAAGTCATTTAGACAGCAGATGTATACTTTTCGGTAATCAATTATTCCACCACCATTTATAAGTGAAACGATACTGCAGTGAGTATATCTTAACTTTATTATTAACATATAGCAGATTTGCAGTATTTTAATTGTACATATTGTTCTTAATCATTTAACTTACATATAATATATCGATTATGTTATCAAATGAATTTAAAGGAGGACAAGTGGATTTAACCTACTGTGTATTACCGTATCAGCTTTACTCACAAACTCTTGACAACACAGACTGATAAAAGAATAATATTATTTGGAATAGAAACATTTAGGCTTTATGTCATTTTAAAGCATTTATGTATAGTAGTAATTATTGAGTATTTATGCAGGCTGATTAATAATTTGTTGTATCCATAAAAAGCTCCATAGGTATACAACATCCGTATAGAAACTGTTATTGTGTACAACCATTAAACATTGAAATGCTTTGTTTCTAATATCACACTGGAGACAAACTTCTATCGTCATCAGACTCCTTACAAAAATTCACCTTTCAACAAACCTCATAAGGTTATGAACAAACGTTGGTGTCATTTTTACCTTCAAAGAAGCAATTTAATGATGCATTCATGTATGCAATACATTTACAATACATTGTAAGAAATTACACTTTACCAATATACAGATTCAACAGAACAAAGAAAACAAATAATGCAATTTAATCAAAATACCATAATGTAACATAAAATTATTTTTATCCACTGAGCTCTTACAATACCCTTACATCCATTCTCTTCTATTGTGTGAGGTCGAAACAACTGGCAAGGAATTCCTACTTCTTCACATACTTCCGTTTTTTGTAAATAAGCTCACATAATTTCTCGTTTTTTCTCTCACCTGAATGACATCAAAGGCGCAATTAACCGTCTTGAATGCCTAATACAGCTGATAAATATCGCAAACACCTACACATCTAATCTGAAGTTACAAAAACGAACACATGTGGGCGTCAGACTTCAACAACTTCTCTTTACGTCTTTTCTTTCATTGCATGTGCCATAATTAATGACACTCATAATAACCTTTATGTAATACAGTCAACATAAATTTATCATGAGATTCCTCACATGAAAACTGTCGTGCTGTGGGTTTAGATGACCTCGCTAAAAATAGTGTCAGAATCTGATACCAAAAACGGTCTTAGGTGATTTTGAAGAAAAACTAAAAATGCATTTTATAATTAATGATTTGTGGAAATCAACGTTTCGCATCAACGAAACAAAGCTTGGACTCCCATTCCCTAGATGCAATCAGGGAAGTTAAGCCTCTGCTGTGCAACTGATGACTGTCATGAAGAAAATACCCACAACAAGGCAGTTGATCCTCTTGTTTGATACATGTTTGCTTCTAATTCATACAAACTTTGAACTTGTACTGAATGATCAAGGGATCACTAAAGTTAAGTTCTCACTATACATAGAATTGGCTGAGGGTGTAAATTTAAAAGCCATTAGAATAAAAAAAGAAAACATGATAAGCTGTGGTATATGAACAAGATATGTTTTAACTCAGTCGTTACTTCCTTTAAAGATAACTTTCCACTGATATTTTGGAGATGGAACAATATTGTATGCAAGCTTTTCAAACATGGGAATTAACTAATTAGATATACGTTGCCTTTACATGTATGTTGAAGTGGTTTGTATATATGTGTTCTTGATATATGGCCAAAAGTGATTGCTTTCCTTATTTCAAATGCAAAACGGAATTGAAGTTTAATTGTGTTATCTATAACAATATTTATAGATTTTAAAATCTCTTGACAGATTTGATAACATAGGTGATTTTAGGAAGTAGATGAGACTTTACAATATCAAATCATTTATATAATATTCAAATTTTGTTTTGATAGTTGTGATTCAATGATTACATGTGGCATTCTCATGTGTCATCAAAGTAAACCTTAATTAATTTGTTAAACTATTTTCAGTCTTTTAGAGTGTTCTAAAATTAGAATTGTAAAAATACAAACTCGAAATTTTAATGCTATCAAATTGCAGGGAGTGAGGATCTTTTTGCGTTTTTTAAGTGTGACATTGACAGCAAAATTCGAGAAGCCTTGTTTCCATTATGATTAAGGACTTAGCCTCCATTTAACTCTTTCACTGACGCTTCTTGTTTTTTTGACTTATCAAGTAATCGTTAACAGTTGAATGTTATGTCGCCATATGGTGTCTTACCACTGATACCGTCTGATCCATAAGTGCTTGTGTGTTTTGTATCGACTGCCTCCCAAAAGACTTTCTGTGAGAAAGATGTGGGTGTATGTGATCGAAGAGAACGTTGGTATATGAGGATGAGAATGTATTGTTATATTGGAATATCTTTGAAAGGTTGCTGCTATCTGAATATGTTTTCGATTAAAGGAATTACCCGTTTAGGACGATTTTTTAAAAAGCAAATTTTGTATGTTGAGAGGCATTTGGTGACTTTCGTGTTCATATAAGATTTAGGTTTTTAAAAATGTGTTGTTGTAAAGTCGATGTCAATGAAATGATAAAATTGGTATTTGTATGACCAACAACACCTTCCTGGTTCAAAGGTGAATCATGAAGCGTGCATGATACATTAAATCCGTGTATGTATAACTTGTTTTACAATTTTACTGGTTAGGAAACTATTCTTTGATAATTCATACAGGACTATCAAACAGTTAGAGTGGTAACAAAACATGCTTGTTTTTTAATGACAAACTTAGAATAGATTTTAACAATTTTACTTATAAATTTTTGTCATTTATTCATTTAAGGTTTCGCGTATCTTTTCGTGTATGTTTTGATCTTACCACAGAAAGTTTTCTGAAGGCACAATTTTACCTAGGTTATTTGAGTAACTGTAACAATTAAGAATTCCGCATGTTCAATTCAATCAAGAGGAAAAGGGTTTTTTATATATATTTCCATCGTAAGATAGTTTAATTAGTGACAGAAACTCATGTAGCTCATCAGACGTTTCTGCAGACAGGTATATTCCCTTATGAAACAAATAATAAATGAATTGCATAAACATAGCTATCCAATAAATGATCATGTCCATGTGTAGGCAGTATCGTTTATCAATGTCGCCAAGCTGTGCTCCCACAATGAACATTATTCATGACAAATATGCAATTAAATCCTGATTCGTGATAAACATTTCACCAACAGTAGGCATTTTGCCTATTTGTTCTGAAACGTATGTTTTGACTTCATATTCCATGGGATAGGTCAAAAGATCTTTTGTAATTCAAAGTTGATGATTGGCCACGAAACAAGAAAATTAACAAACTTTACTTTTACCGTAAAATTTAAAAACAAATATTTTGTTAAAGATTCACAGTGCGAACTTATAGTAATGTAAATGAACTATGGTTTTTAGTATAATTAAAATCAGTTTATAAGAGAATTTAATTAGAACCAGAGAAACAATAAGAGACGTCATCAATTAATTAAACAGCTGATTTCTTATCAAATATACATAATATGTTATGATTGATGAAAGCTTGGTAAAGCGTTCCATAAAAAAAGCTAGGGAAATCAACATATTAAAACTTTGTACTCATTAGTTGTGGGCGACAAGATCAATACACTGCTATAGTTAGTATGCAGACATCTATATTGTGCTATACTGGAAATAATTCAGAGGAAAGAGGATACTGTGCAATTTAAATGAATAGGAATGGAATGTATGTAGTAGGGAAGTTCTGTATTATCACAGATTAACCGGGGTTAAAGAAGCTGTTGCTTTCTTATCAACTCGCTACATAATTTGGTCATGATTTTGTTGGTGTTGTGTGAAATAGATGCATTGCCAACATTATTATTTATTTTTATTTGAATTGATAGATGTACATTGAAATAGTTTTATGCAGGCTGACTGTACAGTATGAATTGAGTTGGGTCTTAAAAACTTAATTAGCAATTAAAAAAAAATTACGCAAACTAATGCTGAATAAACTAAGATGTCCAATCACTTCTTCATTGAAATGAGGTTTACAATATTAATTCATAAGAAACTTGTCGAAATCATCGTACTTTCATATTTTTACCTTCAACATTATAACTGTTTAGCTCCTTTCAAAAGGGTCAACGAATTTGGTAATTCTTTGATTATCTCCAAATTTTATAAAGCCTCCCTATAACTATGTCAAATCGCATAAAAATTACTAACGATCACTGTATTGTGTTTATTTAAGTTCATTTAAAATTTAATGAGACAGATATCTATTGATAATTCACGCCCCCAAAAATGTTATAGACGCTGAAATAGATACTGAAATTTATTACAGTAGGTGAGGTGACTTGGGGTTTCAAGAGCATTTCAAGCTGCTAATAGTATTGCAGGGAAAGAGCCCGCAACACAATTTTGGCTATGCATTGCGGTGAAACCTGGGAGCATCGGCTGGACCTAGCGAAACATGGGTGGGACTGCGCTGAAATTCAGTGTAGCATTGCACCCAAACCTTAGTGAATGTAGAACAGTTCT
This sequence comes from Phorcus lineatus, assembly GCA_921293015.1. Classification (NCBI taxonomy): domain Eukaryota; kingdom Metazoa; phylum Mollusca; class Gastropoda; order Trochida; family Trochidae; genus Phorcus; species Phorcus lineatus. Next base: position 34,955,452 of record OV121082.1, read on the forward strand.
CTACTGCAGTCAAAGTCGCCGAGCACCTTGCGGGATTCGAACCACGGACATCTTGATCCGAATCCGAACGCGATAACCACTGCGCTAACACGCCCCCTTTTGTTATTACAGTAAAGAGAATTATGTTATGTCATTGTTTTGAAATATGATGTTACCGCAAATACAGACAGCCAAAGTACAAGACGGGTTGATTGATGTACATTGACGTCAATTGTTGGTTCAAACTAAGCCGGCACTCTCAAGTCTAAGATTGATATCTTACTACATAAAACATCTTTGATCATGAAATTGCTTCAGTGTTGTGTTTCGAGAGGGTTTGTAAGAAGTGAAATTCAGAGGTAATTCGACTGCATAGGAAATAGGTTGTGGCTCTAAAACTCTTTTAACAGGATCACATCAAAGACATGAAACACTTTTCAAAGGGCTCGTAGTCATAAAAGTATAAGTTAAACTCTAACCAAGGGTAGTGGCACAAACCAGTTTTAAGGTGTACAGGAAAGTGTTTACTTCTGAAAATATATACTTCACTTGTTAATGAAATTGCACTGACTTTGATTTATATAACTTCAGTCAGACAGATGAAAAATGGAAACATTATGAATTATTTTCATTTTTATTCCTGGGCAGATTGATTTGTACACTAAGGATCATACAGTCAATAAAGTAACTTGTTAAAATCATTATCTAGTAAAAGAGCAAATAAACCATGGGGAAATAAAACCATTTACATATGTATACATGCCTTACAGGGTCGTTACTAAGAGGTTTTATTATGTTTATTTTTACATCTTAGTTTAAAGTTCAAATGCATTTGATAGACTATTGACAGGAACTGAAAGCTACATCAAGACTCTCATTATTTTGGTATTGATTAATTCACGTAAACAATCATGGTGATTGCGTCCAAAGCAATTGCGAACATGCGTTTAAAGTCTGATTGATCATTGTTCCGGATCCACTCAAGGAGATTCTTGTAAAAAACGTTAGAATATGTAACATCAACATTTACTCTCAGTCAATGACATCGTTATGTCAAAAACACTTAAATTTCATGATTTCATAATCAAAACGTTGATCCACCTGTGAGAGAAGAGTTTTAATCCTGAAAATATTTATAGAGGATGATAGATGTTAAAGTTTAGGATGAGGATTACATTCTGCATCAATTCCAATGCAGAAATGGTCGTATACGAAAACTATTGACATTTGACTCATTCAACTGCTATACATCATTCCTGGCTATAGATAGGTATATTCGCATGGGAATATGAATGAATGAATGTCTTGAATATAGCTAGCCAATGGGTTATCAAGTCCATGTGTTGGCAATGTCATTCATCAATGCCAACATGTCGTGCTCCTAAAATGAATATTGCTCAGAACTTTTATGGATTTGGGTTCTTATTCTGGAAAAACTTTTGTTTATCTCAAAGATGATGAAGATTTATAAGGGCGTTTGTTGAAATCATAAATAAAAAACAGACAAAATCATCTCTGTGTCCTTGCAGTAGAGAAGATTTTATGTATAGACCTACGACTCTAATTAGGCTTTATATTTCAAGCAATCTTAAAGCAAAATTTATAAGTTATATCTTTGTACAAATTGCACAAAGCTTACAATTGACTTGGTTTACACAGTTCACGACTGCGATGGGTTTTTTCTGCCTTTCACAGCTGTTTCTAGAATAGGTACTGATTCCTTGTTAAATTGCTGTAGTTCACATTACCTATAGATCTAGGCTTTAAGTATGACCTTTGCTGTTTTGCAAATTTTGCTTTTTACTTTTACTCATTTTGTCGTATTATGTTCAGCCTTTTAGCAATGGCCAGCCTTGTTATCTAATGTGATATTGTAGATAAAGCTTTTTCGTTCATAGACTTCGTAGTTCTCTTTTTAACAATGATGTCTGGAATAAACGCTGGTTCCACTAGGACCTTCATAAGGGCAAATTATTGACACATTAGTGTATGAAATTCATTTTACAATCTTCCAAATTGTAAGAGAAGACACCCTTATTAACAGACAGAGATAAAATTGGACAAAGAAAAAATAATGTAATTTGTCAAAACATCCCGTAGCATATGCATATTTGTATCCACAGAGCTCTTACAATACCCTGTTATAAATTCTCTTATATGTTATGAGATCAAATCACACTACTTGTAAATTTATGAAGGAATCTCTGCTTCTTCATTACCTTCACTTATTAATTGAGCCTCATTTATTATATCTTTTTTACTATTGTATGACGTCAAATTCGTAATTAACTGTGCTTCTTGACTTATTCTATTCCTAAAATAGCTGATAAATATGGTAACCACCTACAATGCTAACTTTAAGTTACAAAAAGAAACACACGTGGGAGTCAATCATCAACGTCTTCTCTATGATTACATGTGCCATAAATCATGATACTCAACATAACCACTATGTAATACAGTCTATGTGAATGTAGTGATAGATTACACAGATGAATAACATCTTGGCGTATTTATATATGGTATCAGTATTTCATGAAATTCGTTACTCTTACCTCGATGATTCAGCACAATATCAAAATTTATTTTCCTTCCATGTATAGTTATAGAAAATTAATTGTAGGGGTAAGTTCTAAATGGTCATATTTCTTATGTTAATCCCACGGAACTCGTGCCTTTATTCAGAACTTAACCCTTTAATTGACATTTCTTTATTCCTAGCATTTCATTTTATAGGAAAGAAATGTTAACTTTTCTTATATCATATTTCAATCTTATTTGTATGTACACGTTCTGTTTTCTTTGCTCGTCGGTTTTGTCTATTCCGCTTTGTCTTATGATTATATGTTCCGCTAAAGCGCACCGCTATAGCTGTGGAAAATAAATGAATGAATTTCGCATTTTGAAACAAAAAAACGTTCCAAAGATTTGTTTTACTCTAGTAACAGGTAATAGTCTATCATCATTTAAAAAATTCAATTCATAGTGGAAAGTCAGGAAGACAGAGACTTCCATTTCATACTTGTCATTAGGGTAGACTACCTATTCCATTTTTACAAATGACTGTCACTAAGACAAATATCTGTTTTAAACTGTACAACAATGCAATAACTCCTTCGTCTTCTATGGTAAATGTTTTCTTCTTATTGATACAAACATACAAGTGGTCCCACAGTGTGTACGATTTGATTGGGCGTTCAAGAAATTTCTTCATGTATCACCATATATAAATATTCACTGTTAATGTTACTATTCTGAAGATATCAGTCAGAAGAATAGAGAAAAAACATTATTCGTATTGATTGATATTGATTTAAAGCTAACCAACTTTTCAAAATGATAAAATTGGTCACGTTTTCATCTGATTTGTACGTAGATTTCCTATTCTATGCTCCAAATTAATCTATTTTCTTGTTAAAAATGCAAACTGTGTCTTGACTGCATTACAAGAGTCCCGATTTGATAACAAACTTAACGAGGGCTCCACACAAACAGGACACAATTGAACTTATTTCGAAAATTTCCCCACGTTACTCAGTACGTACCATGGTGAGGGGAATTGTCTGTGATCCTTAGAGCTTTGTCAGTGGAATCATTATAGTTCCTAGCAGGTGCAACGTCTCAGGTAAACGACGAAACTCGGTTTATTTAAAATTCTTTCAGTCTTCATATTTCATTTACCCTCCCTTTACTGTTTTGTCTACTCGATTTGGCATCATACACGTGTTTGATAGGTGTAATAATTCGGACAACGCCTTCAACCCTTTTCACCCACTCAAAAAGTAATTAACGGAAACCTTCAGATACTTTTTAGATAAATGCCATATTAAAGAAGAGTTGGAATCGTCTGTAAACAGAGTGTGTTTTCACATTTTGAATGACAGCATTATAACCTCATTTCATGAATCTATGCAGAAAATAAATTTATGTCATAACAGTTTTCATCTGTATATATTTTATCATAGCGAAGAGTTTATTCTATCAATTTACAATGACTAGAATTCTTTCCCATTCTGTGTGGGATTTTTGTTATATTAGTGAATCTTATAACTTAACATGTCTTATTGACTTTAATGATCATGAACCGATTGGTAACTGTATGGATGTAATTATGAATAGAACTATTTTGAAAGTAATTCTTCTTCATGTATTGTCAGTTGATTTTACTTTCATCTCAGTGTTTATATAGTTTTATATACATTCTATGCATTCTATTTACAATTTATTGGGATTTTATCAAGTTCTTCATTCTACGTTTCTGACTTCTGAAAGCTAAGTCCATGGAATGGAATGTTATTCTGATGGACGCCATGGTAACATGAAACATGACTATCTACCGGTATTGATTAAGACTAATTAACCAACATATAAACCGACTTAAAAAGCTTAATACTGTCTAGACACGTCAGCCTTGAAAACATATTGGGCATATAATTTAGTCGAATAATTAAATGTTATTTGAAGCCTAATTAATTACACTAAAGGAGATTCTTTGCCAGGAAAACATAACATATAATACTTAACATCGAGCGCAACCTCTATGTGCTTTTCGAATATAACATAAACATATTTCAACTGCTTGCATCAAGGAATAATAGGGGGAAGTTCCTCTTTGTCATCGCTGCAATAACGTTAGTGTATCTGTATCACCATAGTTAATATCCAAAAGCCAATACAGCTGATATACTTTTGCTTTTTTAACCACGAAAAAGATAATTTTTTGGAGAATATATGACATATAACAACACTCGAGTGCAAACTATGTTAAGATCATCTACAACAGGTGCAGGACATTATGCACATGTTGTATAGCTATGGTCACCAACAAATTATTTAGTAGTTCATGGTATCAGCATATCCTGTGCAGACGTATCTGGCCATCTCTTAGTTTCTATTCAGCTTTTAATAGGTTTGTGGTAATGGTGCAGGAAGTTCATGCCAGTGGAAAATTACTGGAGGAACGGCTCAAGAATAAATTCTCTCCCTATCAGTCAAGTAAATTGATAAAACAGACAGACAGACATTTTGTTAAGTAACAGGCCTCTGGCCCAAAATGATAATGATGTGAAATGATAAAGACACTTGCTATTGGTCTGAGCTGTTCGTCAGTATTTAGAAAGAACATTATAATTCATTCATTCATCACATTTTAAATTTTCGATGGTTATTTTCATATATTGTCAATCTTTCAGAATGAAAAGAAATGGGGGACAAATAGGACAAAATAGAACAAAAACAGTTGACAGACATTATCATATATTAAAAGTGACTTCCAGTGAAACAATCTCTTCCTTACCAGCAAATTAATATGACATTTTCGTATTCTTGGGTCCATTTCTTTGAGTGAAAAGAAAGAAATGAAAATGTGAAAAAGGTAAAAACACCAAACATCATGACAAAAGGCCACTTGGACTGACAAGATAGGCAGTCTGGGTTAAATATGTTTATACATATATACTTACTTGTCAAAGATCATTAATACTACAAACCAATAAAGGAAAATGTAGTTTAATTTGTACAGCAATTAGTAATTTATATTTTCAGTTCTTCAAATCAATTCTTACAGTTTGTAGTATGAATTATAATTTTCGACCTTTCGCATGCTTTATTAAATTTTGTCCCCTATCATCTAAAACAGCACTTTCACCACGGATTTCTAAAACCCTGTTATGTAGATATAAATGCCATCTATCAAAAACATATTTATCTATACAAAGTCTTTGAATATGAAATTCTGCTTATTATTTAGATCTGATCATGTTACTCAAAATTGTATGAAGATATTGATAATGTTAAAGCTAGTAACATTCTGTAGATTTGTCAGTTCTTTGTCAAATATATTATATGAACAGAACAGAGTTATAAATATAATCGTCAGGGACGACAAATATATTCAGCGCTTAAAAAGTACATTCAGTACATACATAGGGATGTTAGTAATCAACCCTGAAAGTTTCATGAAAATCGGCTGATGCATTAAGCTTCAACAGCATGTTTTATGTGACCAGGTTTCGTTACCAAACTGTTTTTATTGCAAAGAATTTGATAATGCGAAAAAAACATGACAGTTACCAATTCGGCATGATTTACTTTTTTGTTTGTATTGTAATACTTTTTCGTTCAAAAGAGGTTTCAAGTTTCCAATTTCATTTTGAAAAATCAGCCCATGTTAATTTTGAAAAAGGTATTTTTCCCTAGTTTGATCGTTTATTGTTAACCGAAATGATTGTTCGCGAGCAATGTTTTTATTGATTTGTAAAGTCCATAGTGGTCTTACATTACTGCAAAAAAAGAGTTCAATTATGAATTCAACTTTTTGAGTTATCGCCCGTTGAACATGGTCACATGAGCTATGTCACCCAACTATGAAGTCTTGTAAAAAAAAAAAGGATTTAGAAATTTGCAAATATCGAAAAATCAAGTTACTCCCCAATGCTTCAGCTACAATATATGAGACTTACAGTTTCTAGATAGAAGTATCTTCAGAGGAGAAGTTTAATAATAAAAAATAAAAATAATAATAAAACACGCCAATAACAATAGGGATTCAGCATTTCTGCTGAATCCTTAATTATTGAATTGACAATGTACTGTTCGTATTAAAAATTTGTGCAGATGATGTGACCAAACAAACTGCTTGTAGAGAGTAAGTTATGTAAGCTATTTTGTATAGTGCTGAGATAATTTTATATAAGGCATTGCAAATCAATATTTCCATACTATATTCTGTAACTGATAAAATGAATTTCCCCCAAAAGAACTTTGGATCACATTTAATTGAATGTTGATTTAATGTTTTACATCAATAAAGAGTTTTTAATAGAGTACTTTTTTGGCCACGGGACTTCATATGTAAATGACAAATACATTGTTTGTGATTAGTAATCATACATCTTATGTTTTATATAGATTAGATTTCAGCCTTACCTTCAGAAAAATAGCTTCAGGCTACTAAAAATGACTTTTTATTACATATGAATTGCTTGAATGTTTTCTTAAACACACGTTTTTTTCTGTAGTAATCAGAGGATTCGAGGTCTTTATAATTAAATTTAAAGATGTTAAAAACGAGACTGATCTTATACGACTGTCACCTCGAATGTAATGGAATTACTTAGCAAAGATATGATATGTTCATATATCCCTATTTAAAACTTATTTTCTAAGCTACTTTCAGCACTTCCTTACTAAAAGCTTATGTCCACTTCACTCTGTCTGTTTAAGATTGATAATGAAATCATTTGATGACAGCACGCCTGTACCTCAACTTCCGTTTCTATAACTGAAGTGATGGCACAGACATAGTGACACAATTCTACAAGGGAATATATTTTGCCCTATTTATTCCAAGACGTTCACTGTTGTCTGATTCTTCAATGTCATTAATATATTCTTTAATATTTCTTTTCTGGTGTGATATAAGCTTTGCAGAAATGAAAAACTTATCAAAGTCTTGTTTTTCAATTTAACACTTCTATAATATTACAATTGAAAATGGTCATATAACGCTAGAAATGAATTATATCATTGGTATTGTAATGTTTTAAAGAAATTTTTTGACTCATCTCTTTTCATTTTGAGGTGGTTTGAGGTAGGTTTGAGTTGCGCAGTAGACAATGTCATATCATGTTTTGGTGACCTGAGTAATAAAACGAATAGAGGTACGTACAAAGCGATCTTTATAGAACACATCACGACAGTTTCATCATTCTGTAACAAATGACTTTTTTGTAAGCTAGAAATGATGGTTATTGATAAAAAGATTTCAAATAAATGTTTCTTTCATACATACTGGTTGATTTATAGAGCCAACATTACTAAATAACCTTGAATCCTTTAGCAATAAAATTAAATTTAATGGTAGAAACCTTTCAAGACTTGCCAGCACTTTCTTAAAGAAAATGCCTTCAACATATTTGTAGCAATAATCCCGTAGTTTCCAAGTGTTCCACCTGTATTGGTCGATTTGATGAAAACATCAACAAGTTTCAATTATCACTGTGATAATGTATAAGTGTATTCCCGGTATGGGAATGTGGTTTACTCGCCCCATAAAATTGATAGCTGATTGACAAGTTAATAATGATATAGTTGACTTCGAACATGATCTCGTTATTTTTGTGAAATGTTTTAAAATGGAATTCAAATATGAAATTACCTAAAGCATAGAAGTATGATTGTGCAAATAGTTTGGTTTTTTCAGGTGCAAGATTTTCACCGATTTTACATAATCTTAAAAAATTATACTTCATGATTTATATTTGTGCTCTTTATTTATTTTGTGATCGAAGATGACCCTTTGAATCATACATGTTCATTTTAGCTGACGACTGTAACAAGGAAGTAATATGTTCTGGATAACAACTTCTTTATTGTGAAATTCACGACATTAAGGAAAATATAATAACACTATCATCCGGTGCTCTGCACACATCATATTCATGCACTGTTGTAATGAAAACAAGACTGTTATCAGACTGCAAACACATGATACGTTTCTCAGAACAACTACCCTCACATAACCATAAAGGGAAATTATATACAGAGATGAACAGTTGGAGGAAGATGAACGGTCCTCAATCCATTTAGAAAATACGTATATATTCCCTTGTAGGGTGTGTCATCTTCATCAGAATTGCTCATTTTATGAACTTACGATCTAATACACTGGTTCATTGCTTCTGCTGATATATATTGATGTCAAAATTGTTTATCCAATGTATTTTACAACTGGTAACCTAAAACCTCGATAGCTACATGTAGATCATTATTCATAGTTTTCATCGAACTAGTCTTTTTCGTTTATTACTATCAAACAACTTTAAATATATACTGTTCCATGCATAATGTACATACGCAAGTAGGAATTATGACGAGCCTCTACAATAGGTGTCCGAATATTTTGTTAAACCTTTCCCCTTTCATTCCACTTTCAGTCATTCACTATGCTATCTCTAATTAAGATATAAATTGAATGGATGATACAAAAGGATATCATATTTGTCAGTTAATCCTTCATTACACTGATCAATCGTTTTTACACTAACTTACCCCTCTTAAATCTGATACTTTCCAAGTGCAATTCTTATTTTAATAGCGTCTTAACACACCTATTCCATTTTCATTCATCTGTCTTAGATTTGTTTGTCTATATAATACTATGATCAGTAACTTCATCAATCTAGTTATAATAGAATAGGTTATTATGAAATATTGAAACAGGCTTAGTGGTGTAGAATGGATACAATGATAATATAAATTTGAAGTGCAAAAGAATGAACAAAAATATTTATTATAAATTCATACTCTCATTAAGTTTATAAAGCCAATGTTTTGACACAATGTAGTTTTTTTCAGAAATGAAACTATTGATTGCAACATAAAGCGCTTTTTCAACCCTTCAGATGTTATAATTCATTTTTCTAGAATTTTCCAATATTTATTATCGGTTATTGCAAAATATAGCTTAAAAATGTCATTCATCATTTGTGGAAGGGAAATGGATTGCTAATCATAACTGAACTCAGTTGATGAAAACATAACATTTCATTCAACATTTGAGGATGGGAAATGGATTGGGTGAACTATTTAATGTACCATGTTTCTATGTGAATCCCTTTCCAACCTCTAATGATTCGCAATAAATTGACAGTTTGAAGTTTTTGCTTGATAGTCTTGTGACATAGTATTTATATCTGTGAATAATCCAGCTGAATTATGGTGGTTTTAAATCCCTCACGAAATTATGTTTTGCAGAGACTTTCATTAAACAGGAAAAGCAATTTTTTTTAAAAAGTACAATGATCATGGTCGAGTTAGTTTCACTTTTCCGTACTGTATTATGGTCTTGCTAGTTTGCGTGAATGACAAGATTCATATATCATTTTATCTGCTGATGTCAGTTTCACCTATCCGTCCTTGTGAAAAGTCTTAGTCACACAAATCTTTGACAGATCTAGATCTGTTCTAGACTTGGATTTGACCTACAATCAAGTGAGACCAATTTGACCACAAGCGTCAAGTCTTATATTAGTCAGTCCAGTAGAAAGATTATATTTTCAACATATGAGACAAATTCAAGTTAATTTCGATCGTCATTTCTAGTAATATTTATTCCATATGGACTAATGGCGATGAGTGCTTGATTCTTCTGCAGGATTTCTGCTCTTTATCTTGGATGTTTTCATAGAATACAAACAAGTTAACCCCCGAACGAACACAAAATTCATTACTGTTCATTGTTAAAAAAGCCTTTTGAAGGAATTATTATTAAATACAAGAAGTACTCCTCTTGGGTGTAACGATAAATAGTAAAAAGGCCTGAATAAGAAGACGTTAACACAACTAATTCCATGGGTTTAAATACTTTCCTAAATTATCACATTGCATTGTTGTTTTCTCAATCTAACATAAAGCAAGACAAATTCCTAGTACCTGAAATAAATTGCGAGGATATAACTTGAACGTCAGCGGTCGAGGAAACAAAGCTTGATAAGGTTATATTGATAATCAGAAACTTGTATTATAAAGAGTCAACTATTTCTCACGGACTCTAACTGTCACAGAGCTGCGTCGTCATAGATCAAATGATGTTGTCTGTTTTAGGTTCAATTCCTAAAGCCCTTGATTCATGTCATAGAATAAGTATCAAAAGTAATAGTGTTTGCCAATGCTCAATTATCAAGCTCACACTCCACATAGTAATTGTTCCGAGGCATTTTTGGTGAGGATATTTCAACTAATTATTATGCGTTCAAAGCTTGTGAATGCGCAAAGTTTGTAAAATGATAAAGTATATATAAAACTTGGGGCAATTATAGCTACATTCATGGTCTTAATGCCATCTTAGACAATCCATTTAAATTAAAACGAGACCGTGGGAGGGACGCATTTATGAATGTCAAATAATGAGTTGATAATTTTTGGATGTTTATTACATATTGATTCTCTCTTACAGAAATTAAAAGTTTTGGATGACCGTTTTAAAGGGCATAAAACACGTATCTTGTTACTTTTGAATTGAAAGAAATCTCATAAATATATTTTTAGAGATAAAGATATTTTATTGTGCATATAGAATTTTTTTGGACAGTACATATATCATCAACACAGTTATAAATGACCTGCCGACATAATATCTGTTTTGGGATTACATTTATGTCTATTGTTGGAATATCTTTTTTAAAAATTGCCAATGTATCAGTTCATTTTCGATATTCTTGACAGCACAAGTGCGAAGACAGCAATTGTTCTATTCTTAGCAGCTGTTATTTTCGTTATCAGAAGAATGTCTCGTAGACAATAATCAAACTGTCTTTCCGTGGTTTAATAATTTTCTTTATCAGGCTCTCTCTTTCCACAGAAGTTCCTCAAGCCATTTATTCTCACATAGCCTCTGTGATTAAGTGGATTTCATATACATGTACCATTCCAAGGGGAAAGGCATTTGAATAAATAACAATAGGGATGAAACAAAGTAAAACTGTGAAATCATCTCAAACATGTTTATGTTTTATCGATTGTAAAAGGTTTTCAGCACACTTCATAACTTTTTTCGTAATTACCTCATGTGTTTCACGAGCAGAACACAATGATCTTTAAACATGTAAAGTTCACTTTTCTGTAATAGTTTAGTTTAATCTATTCCTCGACCATAGTTTTCTTTGTTTGATTGTCAGTGTTATTTCAATTTACAACTTTTAATTGGAACAGAATGAATCATACAATCAATAAGTTTATTTCTATGATCGACATTTTTTTTACACAAAATATTTCTTGTATAGCAAGTTGCAACAATGTTAAGATAATATTTTGTAATAAAACTTGAAGTGATTTTAGGCCATGTTTCATGCTTTTACTCCGCTTACGGTGACATCGCAAATAGAAATAGGGTATTTTTAATTAAATATCCAATTTGATCTCATGAACAAGGCCAAAGTTAGTTCATGATTTGTCCAATTTCTCGAGTAGATATATTAAACGATATCAAAACAAGCTTTACTCTCAATTAATAGCCTCATGTTGACAGAAATCAGTTATGTGAATGTACATGACAGTGGACATATTCGACAGTAATAGTATAGTCATGCTGAGGGCTATTTAGCCAAATTAGACCAAGTTCCTCTTTAAATGCAAACTACGTAGCTTTCACTTCCTGCAGATCTTCTAAGGTTGACTTTAAAGGGTATAGCATGCACGTTTCTAAATTCAAATTACATTGATTTTTGCTCAATGACGTTTTTTTTCGTTGTCATGCAGAATCAATTTTGATGCTTTAAAATGGATTAAACACAATAATATTTTATTGCCACATGTTTAAAACTTTTGGTGGTTGATGATAAAAGTAAGTAACAGTGTGGAACTAAAGGAAAAGTTTGTTTGTCTTTTTGGGTGATTTCAATCCCTCAAAATCGTTTTGAATAAAGCTTTGAAAAACCTTGCAATTTAGCATAACGGTGTTTATGTATATCAACGTGGAAAAAGTATTTTCTTTCAACATATACTTTTTACAATGCGATATGTAATGATCATTACATTATTTCTAAGAATTCAGGTTAAATAAAAGTTATCTTACTTAAAATATATATATTCAGTTGAGAATAGCTAACTAAACAATTACGTAAAGATAGTCTAAATGTAATTAGTGAAAATAATGGAAGAATTGTTTATACTAATCTCAACTATGATTATAACTATTACGGAAAATTTGATAAAAATGCATCATTTCTATATTTAGAAAGGTATAGGCTGATATGAATTACTGAATTATATTGAGTAACCTTACATTTTACTAAAATAAGAATGATTGATTGCTATGTTTTTTACACAAGAAAAATTATTTATCTTTGTCAGCAAAAATCAAAATTATCTATTGCAAACAAAACATAACTTTTTCCAATACGTTAATAACCTCTTGTTAGCATTGCTCCTTTCCCAACATATTTAATATAAACTATTTACATATTTAAATTCTATTATAATAAGATTAATATACTAATGCAGATATTGTACTGTGGCAGACAAAAATAACTGAAAATAGTTTAGAAAGTGTGATTAGAATATATGAAATAATTCATTTCAATAGCATTTTCATATATGAAATGTGTCAAGAATAGTTTTGATTGATATTGCTGTTCACGTCGATTTGAATATGAAAAATAGGTCTTGATACCACTCCATGATTATTTCCTGCTTAGAATCAAACCCGTAGCAGCTCTTTTAATCTTTTCATGAAAAAGATAAAAGTGAAACCTTTTTTTGCCTGGTAGTGTATCTGTAATGCTTAACGTTACATCAATTACAATCAGCACAATTTATTTGAAACATCAGCAATACATTTGTAATCTAAATAATTGAGTAGTGAGAGATAGAACCAAAATTAAATCACTTCCTTGAAAGGGTGCATGTGCAATGTCTGGAGATGAAGAATCACATTTAAGACTGATCTAAAAAAAAATTCAGACCTTCAAAATGTAGCTTCTTAACCTTTTCGCTCACAATTTATAAACTGTTTATCTTGTAAGATATATCAATTTTCACAAGCATGGATGTCTAGTTATAGGTACAGTTCCAAAAGAGGATCTGTTGTTTCAATTCCATTTCAGTCTTAAGATTCACATATATCCATCCGTATAGACTAAATAACCTAAACTGACATTAGTCTAAATAAACGTAATAGAAATGTCAATAGTTCGTTTTGTTTGTTTTCAGGTTGTTCTGCACTACTTACCTATTCGTTTACATTAATCCCATGGAAACTGACAGAGAGTGTCACAATGACACAGACATACTTTTTTAGTAGCTAGATAAAAACCACCCACCTCTCATTCAATAAAGTAAGCAAGAGAAACAGCAACATAGTATCTGCGTTCCCACATGTAACTCAAAATAACCTATAATTATGTAAAATTCTTATAGCTTGGCCCAATGATGTAGATTATCTTATTCTAAACATCATCTTAATTCATTAGAGGGTCTATTTTTAACAACTTTATATAATTAAAGTAAATGTGATAAATGGTTGCTTCGAATGTCCCTGAAGTGAAGAAAATGGATTGAATTTAAGTAAATTTTGACAATATTAAGGGGAACTCGTTAATCTTCATGAATAATCTTCATAAACAAATTGAAAATTAGTTTATTGATAAATGATCATTCCTTTTCCGCCAAGCAATTAGATTCAGTGGTACCAACTTCGTATATCGGGAAAACAGATAACATATTATTTCCACATGTTTATAGATGCGCACTTAGAGAGATTGTACGAGTATGCGTTTGTTTAATTTGTGAGAGAGAGATTTTTTTTTATAGAATAATGCATTCAAATTCTCTCAAAGCAATTTGTTGAAGAGAAACTTTAAAAATTTATAATAACTTAATTAAAGTATGATAAAATGAGTTAACAAAAATACCTAGGTAATGATAAGAGATGATATCTACTATTGATTTTTTTCCGCATTTTTATGATATGTTATCGTTGGCTTAGTACAACTTTCTTAATTCAACAAACTAGACTTAAATATGATATGGAAGTCGTGAAATAGGAACATCACTAATATATCAGGACTGTGAAATCATTTGTCGTGGGCGACAATATCAATACACTGCTATATCTGGCTTTCAGTTATCTTGCAAGAGATATTTTCGTCCTAATGCAGCCACAGAGAATATTTTACAATCATAATGAATAGAAACAGACTGTACATAGTGCGCAAGTTCTGTATTCCGACAGATTATTCAATCTGAAATAGAATGTTGCTCACTTGGCAGGTCAATACATATTTCTGTCTCATTTTGTTTCGTTTTGTGTCTTAGATATGCTTTGTCAAATCAATGTCGTATATATGATTTATCATGATTTAAAGTAATATTTATACATCGAAATATTTTCTATGAAGGCTATTTGTAAATAATAAATTGACTTGAGGGTATACAACTTGAATAATCTATTCAAAATGAGTTACGCACATAAACACTAAATAATCTAAACTGTTTATATCATCGTACATATAAGTGAAATGAGTATTACAATTTTGATGTAAATGAAGTTTGCAGGAACCTTGTTTCGTTTTTCTTCGTTGAACACAACTATAAAACGGTTTCATATGAAAATAATTTGTATTTTTTGATAATCTCCAAATTTTGAGAGAAAAACTTACAACTGAGACCACCAACAAGTATATAGATATCACTGCATTTTGTCCATTGAATACGACTATTAATATTTTACAACCTAAAAAGTGGATAGACGCTTTTTAAAAAGATTTTGGAATATTTCACAGGAAAGAGAATTGGGTTAGGTCATTGTGACATTATTTTGAAATACGTGGATACCACAGAGACAGACAGCGGAGATGCATGGCGATTTGTTGACGTCAATTGTTGTTAATGCTATCTGAACCTATTCTCTCTCGTCAGGGTTCGATATGTTACTACATAAAACATCTTTGATCACGAAATTGCATCAGTGTTATATTTCGTAAAGTTTTGAAAAACAAAATTCAAACGTTAAGGATCCCAGAAATAGAAACAGATTGTGGCTTTAAAACTCTTTTTACAGAATCACATCAAAGACATGAAGGAACATTTTTCCAAAGGCCACCTCACCATAAAAGTGCAAGTTATACTCTAACTTAGGATAGTAGCGCAAACCAGCTTTTGGGTGTACAGGAAAGTGTGTAACCGAAAACATATAATGAAATTGCATTGGCTTTGATATATGTAACTTTATTGAATTGGGAAACATTATCAACCACTTTCTCATTCCTGGGCAGATTGATATGTACACTTACGATCATGTAGTCATTAACGTATCTTAATTAAGCAATAAAACAAATTAAGCCATGATGAATTAAAATGTTTATAGATGTTGAAGTGTGTGATAATGATGAAGAAATGGAAACAAGTCTATGACGTGGTTTATATTAAAAAAGAACCAAAATGCGTTCACTTTCAAAATTTCAAAACAAAAGCTCATAAAGCTAAGTTGATGTATGAATGCTTTGCAACATCTAGAAATCGGTGTTCATTCATGCCAATGGCAAATTATATTGCTGACAGTATGAACCAGTGAAATAGTTTTTAAATCAAACGCTGTGTCCACATTACCATAAAGTTTTATATTAATAAAACAAATAAGATTGTTCCATACATTACCTTTCCACCTAAAAATATTGACAGTTCAATATCAGATTATTTCAGAAAATAGCTGAAAGCAATAATCAGATGATTGAGAAACTTGTTTAGAATTTCTGGCATCCAACAGATTTGTTCATTGATGCTTGCTAATTAGTGGCAGGATGTGGTTTGACTTTAACGTGGTTTCGATATCTTCAATAAAAACGTCAAACAATGACTAGCATTTTGAACTATTTGATCAACTAACAAGCTTACAAGTTGTAAGCTGATCCTGTCAAATGATATTAGTCAAATTAAATATGGTAGATAGGTCCATTGACCAATCGATTCCACATTTCCATGGTTCCCTTTAACATATGTGCGCATAGCATTTGACGACTTTGAAAACACTTAAAAATAGTGTTGTTGGTGGTAACGTTAATCAGAAGTGTAATTATATATCCCAAAAAAAATCACTTAAGCCTTTCCTGCAGATTCAATTTTATGGCAACGTCCTTTATTATGACTATAAAAACTGTTAAGCGTAAGAATAAAAATATCTATTATCAATTCCTTTATTAAACAACTGGTGGGTATTTGACATCAAATAATTTGATACTTCTTAATAGAATGATGTTTTCCTTCAAATCCTTATTTATTTTGTTATCCTCCATCGACTAAACATACAGCTGCATACCGAAAGTTTGTTCACTTACCACCGAATCGTAGTGCAAATATCATGTAATTTTGGCTTCGTTTCAACGTCAATAGAATAACTTCAGCGAGACTGACAATTGATCACGACACTGTCCATGCCATCCTTCAACTCAGTTTGGCATTGTCTGGACACTCGTGCAAAAATTCGAATTTTGGCATATTGATATAGACAGAAGGGGTCACATTTTCGAAATTTCGATTTCGTTAAAAGTCGAATGAAATTGTCCATATCGACTCTTTGAGATTAAAACTAACTTAATCACATTGACTTTGTGCTAAGAAACAAACGTGACTAGGTTTGAAAAGAAGTTGGTATCTTATAAAGGATTTTATGGAGAAAAATATAAATTTTGACCCCTGGCCACTTCAATGACCTGCCAAAATTATTACTGATAATTGTGGGGAACGATAAACCTTTGCCTGAAAGAAAAATGGATATGCATATGTTATGAAAATTCAATATTATACGTTTCTTTTTCGCAACGCTACGATACCTCAAAGGCATCTCAAATTGCATGATATTTGCACTAGTATATTCAGGTATGTGAACAAACTTTTGCATGCAGCTGTATACGCACGTCTCCTTTTGAAATTAACACTGGCAGTTTAGTGCAATTGATACAAATGAAGAACCTGTCATTTGAAACACTCCACATAACATACACATGAAATGATTCCTTGTTCCAAAAAACATTGTTTAGATATTGCAGTAAAGAATATATTTTTGCGGATGAACTGACGTACGGATGAAAATATTTATTTATGAGAAACCATAATCCACGTGGGATAAAAATCGTAAATGTGTATAACAATTTGTTATAAATGTTCAAAGCGTTTGAATTAAGATTTGCTTTAAATAAAATCATTATGAAATTTATGATCAGTAATGAATAATACGTTTGAGTATCTCTGTGTATCTCATACGTTTATCTCTTAATGTATCCCAAGTGAGCTTATTCAATGTGTTCTATGGTAAATATGTAAGAAATTAAGATGACTTTTAAGCTGATCTCATAATTATCATTGCAACCAACACTTATACGAAATATTCATTTCCACATGAGACCGCACGAATCAAAAGTAGCAGTTATATATTTTGATCATCAAATATTCCACCACCATTTAGAAGTGAAATGATAATACAATGACAGTGGCAATGTTCACTAACTAATAAAGCAGTTCACTAAAAGCAACACTACATGAATTGGATTTTTAATTGATTTAATTAGTACAGATCGATTGATAATTTAATTTTCATAACACATCTATGTATCCATAAAGAGAATTCCACAGGTATACACCGTCCGAATCTTTTCATCTTCGGGACGTGTACAAACTGTACAAAGATGCAGAAAATACAGTTGTTTCTTGACCAGCATGTGATTGCTTGAACAATTTCTGCAGTTCAAGTTATCAGTAAATATAGTATTTAAATATGATCCTTCTCATCAGTTCTTAGTGCTAGGTAACAAATTTGGCACCGCAACACTTGTACTGTCTTTGTGGCAACAACTGTCATTGTGTTCAGTCATTAAGCACTGTCCTGCCTTGTTTTACAACATGAACTTGGAGACAAATCTATTTCGTGACTGGGCTTCCTTACCACACTTCATAATTCAACGACATATTAATGAGGTCTGAAATAAACTTTGGTGCCATTAAGACTTACATAAGAGCAAAATAATAACATCTTAGTGTATGCAGTACATTTTACAGTCTTCCAAATTGTTAAAAAGGATTCTTCAAGGAAAATTCAATTGAACAGAGAAAAAAAATAACTACGATTTAACAAACATCCTGTTGTATGAGAGTTCATGTATCCACATTCTGTCCGTACTTGCATCTTTTATGTGAGGTCAAATCAACCTACTTGTAGATTTATGTATGAATCTGTACTTTTTTTTCCCTTCATTTTGTGAATAAAGCTCCTATTATCATCCGCTTTTACAATTGAATCACGTCAAAGTCTTTATTAACTGTGCTACTTGAGACGTGCTGAATGCCTAGAATAGTTGATAAATATCGTAACCACCTACACTAGTAATTTGTAAGTTAAAAACGGAACAAAAGTGGGAGTCAGCCTTCAACATCTTCTCTCTATGTCTTCTCTATCAATACATGAGCCATATTTTATTACAATAATTTTAGCCTCATGTGAATTTATCACTAGATTGGGCGGACAAAAGCATTATCGTTTACGTATTAATATAATGTATATTTTCTTAAATTAGTTATGCTTATCTCAATGAAATAGCAACCAAGATTTTGTTTATAATGCATCTTGTTAGTCCTTCTTCATGACTGTGTATATTAAGGAGCCTTTAATACAGTCTAGGTCCACATTCAGTAAGTCTAGAATGACTGATATTAGGAGCCCAAAGAAAAGATATTATTGATGAAGGAACATTTTATTATCAAAATTTCTCATAGACTGAATTTTGGTCTAGCATCTTGTTAGTATGCTAATTTCATTGGTATCTCCCATATTTCTATCATTTCAATGTATTATTGGAAAAATAACAGATTAAATGAATTATAAATGTCTGCTTTATTCTTGTACCAAATAACATTCTATCGATTTTGACAAAATTATTTTTAGAAAGTACTGGTATGTGAGAATGGCATTCCGTGACAGACACACATAGCTGAGTGTCTCATTTCATACTTGTTATCAGGGAAGCTTACCCATTTCAGTGTAACAAATGACTGTCACGTAGACAAATAACTGCTCCAAAATGTACAGCGAGGCAATTACTCCCTTGTCTCTTCTGACTGTTTGCTTCTTATTGATACAAACTTAGGATTTGCCCGAAGGCAATGAAACTTTATTTATTATCATACATAGAAACGTGATTTTTTTTTATTAGTCTAAAGACTATTTCGTAAAGTCAGAGGAATACAGCTGCTTATCGATTCTACATGGGACTCGACCCAAAAGAGTACAAGAATTATATATGAACAAACTTTCGGTATGCAGCTGTAGGAACATGAACGCATGAAACTCTATGATATAAAGCAAAGATTAGACATGTCATTTAGATAGTGAACAAACGTTACATTGTCATATTTGGGATCACACTTTATGCAATAGTACAAATTCTTGTACTTTTTTCGGGTCGAGTCCCTTGTAGAATCGTTACCCACACCCTAATACCCAGAAGTTACAGCGAGCTTGTCAAGTCGAAGTAGACGAGTTGGTTGGCTCTCAAGGCGAGATAGGTGAGTTGGTTATAACCTTTTATATACTTACACATTGATTAGTAAGCTCAAAAATAAAGTGGAGAACGTTTGAATTTTCTTTTTGTGAATATTTTTAATTGACGGCAGTCATATGTGGGTTCATATTATTCGTATGATGCTCTGTAACAAAATACCACTTTTTCATTGTCAGTCATCGTGAGAGATATAATCAAAGGAAACTTTATCCCTTGACTTCTCTCATATTCATACATTCATACCTATTTGGTAATCGGACATCTTCTAAAAATGCTTTTATTGCTTGCTTATTATAATGATGTGTTCAGGTCATGAATTGTTCACAAACAAGACGATAGAAGACTGAGAATGTTGCCGGAGATAGAAAAACAATTTATAAATGCCTGTGAAAATGTAATCAACAAAAGCATATTAGAAGTATGTTGTAAACGCCTCAGACATGAAGTTCTACATTGATAATGAACATTATTATAACCATGGTCATAAACGCTTTGAATATAATTTTTATTCAATATCTACATAATTTATGTATACATTTATACATTTGACGCCACGATTTAGCATCACGTCCAGTATATTTGCAGTTAATGTGTGACAAGACACATAAGCGATCAGTCAGAAAAACTTATAATTGAAGATTTAGTATACTTTAAGTATATGGTCATCAGCATTCATACACTGCCATACTTGCTATGCTAATGCTTAAGTTAGAATGGTCTACATACGCGATCATGATTAATTGTGGTTTTGATTTTCGATGGGACTAAAAGCAGATTTTCGGATCCAATACGAAATAATCTAACATAACACAAACAGTTTAAAGACACATGTGCAAACAGTTTAAAGACACATGAATTACATGAGACATGTGAATTACAGTATGAACAATAACTATCGAGACCATACATGTACAGACACAATATGTTACGAACAATTTTATTTTCTTATTTAAGGTATTACCATCTTCTGTGAAGACATGTATCATATGTGACCCGCTCTTAACTTCTACTCAGCTTTTGAATGGTCGATGATAATGTTGTAGGAAGTTCATACCGGCAAACAATTAACTGAGCACCAACTCATGAATACAAATGTTTCCCGATCAATCATGTGTGACGTTAAAGTTACTGATTATAGGGTGAGCCGGTTGGTGGTATGTAGAAGTTCCCCTGAAATACAGAAGTATTGCATTGTGGACATTAGTCAAATAGTTTAATCTTCCATGAATAATGCCACTGCAATGTTGAAAATGTTGTAGGGTGACATGTAACTTTAAGAGAAAGAGTGTGTAGAGCCGTTTCGGCATTATGTTAGCAATTAGGTGGTATTTTATTTGTGTTTTCGGATTACATACCAAGAGATTCAGTCTGAACTCAAAGAGATGCAGACACAAGGTTTATAGATAAAATAGTATGTTCCATTTGAGATACTCGCTTCTCTTCAGATACCATTGGTAAATTACAAAAATTTAAAACGAAATTCTATTGCCTTGACTTTGAAATGCCCTTAAAATAATCATGTATATGTCTCAAGGATTTAAGTCTGTTCTCATGCAAAGGTGCCCAGTTAATCCCTAAAACTTCTTTACGTATAAATTTGTCACACAGCCAAGACTGTGTAAAGAACATGATATCTACTCATCACGACAACAAAGATAGTTCGTTGGCACACTTGACTACAATGGATAAATCTATTTTAATCACTTCACGGAAAAAGAATTAGAAAAAGCCTTGACCAAACTCAACAGTGCTTTATCGGTTATTTTTGTATATGGAGTCAATATATTGCAGAGTAAGCAGAATATCATGTCTATGTTATAAAATACCTTGAATCTAGAATAGCATATCTATTTTGAAACAATCAATAGCACGTGTCTGGCCACAATGTAAAAGGACGTGTGCCATTTTCAAACATGAAATTATTCAATTCTTCGAATATTTTATGTCGCATTTGGTTTTAACGAGAGTCAGATTTCATTTTTTGTAACAACAGACAAAAGTCAAATCAAAATGGTTGTCCAATACTTATGTCGTTTATGTTTTTAAGTTTTAATCCTGATCCCTGAAGGGATCATTTTGGATATTGTTCAGTGGATAACCTACACTAATGATAACATTTGGATTCTTTACAGGACATAACAATAACACCAGGTATTACAAAATCAGTTTATCCCACTATATACGAGGGGATATCAAAAAATTTCAATTATCACAGACACATATCAAAGGTACAAATTTTATTTTGTTCTCATGTTTTAAGACTTCTCTACATAATCACCATCCAGAGATGCATTTCTTTCCTATCGCTTCTTGACCTTGTGCAGACCGTCTGAATAGAAGACCCCTGATTTCATGGAAAACCAAGCCTCCACCTCTCGAATGTTGTCATTGGTGTCCTCAAAATAACGTTCACGAAGTTGATGTTTCATCTTAGGGAACAAGAAGAAGTCACTTGGTGCAAAATCAGGTGAATAGGGGAGATGCGGTAAGATGACCCTTAGTCTGGTCTGACCCTTAGCTAGATAACACGTCAAGATGACTCCACGACAATCCCAAAAAACAGACATCATGACCTTTCCTGCAGACTTTTGCACCTTGGCCTTTTTGGGAGGTGGTCTTTTGTCTCAGGATCATATTGATAGACCCAGCATTCACCCTTGGTAACAATACGTTTGACGAAATTCTCTTCGTCTTGTTCCAGAAGCTCCAATGCCTGCCTTGCCATGTCCCTTCAATTCTGTTTTTGCAAAGGAGTCAGTAAGCGAGGAACCAGCGTCTCAATCCATATCATCAGTAAGTGAGGGGCGTCCACTTCTTGGCTCATCTGCGAGGGACATGTGGCCTGTTTGGAAATTCCTTTTTTATCTCACAACAGTGTCATAGGATGGGCTGTCATTGTCATAAACAGATTTCATCTCATCATGAATTTGACGTGCAGTTCAACCCTTCAAATGTAAAAACTTAATTACATTGCGCGCCTCAATTTTCTCAAAAAATATTTGGTCAACAGACGTTAAACTGGTTGTCGCTAAAAAGACTTTTGTTGACCCAGGAAGTAGACAAGGATCACTTATGCTACATAGACCATTTGGTCCGTATTCACCAGTACGTTCTTTGTGATTATTGAAACTTTTTTATACCCCTCGTTTGTCATTCAATACATTATTAGTTTTGCTATTCTCAATTCATTTCGAATTATTGTATTTTGTATACTCACGGTTCTTAGTTCTTTTCTATGACTGTATTCTTTCGTATTGAAAGAAAAATCATTAGACAAAAATAAGTTTTGTTATTGTTTCATTACGTATAAACATTGTGATTCTTGCACTATCAGTTCTTTTCTCAAATTGAAAACCATCATTTCATAAACAATCAAATAGACACAGATTATTACTTATTATTTTCTAGACATGTTGTACAATTATGATTATCAGTTCTTTTCTTAGATCAAATATCACCAAATTACAAGAAATTAGCTTATATAAACAATATCAGTATGAAATACGTACGAACACAATTCATACGAATATCCAACAAAGGTTACGATGACACAGACAGTGGAAATTCATGTTCATATGTATATAGATATTATTCAGAAGATAGGTTACAGTGGCCGTAGTCACTATAATGAGATGAAGTCGAAGAAAAATGATCTGAAGTTACAGTTCAAAATAAGACTAAAACGGTATCAGGAACATTATTGTCTCACAATACAGCTTTGATTACATTACATTACTCTGTCTATTTTGGAATGATGGTTGTTTTAATTCACCCTTGTGTCAATACGTCTTTTAAAATTCAATTGAATTATACTGACACCTTCCGACTTCCATAAACAATGCAAAGACCGCGCAAGCTATTCAAAGCAGGTCATTCTGTGCTAGGCTAAAACACAACACAGACCCAGCAGGCACACAACGTTGGATCAACGTTGATTCAACGTTGAAATTTAGTTGTTTGATTGATCAACCTTTTATCAACGTTGATTCAACGTTGGGAAAGAGACGTAAGAGATTGGTTTTAGGGACAACGTTGTTTCAACGTCTGAATACAACACACTTCCAACCAATTGATTCCTGTTTACATTTTGTTTTAAATACATTGTAAATTGGAATCAATAAATGGTACTTCCCCTTTTTATATGAATTAAACAATTGGAAAATAATTTAAATGTTTTTTTAATAGATATATTGCTGTTTTTGTTCCATGAAAATTTTCAGACATCTTTTCATTTTAGAAAAGAACTATAGTTGAAATTAACTGTATTTATTTAGCCTTCTGCCTTAAGTCATTTGACATCAAAATATTTCACTAATGATTGAATAAATATATATTCTGGATTTAACAATACAAAATCCTTTTCTTTGAACATCTTTGTATTTTTTAATACTTGATCCTTTTCCACATTGCAATCCCACTTTTATATTTATGTTTCGTTTTAAATTCACTATGCAAGTTTTGATGATAACCCAATGTCGTCTGCTCCAGTGGATGTTACTCAAACTGCACCTAGTTAAATGTAAGTATTTAAAAACTTGATAATCTTTTCATTGTCTTTAAAGTAAAACCAGGACTGATACACAAAGGTTACTCTATACTCTTGCTCATTTTTTCTGCTAATGAGTATATGTTTTAGTATAACCAAATTACTGTTTCAAAGTTACGGTAATGTTGACCTTCATAGGCTAATCATGTCACTGCGTTGGCTTGGTGCACATTGCACAAACTAATTAGTCAAATGAATTCTAGAATTTGTAATCGATCAGTACCTAGGCTTTGAAGATTTTTATAAAATATTTTGATTGCTGTGTGGCCGGTAACTGAGGCATATGCCATGGTGGACAACGTTTTAAAGGTCAGACAAAACAAATGATCATCACTGAATTGTTTTGATGTTTGAGTGATAACAAATATTATTATGACTGGATGTTCATGTTATTTACTGCCACCTGGATTCTTTCCCCAAAGTTTCTGTTCATAAGACAGTGAAATTTAAACCTATTTGGCGTGAGGTCAAAGTTCACTGTCGTTGATCAAAAATTATGTTAACTCGCACACTATGTCTACAGTAGGCCTTACTTTTTTCTTTGTTGTATATTATAAATTTATAATTGAGGTAAATCTTGTTGTAATAGTACAAACTGTCAGTATGCAAATTTTTAAAGATCATATTAAAATAAACAAGACAGGTTTTAGATGAAATATTTTGCAACACTTTCAGGTCCTTGAAAAAGTAGACAAAAGTAAACCCGGGGATAATAACTCCATGAAAGAAATCAAAAGAATATTTTTAATTGCCACCAAAATTATGTGTGAGTTAATCAGATCACAACAATTTTATAAAATAAATGGATAAATGATCAAACTACCAGTGTATGTGAAACTTTTAATTTCAGGAGGGGTTTTGCTTTGCAATCCTAAATCAGACTACACAAGTACTATTACCTACTATCGGTCCAAGAATACAAATGCCAGAGAAATATATGAGTAAGTATCACCTTTAATAATTAAATTTCCGTTTTTCATACATTTGTACGTTTTTACAAGAATTAAATCAATAATATTTGTAATATATTTATCATATAAGATTTTAATCACTTTATGTAATATAATTCTTCATATGTTTTGTAGATTTTAGTAAAGGTAACTTGTACTATTTTGTTTTATTTCATTAAATATTATCTAAATGTTTTATTTTTTCAGGAACACACTTTATTTAGGACCGATGGGATAATTCTTTTCAAGGAAACTGGAAGACTCACTGTCAAATTTAATTATCAGTGTATCAGTTTTGTTAATAAAAATGCTGTGCTAAAGGAGATTTTTTTCTGAATTCTGAGCATGTCTCGGTATGATGTACTTGTTTGATGAATATGTTTTTTAATCCAGAAAATTACATCCAGGAATTAGAATTTTATATGATCAATCTCAACTGTAAAATAAGCAGAGGGTAAGATGTCAAAGAGGAGACAGTTTATTAATAATTAGTAATTAACTGTAGCCTACGGTATGCTCGAGCTCAATACCCGTGAATAAATACTAATTACAAGAAAGCAATATTTTAGGTAACTGGAAGAATTACTTTCAAATTGTATTACCATTGTATCAGTTTTGTTTATAAAAATGCTGCACTGAAGGAGATAAATTAGTAAATCAAAGATTGACCGATGCTCAGCAGATTTCATTTGTCGACGTCCGGCCGAAGAAGAACCAATGAGCAAAACTTAGTCAGCCCGATGAATTTAGCAGGCTCTGGGCCACTCAAACTTCAATGTTGATGTCAGGTATAATTTCAACGTTGATTCAACGTCAGATACAGACGTCTGAAAAACGTATATTTTCAACCTCAATGTTGATAAAAGGTCATATTTCAACGTTGAGACAACGTCAGATTTCAACGTCTAAAAAACTTTCATATACAACCTATTTTCAACCACGTTTCAACGTTGACGACCAACCAATTTTCAACGTTGAAACAACGTTGTTGTGCCCACTGGGGAGGTTATAGTTTTGATCATCTTCCTACGCAAGGCCTATTAGTACGCCACCCCCAATAAGATAAGCCTTGCCGCATTCACCGAACTTTTCTGAACATGTCGCCAAGGTTGCTGCTATCTCTCGCGATCTCCAATATGAGGGACGAAGAGGGCGCTGCACTTTAAACACAATTTTGAATGGTTGGCAATATTTACCCATTCGTGAGTTTGGACTGAAATTTTGACAGTTTCTATTCATGTCCATCCCAAATTATGAGTTATGAAATTTGCAATGTCTCAGACACAATCACAGAATGTCAGCTGAAAAGGTGATGCATCAAGTTGAGGTAGTATCCTTCTGTCGAGGACAGAAATAATGTCATTTTAGTGCCATGTCCATACTACGTTACTGATTTATTGTAGGAAAGAGTTGATGAAGGTGAATCAACTCTTCAATAATTAAAAAAAATCAAAAGTTTCTTTGGCCAATAACTTATTGCCAGAACATTTGTCAGATAAAAAAAGAGATAATGCCTTCTGAATAAGGAATCTCAGTTCAAGGTCTAAAGACCATACTGACACGATAAAATACCATTAATAATAAATTGTAACATAGACGATAATCGCCGACTGAAGTATTTAAGAAACTCCGTGCGACTTCTATTCTATAGACATAATTGATTGATCACGCATATAAATTTATGTGGTTGGTTGATGGTAAAGGACTTTGTAAGTCAGTTTTCACTGATAGCAAATAAACACATTTTAATGATTACTTACAAAACATTTTGTCATTTTATCCACATTCAAAACATGATCAATTAGTTTGGGAATTATGTACAAGACGACTTTTCATATGTTCTAAAAATTTGGGATTCAAGATGACCAACTAAGCATCTTAGTATCAACATAGTTGCTGCATATTTTAAACACAAAGTGACATTGAGTACTATCTAAGCCATATGTTAGGTTTCCAGGTGTATTCCATCAAGAGGCCATTCAAACAATAAGTACTTTTAAACATTCTTCCATTGTCTTTCTTGGCAACATGAGGATTTATAAATCTTAGCCATCTTAGGGAAAAACAGCCAAAATAGCCAAATATCATTCAATCAATTAAATTCCAGCCAACATACACTAAGGAACGTTCAAATAAACTTTGTATAGGTTATCTTCCAACAGGTGATCATAACAGAAAGGGTTTTAAATTCATATATTTACCGGACACGGAAAAGATATGTCTACTTCCCTAGTTGCATTCTGTTGTGTAAGCAAAGACGATGCCGATCAGTCTGCCTGCTATCGCCCTTTGTGTTCTTGCAAGACATAGGTTATTCAAAACATAGAAAATAGTTTTCTTAACAATACCTGAATATACCTGAATATATTTGTGCAATTATCATGTAATCTGAGTTGCCTTTGAGGTATCGTAGCGTTGCGAAAAAGAAACGTATAACATTGAATTTTCAACACACATATGCAGATTCATTCTTATTTAAGGCATATGTTTTTCGTACCCCACAATTTCCCATAACAGTTTTTGCATGTCATTGAAGTGACCAGTGGTGACAATTTCAAAATCACTACTTTTTCTTTTTCTCCATAAAATCCTTATAAATTATCAACTTCTTTAAAAATTAGTCACGTTTGTTCCTTAGTACATAGTTAATGTGATTATGTTGGTTTTAATTGACATTTAATGAAATCGAAATTTCGAAAATGTGACCCCTACTGTCTATATCCATTTGCCAAAATTCGATTTTTTTTTAGGAAAGACCAGACGATCCCAAAATGAGTTAAAGAATTGCTATTTCACACATAGACAGTTGGTGATCCATTGTCAGGGTTTGCTGAAGTTATTCTATTGACGTTTAAACAAAGCCCAAATTACATGATATTTGCACTACGATTCAGTGGTAAGTGAACAAACTTTCGGTATGCAGCTGTAGCTATTTATCTGCAATTAAATGATAACTTGAAATATCATTAAGTTTTTATGAATTGATCATTGAAAATTAATATTAGCATTTAAAGATTTAGAAGCCATTAGGAAGCCGTGTAGATGTCTCCAGCATTAAACAAAACGGTGACTAATTTTTTACAAAGTAGAAGTTACTTCTAAAATCATCAATCGCCCTTAGATATATCTGTTCATATATCAAAAAGACACAGTGTAATTGGTTTCTTTATATTTTTGGCATCGTGTAAATTTTACTATGCCAATTCATAAAACCAATGTGCATAAAATTTATCCCCTAAGAGATACCATTTTGGTAATAGGTTTTTGACTATGATCTTTCAATGTTTGTATACCCTAAATACAATTTGAGTAATTTACCTTTGACATTAAAGAAATAGTTTCTTTTTACAGCTCTTCGTAACATGGCAAACTGCATGTTTTTGTTGATACTGAACTTGCAAACATTTGAATTTATCTTGTATCTCAAAACTAAGAATTAAAGAGTGTTAGTTAGAAACCGAAAAGTGACTTAGCAACTGCTTTCAAGATGTTTGTTCTTATTTTTATTCCTAAGTCATTTCCTAAAGAATATTCATCACTAATCAACTGAGGCGTATGTCCACCTTACTCGGTCTAATGTAGAAAGATAATGATATCAACCGCAGCACACTAAAACCTCTTCTTTCGTTTCCATTACTGAAGTGCTGACACAGACAGAGTGACACAAGGTTTCACAAGAGATTGTCTATTTTCTCCCGTCATTCAAGACAGTTCACCGTTATTGACGTTAGTCCCTTTTGAAAGTGTGCTTGTTTTCATGTGACTTGACCAGAACCAGAAGTGTTAACACCAGTTTAGTCTTGTTGCAGGATTTCTACTGGAATCCAATTCAACATGTTCATATTTCATATCATTGTCTCGCCTTGACTCAAATGTGTTGAAGTGGTATATCGTGATTTATCAGATATCCTTTAATGATGGTTTTCAATAGTTACCTTTAAATGTACCTAAGCACAATTAATATAATATTTTATATATAAGTTTTATTGACAAGAATTTTTCAGTAATCGAAATGAGTTTCAAATTCCATTTACAAACAGATATTTCTAATATTTTTTTATTCAAGATTAGTATAACATTGGCATTTAATGAGTAGATTTTATTTCACTCTCATATTCAAACATGTATCGCACATGCACAAAAGGATGAAATCATTATGACGTTATTACTATTGATGGTTTTGCAAACTGGAAATGGTTATTTAATTACCTGTGACTCTCAACATGCATAAATGTTGTAATCATTGAACTGTTTTGATATAGAATATATCTTTAAAAGTCGTACTCAATGAAGTCTAAATAATGTGAAAAATTATTTACATATTTAACATTGAAACAAATTATGAATGAAATAAGTGATTTAAGAGAAGGTCAAGGTTGCATTGTTCGGAAAGTCATGCATTTGAACGCTTTTAGGCCTCATTTGAGTTATTATTTTATATAAATCTTCTTATAATAAATTTCTCCAAGAATACCTTCATCTAATATAAAAATGTTTACGGAGCTAATTTATGGCTTTGACACTTTCGTGAATGATTTGCTTACCCTTTGCATTTGGTCTTCTTAGCTAAATATGAAAACTCACCACAGAATCATATTTACCAACCTCTTAATTGAAACCTTAAGAGGAGTCGGAAGACAGAAATTCTCATTTGCAATTATTTTGCCAGAATGTTCTTCTTCTTCATCTTCAAAGGCTTCGATCTAAAACATAGGTCAAGTAGTTTTGATAGACATTGTATAACTGATGTTTAACACTGATATATATATATTTATACGGGTCCTTTAAATTCCTTTATAGAATTGATGAGTGAATCAAACGTTCCATGTCTATAATACGACATAGTGGATCGTACAATATGACATTAATATCTACCTTGATAGTTTCATCAGACTTTAATTCGTTTTAGTTTTAAAATAGGTTTCTTATTTGTTTCAAAAGTTTTCTCTTGAAAGGAGTTTTTTCTATTCATTTTGTTATTCAAAGATGTCAACATATTTTGGGTCGCAAATTTAAAACACTTTACAATGACACTGTGGGAGGGTTTTGTTTATAGATTATATATATGTATATGTATATAGCACAGTAATGAAATGTTGCACCAGTGAAATCTGCATGAATTAAGTATGAGCAAAGGGATACAGCATTATTCATTTCTGCTAAGTCAAATAACAGTGAGACGTCAGGCTCTATAGTGTAATTAACACAACTCATAATACAGTCTTGTCACGAGACAACGTCGACTGCAATTCTATAAGACAATCCACGAGAGATATGGTCAGGGATTTGTAAAACAGGATAATTACGAAGCATTCATGACACATGAATGAGATCTGAAAATATTTATCTCCACTTGGGTGTTAAGTTCGTCATTCCAGGACATGCAATTGTTACTTAAAGTCTTACATATTTGATTTTCGTTCTCGAAATCATTGTCGCCATCAATTTGTGTGTGTACGTTTCCAACTGTACATCAATCAATATAACATTTTATAATACATGAGATAAAGATGACGAAGGTAACATATGTGGTTAAGTACCTTCAATGAAGAGTTGTAGCTTCATGTTATTAGAAATCAAGTTTTATACGGAGATACCTTATGTATATAGTACTTAATTGAATGATAGATATTAATCTGTTCACACTATCAAACAAATCTTACTTAAATTATGATTCGATGTTTGATGGAACCAGTTGCACAAGATATGTTAATTGAAGTTATTGCTCTATTCAAAGCTAAGAGCAGAGACCGAATACTTAAGAATAATAAAAACTTGCCAATACCTTCCAAAATACATACATGTTATTATATTATTGTTGAAATACCATTCCTATTTGTACAAATTCGGTATGATGCTGTATTAATAACCTCAGATTACATTTAACCGGATGACTTTTAAAAAACGTCCATCAGACCACTGACCACTGGGGATAGCGATTCATTGACAAAACAAAGTCAAAACAACTTAAAGATAGAAGGGTGGGCGGACTGATGAAATGTCATGATAGAAAATCATAGAACTTTTCAGTGTTGAGCTTCAATTGAGCATTTCACAGGTTTCATTTACACGTTCGTTTTACGAATATATAATGGTGTTCATGTTTAGCAATGCGTGACCATGTATATCTAATTTCTACAAAATTATGGAAACAAAACCATTTCTCATTACAAAGAGATAAAATTCTCATTCATTGTTTTGGTTTTGTTCGTATAAGTTGCCTCTCGTAATATCCTGATAAACTACTAAGTTGAAAACATGAAGGATCATCTATTCATTAGAATCTTATATGCCGTTTTAGTGCGCAAAACTGTAGACTGGATAGTGAACTCTCATGTTGTAATAACTTGTGACTAGTCTAGTGAATACACTAGTGACTAGTCTGCTATGGCTTGTAATTTGTTTTCTGACTGGCAAAAGGTCGTCGCCTTTGTTTCCAGACCTCATTTATTATTTTCTAAGATTGAAGCTCCTGTAATGCATTCTCGTCACGGAATAGACCTGTAAACAATTCAACATGGGATAATAAGGTTGAATAGGGCTGGGTGACTGTAAACAATGACGAGCATATCTTGTACATGGAACAGCAGGATGAGAATGACGATGAGAGTGGAATTAGAATTTCAAAAAAATAACTCAAATATGCATTTCTCTAGAAGAAGAAGAAGAAGAAGAAGAAGAAGAAGAAAATAATGAAAACGAAAGAAAGAAGATTGTGTTAATTCGATGTCACGGAAAAAATCTTTTTATACGTCAACATCCAGAGGTACGTTCGCCCAAGTATTATAATTTGTTCTATATAAATTATATACTATCTTTGGTTAATTGTTAGGAAAATAGTTTTGTGGGAGAATTTTTTATTTAGTTTCGTATGCCCTTCACATTTGCTTTTTCCTATTCAACACTAATGTTCACCATATTTGCAAATTTTTATATTCACCAACCGCTTTATGACAGAATCTTTTCCATATTAAAACTTGACAACTTATTGAAAAAAAACGTAGTAGTAGCATGTGAGCAGTATTTAATTCTTAACATGCGCTGTTTTGCAGAAAAGATTGATGGACCGTTGAGTGTATGAATGATTTATGTTTTTCTAATTGAAATTTGTTGTTTGTATTCATTTGTTCAAGCCTAAGGATACGATAAAAGTTTCAAGCCATGAACATTTCTCAGTGCTACCATTCATTCAATATCAACATTCACCAAATATTAAAAATAACCGACCACTTAATGACTGAAAGCTTTTTAAAAGTGTCAGACTTTCTAGCAGAAAATCCAATTAACATCTGTCTTGTAAGAATCTCCTTTCATTGAAAGTGCTCGATCTCATTTTTATGAAATCGGTCAACAAGTCTTAATAGACATGAGGCTACTGACATATTAAAATTTTCAATTTTTAGAAATTAAGGCGGTTCTTGTGGTCCTTCAACTCGCATTGTAGAATAGATGAGTAGAAGCAACACTGCGCAATTTCCAAAGGAACTTAACTCCTATGAACGCAAATTATTTCTTGATATCTCAACGAATGAGGATTTCCATGTGTATACAGACATGATGGAGAGAATTTTCGTGTTCCTTGCCTCTTCCTTGATAGCTAGGTAATTGGCTATGTAGCCTTGTAGAGAAGCAGACCGCTTTCTTGCTTTTTTTAAAATGGAATAGATTGGTAATAAAGGAACAACGACACTCGAATGTGTGCAAATGAATTTTATGAAACTCGTGTAAATTTGTGTATAACTCTCGCTTTTACTCGTTTATTACAACCATTCACATTTATTTCTAAAAGTCATATGTCATGTGTCCCCTGGTATTAATCGCTATTTACAGCGTAAGTTTTAAATAGTTTTGCTTAATGAATTTGGAATGAAATTATTTTGAAACCATGAACATGTATTGATTTTGAATAAGGTAGGAGAGAAGGGATACAGCATTATTCATGTCTGCTTAGCCAAATAACAGTGAGACGTCAGGCACTATAGTGTAATTGACATTGCTCATAATGCAGTCTTGTCACGAACTAACTTTGACTGCGTTTCTATAAGACAATCCACGAACGATATGGTCTGGGATTTGTCAAACAGGATAACATGACACATGAATAAAGATCAGAAAAAAATTAATATTTACGTGGGTGTCAATTTACAGAACATGCAATTGTTACCTATCTATTTGAATATATTCTCGAAATAATTGACGCTTTTAATTTGTGTTTACTATGTTAACAATTTAAAATCAAACTATGTGATATAAACTGTAGAATCTGAAGTTTAAAAATAACACATATCTAGTTGTGTGCTTTTAGTGAAGTATTGTAGCTTTATGTTTTCAAAACGTATGCATCTAAGATGACAATGTGATCATATGTGTGTTTAAAAAAATTAAATTCAGAAGTTTGGTTTTTTGGGGGGTTTTTTTGGTTTTTTTTAAATTCAGAAGTTGCTGGATTTAACTTAACTGCTGCCAATTCGTTTGTCGTAACAGTTACCACAGATTTTGATTTGAGTTCGTCATAGTAACTCATACATCATTATGTCTAAAAGATTATATGTTCAAAAAAGTAGTTGATCTTTTTGAGAAATACAGTTTTAGATATATTTCAACATAAGATTCGTTGATCGATAAACCCCTCAGATCATATGCTTTCCGAGACAGGTTGATATGATGAGAAGTAGATAATGTCAGGCAAGACACGGTAAAAACGCAAGAAAAAGATCCGACATTAGTTATTGACGTCACAGTTATCGACTTCCTGTCATCTTGTTTTAAAGCAAATAATTTGTTTTATTTCAATCGGTGTAATGTAAGTTAAAAAGATGAAAAACGTATGAGTAGACTAGCGTCCTGTGTCATGCCAACCTAGTCTCATTTTGTAGAGGCACTGTATAAATCAATTATTCTAACTTGAATGTGAATAGAATTTGATGAGATAACTTTTACTTCCTGTTTTATTTGAAAAATTCAATTACGTCTAAAGTAGGTTAAGTAATTTGTTAACAGATAATAGGTACTGTGAACGTTATACATGGTTAATCTGCAAGATGTCAAATTGAGTTTTTTCACTTCCTGAGTAATACATATTATTCTTATTATGTTCTTATTCACACATCTTCTTAGTATACTTTACTTATATATGAAGACTATATCCATAAAAAAGAGAATTTAGGGCAATGACAAACATCTAGATTTGAAAGTTTGTAATAGCCTGTATCAGATCCAACTAGGTCCCGTTGCACAAACTCTTAAATATTCTGAAATCACTAAGACAGCCTCATCGTAAGGTTCACCTAAGTGTCAAGATTTTAAGTGCATCCACCCCCTCATGCCAGAGTGAGTGAATACTGTAACAAAAGTTACATGTTTACCAACATTAACGAAAAGTGATAACATCAAGGATTAAACAGATTCTATGAACTTTATCACTACCAATGCTTAGAATCATTTTTATCAGTACAATTTAATTTAGTAACGAGAAAAGTGATTGTATTAAAACACATTAATGCTCAATTCCTCGCTCAAGATAGTTCATGATACCGACGGGTATCTTTTTATCAAAACATATATCATAACTTAATAATTATGTATATATGTTATATAATATTGTGAAATGAATCGGATGTTGGTATTTGAAATTACGAGTGTTATGGTGTACCCCAGTACTTTGAAGAGTTCCAAGTTCCAAGTTATCAGACTATGTAACAAATGAGGGTACCGTTTCATCGCCATTGCTCTTCAATTGAAAATAATGTTGCTGCCTTCACAAAATTTCATTGGGCCATGTAGCAATGTAGTAAATTATTCACATTAAACGTATCCTAAGCAAGTGTCCAAATTTGGCCTCTTAAAAAGCAAAACTGTAGCCACTAGATTTATAACACAATCACTAATCTGAAAAAGGTGTCTGTGTACAATATGGCGTTTTGTTACCAGTTGGTGATGAGAAAAGTCGAAAAAAGCTAAACGACGTTATGGACGGAAAGATGTAAAGAATATGAATAAGAGTAGGACACCGTGGTCTTTGGATGTATTCATTAATGTTGTTACGTATGTTTTATGAATAGATAAAGTAGTCACAATATTTCTTTTAATGTAGAATAAGATATGAAATATAAACAGACTGCATATGATACTGAAGGTAAACAATGTGTTGGGAAACAAAAATATTTATACATTACAAGAAATTAAAATACCTATTCAATGGTTTCCTTTTTTTTGGTTAAATCATCCTCCCCTCCCACCTTATAGATATCCTGAAAACTACTTTATTTAGTTACATTGTAGTACCAGCAATCGTATATAAACCAAATCTGCTGTTTTATGTATAACACAATAGACAGTATTGTGTATACTAATGTGTCAGTGACCTGTTTTGATTAGACTATTCTGACTGTAATTTGTTGTTCTGATGGCAAAGAGGCGCTCCCTTTGTATCCAGACCTCAATAAGTATGTTATTAGAAGGAAGGTCTCGTAATGCAGTCTAGTCACGGAATAGGTTTGTCCAAAATTCCATGCGGGATAATAAGGTTGAAAAGTGCTAAATGACTGCACAAATTATCATTGAGCTTTTCTGGGCATTTTGTATGAGCGAAATGAGAATGCAATGGCGTCAGATTCTTTGAGAAATATTTCAAATATTTATTTGATCCGAGAATACATGAACAAGAATATGCACGCTGAGCAGCGTCGGTGTTTCGTTTCGTTTTATTCTATTTTTCATAATGCTAAAAATTTTATTTCGAGAATGTGTCTAAAAATAGAAGTAAAAGAGGTTTTGTGACTGATTAATCATAACATACCAACCAATATGATGAATACTTGGAGAAATATGATAACAATTGTTTCATTGTTGCTTCTTCACATATTATTCATAAATCTACATTGATACAGTTTAAGCATTGATTGATGAAAATGAATTCTTTATTAAAAAACTTTATCAGATTATTAAAAAAAAATAATAATCACTTTTTTGGATGTAACTTAGAAACGCCTTTATCAAAATGAAAGTCATTACAAAAAAATCGATTTAATATTGATTGCTACGTCTTCATGTATATTGTGGAATAATTTAATACTGTCTTTCAAAATATCGTTACGAAACGAAGCTGGATATTAATTGTACCGATCAAAACATATTTGTAGTTAGTGTCAACATTGGTCTGAATCCGAACTTAATTATATTTTGCAGAAATTACTGTATAGATGGAAACTAATGGTCTCATTGAGTCCAGCATGTGTATCATTAAATGAAGTTTATGAGAACGAATTAATCACTTCATGACGCTTCACGAATTTGTTACTGATGAAAGCCATGGCCAAACATATACATGCAAATATTGATTACGTTTAATTAATAAACATATAAGCGAATCTATATAGCTTAACAATGTCTAGATATGATAGTCCTAAATCGAAAATGTAAGTTTATTGGAAATAAGAATGGTGGAATGCTCGAATGTGGTATCAATATAGTGTCAACATGACACATTTTCTAAAAGTTGATTATATTATTGTTATTGCTTGCCTAATTATTGAATGTTGTAAAATATCCTAACAATAACTTGTTACCGCAGAAATATTTTATATAGGGCTTATTTGATTCGTAAATTCATTAAAAAAATAACGGTTTCAGCGTTTTTGGAATTGACGATTTGGGAAGATGCCAAAATGTCAATACTCCGTGGTTCAGAAAATTATATATGAAACAGCTCTGGAGCTTCTGCAGACAGCAATCCCAACACTAATGGATCTGGAAGTTGTTGTTCAGAAAGTCATAGGTTGGTTGTTACTTTATAGAAACCTCATTAAGTTGTGAGAGGGAAGCTCCTGTAATGTAGTCGAGTCACGGAATAGTTTTAACGCTTCAAATAAGACTTCCAATTGGACTGCAGGATGTACATATCGATGCTCTTTAACGACTGATATTTGGGGTCGTTTCTTTTTGTAGGTAACTCATAACGTTCTCGTTCCTTTGTGCTTGTAAATGTACACTGTAAGCCATCTATGCTGTCCGTTTGATTGGTTATATACCAACAACTCCTTCGTTGATGCTGACATGTTAAATGATTCTTTTCTAAATATTACAATGTATGGATCAATTAATGTTACTTTGATATTATTACATCGTTATGTGTTACGTTTGCTTACTCAGAAAAAAGGACACATAGTGTAGATATTGGATCTCTTTGACTCAAGGTTGCATATTGAATACAAGGATTACCCGAATGCCTGGTTGTTTGATTTGTTCATGGTTATAAATTGTGCTTATATTCATTAACATCTTAATTATTAAGCAAATGATAAAAAAATAAATTATGAAAAGGCAAAAGAACACAGAAGAGAAAAAATGCCTTCGAAATTAAAGATTTTAAAAAAATTGTGAAACAAACGAAGGTGAAACTGACTTCAGCTTACAACTTTGAATGTTTTTTATGGTATCACTTTCTTATTGACAGGCCAATAACTCAAGTTTATTTGAGTGGAAGTTAGGATAAAATATCATTAACTATCAGAAAGTTAAATACTGTACACTATTTTAACAATATTTTCAGACTTGAGATTATAGAATTTACTAAGCGTATCACGGCGGGTTTAGGGTTTAGTTTTGAAATAAGTATGAAATATACTGCTTAATTGTTCTCGGCTGGTAATAAGATCAGCTTTGGAATTTTCCTGAAACTCTTAAATGAAATAGTTTGCATTTTCTCTTAACTTATTTTCAACAGACAAAAGTATAATCGCGTATACACCCTAATGAGTAATCACGTTGAATGAATTCATTTGAGAGTGGGGGTTTAATTGCGTTTAAGGTGCCTTCAACAATATTTCAGTGGTTGATGATCTTTAAAAGGAGATTGGACAGATCAGGGAGAAAAAAATTCGAATGAGATTTTCATATTGATTCTAGAATCCCTGAAGGTTATAGTTTGTTACAACCACTTTGCAAATTAAAGTTTAAATATTTCAAGAGAAAGGTGTGTGCAACAGTTTTGTAACGTCTCGTCGATGAGTGGCGAAGATTATAAATTATTAATCACACCATTCGGCTGACGAGTCATCAAAAGAACAATAATCGTTAACTTAAATCAGAAAACACAAACCCCTAGTTCTAGTTCCAATGATTTTGCAAAAAAATATTGTTCGTTGTAATATCTTTAATACTAAACACCAACATGAAAAGTTTTATATTTTCCAAGTAATTGATAACACTTGTTTCCTGTCATTGGCTGACATTGACATTCTTTTACAGAGCTGTTACAACCAACCGTAATGGCAAATTATCACTGCTTTCACTTAACAATCTATGACATTTGATGTTTATTTTGTATTGAAATGTATACTAACATTACAATTTAAAACATGCTTAAAAGCTATCTCAGTAGTAAATTTTACGATTGGTTATTCAATGTTTCAGAAAAGTTCCGAAATAATCACTCATTATTTTATACCAGGAACACCGACGCTTCGTGGTTTGCATATCCTTGTACATGTTTCCTCTAATCAACTGAATATTGAATAATTTCTTAGTAATTCTGACGCCATGCAATTTCTGATTAGGCTATTAGATAACCCACGGTAATGCTCCTCGTCGTTTGCAGTCATTTAGCACTACGCTACCTTATTATCCCATGTGGAGTTGTGCACAAATCTATTCCGTGACTAGACTGCATTACAAGTGCTTCCATCTGAAAGCATGGTTAATGAGGTCTCGATACAAATGTGGCGCCTCTTTGACATTTTTAACAACAAATTACAGACAAATCAGTGTATACAAATCAGTCTTCAGTGTTTCAAAATAAAAATGAAAAACTGTATGGTTGAATGTAACATAATATTAAAACTAAAAATGTTTTCAACATATTAATGGAACCTTGAAAACAAAAACAAAACATTGATTAAGTATACATTTTCCTGTATTACGGAAATGATATTTTGTTTCATAACACGAACTTAAACAAGTAACTTGTCAGCATTTAAGTAGCATATGATATATGCGTAGTACTTGCAGATGTTTTTATAACAATATGTTATGACATATATGTGACAAATACATGTCTCAAAACACCTTAAGGTAATTTATTTTATTCATCTATAAAACGAATGTGATTTAGTCATAAAGTTCCAATGACACTACATACATGTTGCAGACACTTAAGGAAATTGGGCTTTCAACATGGCGGATTTTACTGAATAATGAACAAAATGAAGACACTCTCAGACTACTTTGAAAGGATGTGAACGCAGCAGATCTGTTTCGGATTTCTTCGAGATTATGCTGTGACGTTTAACGCCATTCTTAGTCGCATGATAAGTACTTTTTGTAACCTGGACAGCACAATAGAAAGACAACTAAATGTTGATTAAAATAATTAACCAACGGAAAGGGCAAAGCAACGGTCACTTCATAACCTTACCCATCTCTTTCATTCATGTATTTTAGTAAAATATCATGTATTACTTAATTCAACACACTCGTGCAACTTGTTTTATCTATGAACTCATAATGAATATACTAAGATTTGTTTAAAATTATACATTATATATACTGTTTGTAATCCAAAGGGCACATTTAAATTTTTTAAATATAATTGCCTATTATAATAATCAACCAACAGGAAATGCATTAAAACAGTCACGTCTAAACTTATTTTTATTACCTTGATTTCAGTAGAGAGATGTTGCTAGGTTTGCTAAATTCAACACACTTGTGTTAAATTCTACTCAGGAGCAGAATATTAATACATATCCATTTGCTTTAAAATTTCATTTGATTTGACATCGCAATATTATCAAAGTATCTTAGAAGATTTTTTTGTGTTTTTCCAATGTGGCTAAGATAAGATTCAAATACCATATATTCTGAATTATCCCCCTTAACTTGCGTTTTTTGTCTTTAAATTGCCAAAATTGTGATCTTTTCCTGATTTCAGTGTGTGTAAACAATACAGTCATGTAAATGTTCATACATATAATTCGAAATTCTGCGTCTACTTTACATGAATATCAGTTAAATGACCTTATCAACACTACAAACAAATATTTGTCTTTGTGCCTGCTGTAGAAACGTTTCAAATATTACGTTTGATTCATTGACGCGCGCCACTGTCCGGTTTTCGATCATAAATTACCTTAACCTTGATTATTGTCCCTAAATGAACTCATAAGCTCTAAAATTGTGATTTTCAGAAACAACTGGTGAATTAATGATGAATTAATATCATTTATAAAGTTTGCCAAATTTGACTCCTATAACATACTCTTTGTCCCTTTAACTCTTATCACTTCACTATTCTGTAACTTTATTAAACAATAATTACAAAGTTGATACACATTTTATCGTACCAAAACGAGACAATCTGGGCATACGCGAAGGCTTAGAAACTTTCATCAGTTAAATCACTTCAAAAATCGTAATCACACTTTTTATTTTGATGATTGTTTGATTGTGCAAAGAGGATACAACCAGGTTAATTAATAAAATTATCAGTATATATAGTTCCGTTTTTACCGAGTTACATGCCTCGACATTGCTTGTAATACATGGACTTCGGACCTGTAGCTGGGTCGTTTTATTAATAACATTAATAAATATTGTCAAAACTGAAATTGTTGAAAAGCATTTGGATATGCATGAATTATTGTTTTACTTTCTATAGCCTTCAGATCTACATGTAAGTGGAAAGTCTTCTGGGTAAACTTCACAAGGTTATATATGGAAAGTATATTTGATTTACAAAAGAATTGAATATTACTGATTATAATCAATATGATGACACTTGAGACAATTGTCCTATTTGCTTGATCTTTAAAAGGGAAAAGAAATTGGCATCCATTTCAAATTATTTAATCAAATTTAAGGTTTAAATTGCAAACTTTTATTAATTAATGGCGTCACGAAAGTATTATTTCAGTGACTATAACATCAGTGACAATCATCGCAGTACTTAGTATTCCTTTCGCCAAATATCATTTGAGAAAACTGCAGAATTGTAAATTCAACCGAAAATATTCAAGTTCACTACGCGGATAACACTCTTTAAACGTGGTTTAGGGCAACTTGTGACAAATTACCACTGGGTAAATTGCTTTATCTATCAAGTGCTGGTGTAGACACAGAAAATTTGCTTAATTGTAATTGTTATTGGAAAGTATTTAACAGTCAGAAATGTCACAGTGGTAATAACCTAGATTGCACTGCTATAAAGCAGTCTGACAAAGGGATTGTAGGTGTTTAGTTGGTTAGGGTTAATAATGCCTACAAGGAAAAACGCCTACAAGGAACAATGCCTATAGTGATTGTTGTGACAGCGACACGCTTACCTGCACACAAGTGAACTGTTCCAATTAGTTTGTAATAATGCCTACAATAGATCATTAGCTAACAGATATATTAAGAAAGTAGACTGACAGACAGACAATGTTTTATTCAAGACCATCCAATGCATCCGATAACTGCAATTTTTTGGCAAACTTACGCCAAACAAAGAAAAATGCAAAGCCCTATTATGAACAGTATTTATGCATGAAAAATTATACGTACCCCATAATGCCGAACCATATTCAATTCCCGACTTTCGGTAGTTGGAGTTACGTCCCCTAGACAGAGTTGTCTGTCCTTGAGAGCAGGTATACCGTCTTCCGGTTTATGACGTGAACGTCAACACTTGGTACTAGTCTTAGTACCGATCACAAAAGAAATATGAATATAAATCATTGTCAAACCGTTAAAGATTTTTTGAATTTCAAGAAATCTGACTTGCAGCAATATCTAAAGTCTCTCGGTAAAAAGGTTACCGGTGCAAAACTTACATTAGCTGAGCGTGCTTTTGAGACTAGATCTAAACAGTCACAGTGCCTTAGTAAGCCAACTGAACAAATCTTTGTGGGGTCGGATTTTCCTGAAATATCAGAACTGTCTTCCGGCTGGACAAGTGATCTGCGAGCATTGCCGAAAATAACCCATAAGGATGTGGAATCCTATTTGATAGATAGTTCCCACAGGACTGATGATCATCAACAAATGAACTGTTATCGCCAATATATTCGTGGTTTTAGCTTTTTCAAGGAAAAGTATGTGCATAAAATAATGACGAATTCCATCAATGAATCAAGCAAATATTGCTATGTTCGATCTAAATGCCACCCTTCAATGAAACAAGGTGTATATGACCAGTGGATTGTACTTACAAAAGATTTACCACCTGTCGTGTGTAAAGCCTACTGCACCTGTCCTGCCGGGTAAGCCAGGTTTATTGCACTAATTATGTTTTTCTAAATCAATTAAATCATTTAGAACAATTAAATTTTAATCCTCAAATCATCAAATATCTGGACGAATAATATGAATGACCTATAATACATATTTTGTATTGTTAATTTAATAATAATGGTATCAATTGGTGCATTTTCGAATTATAGATATTGATGATATGTTCTATTTACCAACAGACTTGGAGAAGGGTGCACACACATCGCTGGCCTTCTATTTGCTGTTGAGGATGCTAAAACCAACGCTATAAATGATGATGAACCCTGCACATCAAAGCCATGTGAGTGGAATAAGCCTAGCAAACGAAAACACGAGCCTACCTCTAATGACAGGATCAGCTTTAAAAAGATAAAGTATGGCTGCGAGAATCTAAGACCCCAAAGAAAATGTGATTATGGCATTTCTAAAAACGGAGATGAGTTTTTGACTGCTATGTGCAATAAACTTGGAAGTTCGAATGCTGTGTTATTTGATTTACTTCCTCCTGTTGACCAAACTGAAATGGACATCAAGAGTGACATTAACATGGCACATTGGGAAGAGGTTCAAACATCTGAATATATTATTTTTGAAAGTGACAAATTTATTGACATAATAAGGACAGTTGTTGAGGAGTCTATTGACACTGAGACAAAGTTTCTGCAATTAGTCAGTGACATGCCTACATCTATGATTCATGAAATTGAAGAAAGGACCAGAGGGCAAAATGAGAATGAACTATGGGTTAAGTCAAGACAATTTAGAATAACAAGTAGCAATTTCCATGATGTTCTTGTCAGAAAATCTACTACTGACCCATCTGTGCTAGTTAGAAAATTTTCAGGTGTGAATTCCGAAACATATATCCAGACTGCAGCTATGAAGTGGGGTAGAGAACGTGTTCCCATTGCTAAAAAGAAGTATATAGCATACATGAGACTCAAAAAAAGAGAACGACTTAGCGTTAAAAATTGTGGTATATATTTATCTGATAAGATGTGTTATCTAGGGGCCAGCCCTGATGGATTGGTGAGTTCAGATATAAAACAGAGTTTGTTAGAGATAAAATGTCCTTACAAGTGGCGGAATAGCACAGTAAGAGATGCATGTAAAGACAAATCATTTTACTGTTACATTGATGATGAAAATAATATCAAACTGAAGAAAACTCACAGATACTTTACCCAAATTCAAGGCCAAATCGTCGCCTGAGAAACAGAATGTTCTATGTCCACTTTTCGTGAAAATTGATTGTTATCTCGTTTTTGTTAATTAGAAGTCTTTCTTCATGATTAAATAACAATTTAAAGTCCATATCTTAAACCTAAGTACATTTTTAAAACATTGTGTGGTTCTAG
Source organism: Phorcus lineatus (assembly GCA_921293015.1). Lineage (NCBI taxonomy): Eukaryota > Metazoa > Mollusca > Gastropoda > Trochida > Trochidae > Phorcus > Phorcus lineatus. Next base: position 34,999,580 of record OV121082.1, read on the forward strand.
GTCCTATATAAAACAAGAAAGCTTAAGTGTCAAACTTTCAAACAGTTATATCTCAAAACTTTGTAAAATGGAGATAGAACCTTCTGTTTCTAGGGCGACGAAATGGCCATGTGCAAATATAGTTCATGCGAGTTCGTTATTTATACAAAAACAGACCTGAAAGTTATTTCTGTTGATTTTGACCAGACGTTTTGGCTTACACTAGAAGATAAATTACACACCTTCTACAAACAGCATGTTTTGCCAGTGGTTTTGCTGAACAATGGCCATAGGTAATAATTCGGAATCATTGAGACTAATCCTGTTAGGGATTTTGTGAAGCATAAACAAAGTCATAATGCATATAATTGTGATAATTCTGTTTTAATAATTATCATTTGAAAACAATTTTGGACAGATGCAAACTGTACAGTAGGAGTTTGATAAGTTGTCATATTAACTAATGTTATACATGGCAAAATGTCTCCATTATTTGTTAACAATCTTTAAATGTATACATAGCATGGCTGGCTATACATAATGGGAATGATTGCTTACTACATGTATTAAAGAGATATTAAACTGACTTTAACTTGACAAACGTGCTTGTTATCAATTACTTCACTAAAGGAGGTAGTAAGTTGGTGAGTGCAGTGCAAACGAAGAACATTGAGTTAGAAACACTCTTAAGACTGAGTGGTAAAATGCCTTGGAGAATTTTGAAGTTCTTAATTTGCTCCATTTTCCTCTCCACATGAATTCTTGCAGAGACAACTCTTCGTGTACATTCACATTCTGCCTTGCTAAACTGTGATGCTGACAGGAATGGTGGGCAGTACAATTTGATATTTTTACCTCTGAAGTCCTTGCGCAACATTTTGAAACCTTTATCTACCATCACTGCATCACCTGATTCTAACATTTGCAACAATCCACTATCACGAGTTATGAAAACATCGGATGCGATACCTCCATACAGTTTTGAAACAAACACAACAGCTCCAGTCATACTAATACCCACAAGAGCCTTGTATGTATTATGGGATTTATAATGTGAAAAAGTCTTTGTTTGATTTTCGAGTGACGAGGGTTTCTGTATGAATATTTCAGTGCAGTCAAGGATGATTCGGGTGTCACTGAAGTTGTGGAAACATGCTGGAATTTTCTGCTGCGAAGTACACAATTTGGGTAGAAAAACAAGTTGCTGCATACATTCATGCATAAAATGAATCCAACTTGAAAAGATTCTTGATATCCGACCAGTTGAAATCTTAAAACGATATTCAAGATCTTGTAACAACAGGCCTAGTCTTAACCTCATCATAACTAAAAGAAATTCGTCTACCAATCTTAGTTTTCGTGATGACGGTTTATCCAACAAGCCAGTTCCATCTACATCCAATCTTTCAGCACCTTGTGAAATAAGACTTTCAAATACAGCTATAAACGTGGTGCGATTTGGTAGTCCGGTGTAAAACTGGATATCACAGTCCGATCTTAAATCTTCAAGGGTGATTTCTGGTCTTATATCCTGTATATTCTGGTCGTCTGTATCAAAACAAACTTGGGTACACTTAGCTATAGATGGATCTACATCTCCTTCCTGGGATTCATCACATTTTGAGTATCTGTAAAATGTAAACGTCAATAATTATATGTACATATTTTTTTGTTTGAATTGTTGAACTTAACTGATACAAATCATTACATCAATATAAAGTCAAATTCAATATTATCCAGAGCAAAATTGTTTTTATATAATATTATTACAACTTATTCATCTGACAGTTTCATAAATGATAAACGAATTCTTGGAAGCTGTTCTTGTTATCTAAAATAATATAACCCATTTTAACTCACGAATGGAAGTGTAGAGAGTCAGTGTTTTTAGCATTTTCCTCTTTCATTCCACTCAAGTCAGACTCAGACTGAGGCATAACACTATCCTCATTTACTTCCATCGTCACCACATTATCAGAACTGTTATTTGTTGTTCGTTTCCTTACTTCCTTTTCTTTTTTTTTTGAGGGAGAAACAGAGTTGGAACGGTGTGTTTCCATGTTCGGCCATCACCATCTGGGAAATGGTCCGAACATACAAGGGTATAGGACGTCGGTTTGAAATGTTTCCGACTTACTGCCAAAATTCAAGCTCTCTTTAAAGCCTTATCCTTTGGGAGATGGTGGAGTTTCACTTTCTTTCCAAACCTCCCGATAACTCCCGGCGTATTATGGCAATCCTTTATTGCACAATAGTTTTTCCCCATCGTTATTGTCTATTGACGCTGACGCTTCATTGCCGGAAGTAAACTATACCTGCTATCAAGGGCGGATAACTCTATCAGGAACGATAACTCCGTATACCGAAAAGAGGGAATAGTGGACCAAACCATAGACTGATGTAACTTTGAGTAAGACTGATAGTACATGCCATCCAAAAGAGACACTGAGCAAGTGTTTTGACAATAATGTGTTTAATGAATATAGAAGTAGAAAGATATTTTATTTGTGTGTCACATGCTAATTTTCGTTTTCATGACATTTTAAAACAATATCACACAGCATCCGGACATTTGCATACGATACACATTAAAACATTTTCATTTAAAATTGTTAAATGCACATATAAAAATTAAATACAATACACGTGCGTTCCCCCGATCCCCCAATCCATACCTATATTATTATACTCTCTTCAACCATGTATCACCATCCGAACATTTTCACTCTCGTCAAGGTTCCACAGAACATTGTAAAAGCTGAGAGGAACCAGTTCGTATATTGTAGATATGTTGTAGATATGTTGTGATAAGATCATGTATTGACATTTTTAAAATTCTTTACCTTGATTATGTCACATTAAATGTCGATTAAAGTATCGATGGTGCTAACAATACGGTGTTTTGTTTTCAATGTATGCCTAGGTGGAACATTCCACTTTCCTAATAGGGTGAAGGTTGTTTTACTTAAAGCCACTGGTGCATGAACATGTTTTGATAAGACTGTAGACACATTCTTCAATATAGGCATTAGTGAACTGTCGGTAACAGTAGAGACAAATGGTTTACAAATAATATAAACATTGAGTAATTGAAATAAATAAATATATACAGCAATGGTTTTGGCAATAACACCATGGCAATTTGAATCATAATAACTAACAATTTTAAGGGTGGGATGGGATTTACAAAACATGAACTTGAAATGAAGTCTGACATGAAAATGATGATAGGCTAAGACGAGTGAATAAAATGAAACCAGGGTAAATTGATAATGTAAGCTGATAGGTCCAAGCTGCGTGGATTTAACAATGGCAGATGAGTTGTAGGATATAACAATGGCAGAATTTTACAAGAAAGTTTTAAGAAATGTATGGGGGGAACTTAGGAGTGGGGGCTTATTAAGTATTTTAAAGATAAAATATTTCGATTATGTCAAAACACAGCTGAAACACGTTATTGGGGGTAACGTTTTTGTATATTTGATACACAATAATGGGAACAAATAGAAACAAAAACCAAATTTTTCATTTGGATTTCCAACTTGATAAGAATGCACAACAATGAAACAAAAAGCAAAACAATGAGAAGTGATAACAATGTTCGGGGCTACAAGTGTAAAGAGCCTGGTTACTGTATTACAAGTCATTCCTGACTCGTCTTGTGATAAATCCTTTTTAAATGTGTGGATAATCTATTCATACATAGAGTTCTTTTTCATCCTGTTGTAAAAGTAGTAAAAATGCGATTCACCGAAAACAAAATGGCGGAAAGGAAGCCGAAATGACAAACATTATAGTTCCTGTTGTTTGTGTCTGATTTGAACATTATTTTGTTTTAGCATCATGTTAATAAAGGTTCAAATTGTCAGATGAAAGTCAAAAGATCGGACATTCAAAGACTTAAACTTTCTGATAAAATTGACCATCTTGTACAATAGCTGTCTCATACGTTTAGCCAGGAACCACGAAGATTTTTAAAGGTACTGTACATTCAGATGATAGTTGTATGAAAGTAATGGTCTTTTAGCTCCGCGTGCATAGATGCTTGTCTTACAAGGATGAGACAATTTATTTAATACTTTTTTTCTTTACTATGATAAATTGTATTACATTTTCACCTCCAAACAAGCACAAAGCTTACGATTCATAAATTACGTGTCGTGCTTACTATTTGACTAAAAACTACAATAATTACATTGGATGCAACCATGTAACCAGATTGAGAAAATAAGCAATCCTTATCGCTAACGTCCGCCACAACAGTCATTTGTTTTCTATAGAAACATAATTTGAACTTAACTCCAAAGACGGTCTCATGAATAAGGTTCGAGTTATCAAGTGTTTAAAGTTCTGACAATTGCATCTAAACCTTAAAAATGGAAAAAAGATGACGTAGATTATGCAATTTCACTTAACAAAGCTCTCAAATGATTCATACCTTTACAATATTTGGTAAATTGAAAATACTTTATGTACAAAGAAAAACGATTAATCAGCAAACTTGGAAAAATTGCGTGTGAAGAAAACGAGCAAGGTTTACATCGTATCACTTTCGACAAAGCAATCTATAACAATACGACAACTCTTGCTCGTTCATCTTCACAACACGCAATAACTCTTTAAACTTATCTTCACAATTAATTAATCATCTTCACAACACGCAATTTCATATCCAAATTTGAAGTAAAGATACGAGTTTAATGGGAACCGTAACAATTTTAAAGCTGAAAAAAAACAGAAATCAAGCCCGTTTAGTTTCGATAAAAATTTATTGATGAGAATGACAATAAAACAGAGCTTGCATTTTTTATTTTCATTCCTTCACCAATCGTTTTTTTTAAATGCTTGCAAATAGTCACTGGGTGTTTTTCTTATATTTATGCTGTCAAAAATTAAGATAAAAATGTAAGTAATTAGTGCAATTATCACCGCCAACTTTGTTCATTTATATTAAGCAAACATTAAAAATATCACTCAAAGAGAGACTGCAAATACATGGAGATATATACAACTAATATCACATCTCTAATCATGCGAGCATTTTTCTACCAATTGAAGGGGAGACGGTTAGTTTTCACCATTTCACTTCGGAAAATGTAATCCAACTTCTTCTATCGATTGATAACTTGAGATAAGAGTACAACAAAAGGGTTGGGAAAGAGAAGCGATTTCGAGTTATTTTGTTTCAATTATGATCATGTCTTCAAAGCTTTACAAGGTCGAATAATGGTTGAGACAATGCAATCATTGTAGTTCCATTTCAACAGTTTGTAAAGCTTGTTCTATTTTTTACAAAATTTGGAATACACATACGGTTGTGATACGATATGCACGTCGCTTTATATTAAGGTGATCTTACAATGTAACCATCCATGGAGAACGGTTCGCAAACAAAAAACGGTTACATGGTTTCCAGGATTATTGAAACCATAATGCGTCTTTGCATAATGCATAGCTTTATCCGTTTGTAAGGAACTCTTTGTATATTTTAGGAATGCTTCTTCAGTTGATTCATGTTTGGCGTCGCTAAAGTTTCATTAGCATGGCAACGTTGTGACACTGTAGACACTCACGACAGATAATATAAAAGAAGTGAAAGTATGTCAATATGATTAAATTAAAAAACTAAAATGCCTTTACACTTACATGTATTATCTTTCTTTTCTCTCATTATACTAGCACATTGGCCTGAGAAAACAATATCTTTCGAACAGACTGTAGGACGAAATATAAAATAGGTATCAATGAAGAATTAAAAAAGTCCAAACACAGCAATAATTAGAGTATTAATCAAATTTTCTCATGTCCAATTGAAAGGCACTTTCTGTTGCCGTTAATGAGTTGTCATCTTTGACAATACCACGCTTTCCAACTATTAGTGAACAACGTTCCAACGTCAACTGAAAGTTCTCGCAACTTCGCTACAACGTCGTTCGTTTTTGCGACGTAAATTTGAATCTACAAAATGACGCTTTGACAACTTTTTGACAAAGTTAGGTACATGTTGTCAAAACGTTGTTACCAGGTCGGTCCTGGAATTGATAATTGTTCTGACAAATTGTAAGATTACATCTACTCTGTACCTCTTAGTGATTGAAAATTTTATAATAATGATTCAAAATTTAGAATGGGTTGAAATAGACATCTGGAACCATATTATTAAACATTCTTAGAGTAAAATTTAAATTTCGATAATGTCGTAAACACGCATCTAGTCTTCTATATAGGAATGTTCTTATGTCAAATTAATAAAAATTATTTTAACCTTAAAATAACTCTTAGGTCTACTGGAAGTTACTCTAAGAGTGTTTCTTGTTACACTTATAGGTGTTATACTTGCATCTACGTGTAATTCTTAGATTCTGTTTTTTTTTTCTGAGAAATGTTTTAGATTCTTGATTAGTACGGTTCCTGAAGTATATTGAAAATCATAGCTTCCCTTGATTGATATCTTGAGGTGACCACAAAGGACATATCTGCCGGGGCCATCATGTTGGCATTTCCTTCCAACAGAGGTAACTCCGTCATAAATTGCTATACAAGCACTGTCCAAGTACGAGAGTTTATCGGTCTGGAAATGTAGAAGTCTGATAACATGCAATCAACGTTTATTTCAATCAGCGACGTCCTTCAAAAGTTATCCTTCAAAACGCCTAAGTGTTTCCGTATGCTTACTAATAGGTTGTACGGAATATGCATTTTTCATTATATTCATATATTATTAAAAAAACATTTGTCCTATTCAACAACTGCATCCTTGCATCGTCCTATGTTTCCATGCATGCGATATTTCATTGGCTGCAATATTGCAAAGTAGTTTATGTTACAACATTTTGCCACTTCGAGAAATCTTAGAGAGTTAGAACAGAGATTGTTTAGGAATTAATTACTTTTGACATTACCTCCTCTGTGGTTTATTCTCACACATTGTTAGTGAATACAAGCGACTATTTAACTTCTTGTTTGATTAAAGGCCCAAAATCACACGCTAAATAGTAAGACTGGGAAACGTATCTACAGAAGTTAAAATAATGTCGGTTGATAGCGTCAACAAACTAGAATGATTAATATATAGAAAAATTTAACTCAAACTTTTCGCTAATTTCATCAAATACATTTATAGATAATAAATTTGTTTTCGGGAGTGTGATGATTTATAAAACATTTACGAAACAAACACTTTGTCACTAATAAGAGTTTGACTCTCTAAGAATTCCAGTAACTAGTTTGTAACATATTTCAACGTACATGAGCGACGTGACAGAAAGGGCTTTTTACCTTTACCATTTTCTAAATCTGTCTGTTCACACAATATATAACAGGCCAACGCTTCTTGACAGCGTTATCTTGAAATAGTCGAGGAGTGGTCATCTCACCTTGTCTGAAACCTGTCGCTCGGACCAATCTTTCATATCAGGACAAGAGTACTCTGAAAGCACAACGTTAACCCTGCCAATGTCCTCTTTTTCCACAATTTACCCACTACAGAAACATCTTAAACTAACAATAATGTTAGAAGTGTCATTATTTTCAGCAAATTCCTCAAATACAGCATTCTAGATATTGTAATGATATAACTCAATGAGCGGCTGTCATTTGCAATGAACATCAATGTAAGTTTGGCCTTCAAATCGCCTAAATCATTTCCTCAATCTTTTCAAAAGATAAACTTTTTTCGAATATGCACCTTGCACTTTGAGTCGTCTCTACTGAACACAAACGTCTCATTGTGCGACTGTATCATTACACAGGTCTGTGTGACAACAAATAGGTTATTCATGCATTCGTCGTTTTCATTGGATGAAATATTACTAAGTAGTTTAAGTTGCAATATTGTGCTGGTATGGGAAACTGCCAGAATCCCAAGAAACCTTTGTATAAAGACTGAGGTTGTATAGGATTTTTTGACAGAGCTACCCCTATTGGAAGACCGTGGTACATGTACATAAACTGTTTCAATATCGTTACAGATACGCACAACTTTCCCGGAATATGAGTCAGATATGTTTTTACAGTAGTGATCGCGACTTGGCAAAATAAAGTTTCATTTCTACATGACTGATCTTTACATCTCGAATAGTAGCCAACTTGACGACAACCTGTATGAAAACAAAGATTACCAAGTTTATACTTCGTCAAAGATAAATTTCTCGTTTATTAGCTGCTTACACGTGTGGAAAATATAATTAACGACTAACATCGAAAAAGATGCTAACTTGGAATGAGGATCTGTAAACGATAAACCTTGAAATACTTCTATGTTTTTCATGTGGTAATTTTACTCCTGTATTTTAATGTTGATGAGTGAAATACCCCTGAGTCAAAATAATTATCTGGATCCCTGCCTGATAAAACGACATCTTAATTGAGGGGATTTAAATGTAATTGCTATGACCTACTAACTTTTGAGTTAATTGCCAGTGCGGATTATAAATAATAGATTTTTGATAGGGATGAATGCCTTGAAATTTTAGATCTTATCTTAACACCTGTTGCTTGTGCTTTTAAAATTACAGCAATATACCGATAGTTTGTTCACTTAGTAGTGACAATATCACGTAATTTTAATTCGCAATGCTACGATGCCTTAAAGAGCCACTCCGTGATTTTCATAACATATTATTTACTTTTGATACGAACCTAAATGTCATATGTGGTGATATAAAATCAAAACATCTTAACTGTTCATGTCCAAAAGACATATATATGACAAATACTGTTTTTTTCATGAAAATCTAAAACAGCCTTATAGATGCACAGAGGTGTAGATATCACGTGAAATATACATGGATACTAGTTATAGAACCTAATAAACACTATCAACTCCGAACTGCCCTCCTGGCTGTTCCAGATAAGTCTCCAAAATTACGTTTGACTATTTCGCCACTGTCCGGTTTTCGATCATAAATGCGACGTTCTACCTCCATATTGTAACTGTGACAAACCAACATGCTTTAAAATGTTTGTTTTTTTGTAACAGTCGATACTTCGCGATCAAGACACACCATTGATTAAGTTTGGCATATACGAATCCAACAACTCACGGAGTGGTTCTTTAAAGACTTCCCAAATAACATTATAATTGCATTAGGATCATTCTCTCCCCACAGAGGTAGCTCCGTCATAAATTTCCGTACACCCTCTGTCTTAATTCCAAGGTTTCTCCGACTTTCGGCAGTTTCCCCTAGTGGGACAATATTGCAACTTAAACTACCTGGCTACATTTCAGCAAATGAAAACAACGATTGCATGAATAACATATTTGATGTCACACAGGCCTGTACAATGAAACAGTCAGAAAATGTGGCGTTTGTGTTCTGTAAAGACGACTCAAAGTGCAACGTGTATATTCGAATAAAGTTTAGCTTTTGGGAAGCTTACGGAAATAACTTAGGCGATTTAAATTATAACATTTGAAACGGCGTCGCTGATTGCACAACTAACTTTGATTGCATCCAATCAGCGTTCTACATTTCGTGCACAAGAAACCTTTGAATTAAGACAGAGGTCGTATAGAAATTTAATACCTCTGTTGGGAAAGAATGCATTAGGAAATGAAGGAATGTAAAAGAACTTTCTATTGAAAGCTGTTAAACCCGACGCTCTTATCCTTTGACATTTAAGGAGGTCCACATGAGCCACATCCTAAAATTAATTTCTGACTTGTGACACTACAAATTGTGACCCTTTGTGGCCAATGACTCTCTTTCTGCCTTTTCGCTAGGGTAGGATACATCAGCTGATGGATTGGACACTATGACAATAAACTAGGTGTCGATGTCATTTGAGTCATCTGTTCACTCAAATAATTTTTAACACAACGATTGCAACACATGTTTAAAACTCATCAAGTTAGGGTAATGATTTGATAATGACAAACAACATTAAATACATGTATAACGAGAATGAAAGTAGTAACTTTGACCCTTGAATAATTCTATGCAGGTTACAAATAAATTCCAACATGAACTATTTTCTTGAAATTTCATAGGATACATAGGCCTTAAACAACAGATGTCTTTTTCATGCTGAAAACAATCATCCTTCTCATTGGTCAACTTTATCTTGATATGGAAGTATATATTCTTATCGCCATTCAGCTTGATTATTTTTAATACAAAAAACCATGTGCCGTTTTCACAGCGATAACGATATTTTTCCTCATAGGTCATTCCTCATAGGTCGACTTGCTTTTAAAGAAGAAATTTCGAAGTGCAAACCTTGGTCGACGTCAAACCAAATTTTGGACTTGCTGACTGATTTCTTATCAATTCCATCGATTCACAGAAAACAACTATGTTTCTTATTCTCCTGAGTTGCTTTTTAGGCATGGTGGTGTGTAAACATAACTTATTGAAAAATGGGAACTTTGAAGACCTAGACTATAAACCCTGGGACCCTGACGGCTCAGAATTGACAATAGTAACGGACGACGTCTACAGTGGACTTCAAGCTGTCAAAGTTACAAAGAGGTACTTTTTGTCATTAGTTGTCCGTTGTAAATATTAACCTTTTATGGCGCTACCCCGGAGAGTACCACAGGGATGAATTTCGGGTATCAAATCAGTCTGATTAAAATTGGCTGTATTCCGAGGAATAATTTTTTTTAATAATGATTTTTTCGGGATTCGAACGTGCTTTATTAACCCAAAGCCCTTCAAACCCTTCGAACATTTACTGAAGTCCACGGTGGCCACATCCTAAAATTAATTTATGTCTTATTTAAGTTGTTTTCCAGATGCAAAAGGCCTCACAATGTTTTTTCTTGAGTACAGACTTTTTTGGCTAAAGATATTTATTATTTTTCTTCTTTGATGAGCATGTGACCCTAATAACTATGTTTCTTATTCTCCTGATTTACATATTTGGTCAGACCGGGTATCAAACGACGCTTAGGTGACGATTTGTTATGCACACCGAGGAAAACATTGTCAATTTCAACTATGATTTATTAATGTCATTATCCATTTGGACAACTTAAGACAAAACTATCCATTTATGATTCTATTCCTGAAAAATAATTTGCACACGACACTTACATGTATAACCCAACGAAATTATCATGGCAAGCAAAACATATCTCACGAGCGGTGTTCGAATCGTAGTTCCTCGGCTTCGCTACGTTACGCCTCGGAGACCCAAGCAGGAGGTGTCTTGAGCGATACACCTCGGGAAGTGTGGGTTTATCTCATACTCAAACTCTTTATTCTATTTAAGACGCTACTCCAGTGATGGTTTACATCAGAGTTTGCATGGAGTGGAAGCTGGTCAACGATTGGTTTTCAGCGCTTACTTTAAACAGTTAGATGGAAAACATGGCAATGCTAACTACAAACTCTTTGAAACCTTTAAGGCACGACTGGTTTATTCCCGTGAGTAGTAGTAGTAGTAGTAGCAGTAGTAGTAGTAGTAGTAGTAGTAATAGTAGTAGTAGTAGTAGTAGTAATAGTAGTAGTAATAGTAGTAGTAATAGTAGTAGTAGTAGCAGTAGTAGTAGTTGTTGTCATTCAAGACATAGGTATCTCGTACGCTGATTCTATCATTTCTAGACGTATAAATTTCTTTACAAACTTCCCTTCATTTAAAAGAATGAATGAGTTAAATCAACAATAAACAGTCTGTCCATTACCATATAAAATTTCAAAAAAACGATGAAAAGTTTTGACAAATCTTCCCTTGTATCTTAGTCTTGTATACGAATGATTATTCTTTTTTATAATTCGTTACTTTTTTCCTTCTTACAGCAAAATCCCGACATTACGACATAGCTCTCACCCCTTTTGTGCATTTCGGAGAAGACTGGATAACCTTGAAGGGTGATCATGTGGTTCCAACAATAGGTATGGCCTGTATCATGTAGCATATATACATATCGTTTTAATGTGTGTTATCCTTAGTGTTGTTAGATACATAACATCCGTTGTTCATTACTGTCAAAGATAACTAACTTTGATCTATGTTTTTGAACTGGCGCTGCACCGTGGCCGCCGATTGCAATAGGAACACGGCAATTTCGAAATTAATATGCACTAGGATTTGTTATTATTACTATTTTTATCATGATTATCAATATCATTGCAATTGTTGTTATAATTACTGTTATTATTATTATTATCCAACAGATTTCACCTCAGTGTATCTTGAGATAGTAGGTCCTGAAGGAGAAATCGACTTTTTTCTGGACGAGGTTTCCTTGATTCAGGATATCGACAATACAGATTGGAAAACTGAAGCAAATACAAGAATTGAACAAATTAGGAAGTCTGTAGTTCACTTGGAGTAAGTAAAACGAAATGTTTTAACATATTTTTAAAATTTAGACATGATAAAATATGAGGAAGATGCACTCATATAGAATTCAACACGAAAGACTTGATGTTTCATATGATCTAATTATAAGATATATCCAGGCTCTGTTTTAAACTGAACTTTTTGTCAATGTGATGAACATTCATAGAATAAGTTTTTATTAAGTTTAAGAATATCTTTTTATTAAATTTAAGAATAAATAACACAATTGCCAAAGATTTCATTAAACTGTTGACATTAATGCTTTCAGGATACAGCATCCACCAAGTTATAATCCTGACGATATTGAGGTTCACGTAAGTGATTTATCTAATACGAAGTCATGCAGGTGATAACAAATCATAATACATGGAACAATGATATAAAAGACAAATTCTGAAGACTAAAGCATACATTGGCATATTACTGACAACACATATTGTGAGTGTCTATGTATATATAGAGTAGTAATTATATTGTTAGTATGGCAAACCCAGCTAGCCTTGATTTATAAAGAAGTAAGAAGTGCATTACAACATTGAAGCCAGCACAGATCACCTTTTGAGATGTACCCTGAAGCGAGGGTACCTTAAGTACAACAACCCATCAAGGCCGCATGAAACATCGCAAAACAAACCAACACGGATCACCTTATGTGATTTCCCCTGAAGCGAGGATACCTTCAGTACAACAACCATCAAGGCCGCTTGAAACATTGCAAAAAAACAAAAACACAGATCACCTCATGTTATTCCCACTGAGGCGAGAATACCTTAAGTACAACAACCTGTTAAGGCCGGCTGAAACATTGCAAAACAAACCAACATGGATCACTTTATGTGATTCACCCTGAAGTGACGATACCTAAGTACAACAACTCATCAAGGCCGCCTGGAACATTGCAAAACAAGCCAACACGGATCATCTTATGTGATTTACCCTGACGTGAGGATACCTTAAGTACAACAACCAATCAAGGCCGCCTGGAACATTGCAAAACAACCCAACACGGATCATCTTATGTGATTTACCCTGAAGTGAGGATACCTTAAGTACAACAACCCATCAAGGCCGCCTGGAACATTGCAAAACAAGCCAACACGGATCATCTTATGTGATTTACCCTGAAGTGAGGATACTTTAAGTACAACAACCTATCATGGCCGCATGAAACATTGCAAAACAAGCCAACACAGATCATCTTATGTGATTTCCCCTGAAGCGAGGATACCTTCAGTACAACAACCATCAAGGCCGCTTGAAACATTGCAAAAAAACAAAAACACAGATCACCTCATGTTATTCCCACTGAGGCGAGAATACCTTAAGTACAACAACCTGTTAAGGCCGGCTGAAACATTGCAAAACAAACCAACATGGATCACTTTATGTGATTCACCCTGAAGTGACGATACCTAAGTACAACAACTCATCAAGGCCGCCTGGAACATTGCAAAACAAACCAACATGGATCACTTTATGTGATTCACCCTGAAGTGACGATACCTAAGTACAACAACTCATCAAGGCCGCCTGGAACATTGCAAAACAAACCAACATGGATCACTTTATGTGATTCATCCTGAAGTGACGATACCTAAGTACAACAACTCATCAAGGCCGCCTGGAACATTGCAAAACAAGCCAACACGGATCATCTTATGTGATTTACCCTGACGTGAGGATACCTTAAGTGCAACAACCCATCAAGGCCGCCTGGAACATTGCAAAACAACCCAACACGGATCATCTTATGTGATTTACCCTGAAGTGAGGATACCTTAAGTACAACAACCCATCAAGGCCGCCTGGAACATTGCAAAACAAGCCAACACAGATCATCTTATGTGATTCACCCTGTAATTTGCCAAGAGACGACACATGTACATGACTGTAAGGAACGTTGTCACGTTGAGTTGAACCAGTGTGTATCAAATACATTACAAGGTCGATTAAAATTCGTATTTTAGAGAATTATTACGTATATCCTTCTTATCTTAGAGTTTACTATCAAATATCCCTGGTAACTCTGGGTCAGGTAGGACATTTCATCGAAAAATCTCCACGAAAGTTAGAAACCTTGTAGTAAAGAAATCAACAGTTACTTTGCTTTGATCTGGCAACCTTTCAAGATAAAAGTAATAACAGGATTGGTCTGGCTTTGGGGAAATTACAATGCGAATCCATCTCTTAACACAAAGTGTAAGTGCCATTCAGGTAGCAAGGTCTCTTCTTAATTTCTGAAGAGGCTTTTGCTTAGCCCACAATAGCAAATATTTATTTCCATCTTCTAATACACTATAGTTAAAGCTATATAATGATCCGTCAATACATCTAGAGAACTACTGATTGAGGTCATTATTAGCTGACCTTTGTGGAATTTTTAAAGACCAATAAAATGAGTGCAGCAAGTCAGCATGCAACCAATCAAAGACGAGTTCAATCTGCATCTTGATTAATGTCACATGCTAACGTGTACCTTATAAGTGTTTATATCTATCTTTAAAATATTATTTTGAGATTGTTTTACCTAATTTTGAAAAAGTGAACAAATAATCAACACATAAATATTCCGTCAACGATATCTAAACAGAATAGTTGCCGCCAATATATTTTTCAAAATAATTTACTTCGATACTACACTACCTGTAAAATTTGGATTTTGCAATCGAGGTGTCTATGAAGCGAAACAATCGCATTGATCTGCCAACTCTCTTTTGATTAGCTGATGTTCGCGTCTGCGCGACACGAAATATGTGTATAATTCTTTAGATATAAAAACGGACTTCGGGACGTATTATATTCCAGCTAGTTTTAACTAGATTGTCTTCTCATATCAAGCGGATTCATTGTTTTGGTTTTATGTCATAACAAAAGTCACAAATGGGTAATTTCAGTACAAATTGTCCTCATGAAAAGTAACAGGGATGACTTAGGACGGGTATTGGAACATTGGGCATTGATCGATGAAGACTTACTAAATGCCCTTCTAACTTTTTCAGAATAACTCTTTTGTGTTTTATCTAGGTTGATCACAAGCGCCATCTCTTTGGATTCGGATCTTTCGTGAATGAGTCTCACATCACAGATCCAAGCTTCAAAGAATACCAGGATATATTCTACAGGATGTTTAACTGGGCTACTCTTCAGGGAATGGACTGGGACAGAGTCAAAGACCCGGTAAACGTTAATAGATACAACTTTCTTAATTTAATGTTATTTTGTCACATAAATATTGTCAACTAACTTTCAAGTTCAGGGTTGCCAACGGCTTGATTTTTATTCGAAACACTATAGCTAACGTCAGATTTTTGCTGCACTAATCTAATGTCAGAATCTGCGCTATGTATGGCTGTGGTCAAACCATCTGAAAATGCAAGGAATCGTATCACAGCCTCTCATTCTCAACTTAAATTAATTGGTATTCTTACGTCCAAAGATAATCTAATGCGTGTAAATGTTTTAAAAGCAAGACATTAAATGCTTTATGAAAATTGCATTTTCTTTCCATGGTATTAACAGGGTCTTTTACTTTCCTTGCAGAATTACCAACCAAACTATGCTCTTGATAGGGTTGCGATTGATGATCTTACAAGTCATGGGTAGGTATTTTCACATTGATTTTATTTACAAAGAAACATATATCTTCATCAAATTATTTCGACAAATTCGGAACTCTTTGACCTATACCTCTTTAAGAAATACGTAAGGTATGGCGACAAATTCGGAAATCTTTGACATATACCTCCTTAAGAAATAGGTAAGGTATGGCGACAAATTCGGAACTCTTTGACATATACCTCTTTAGAAATAGGTAAGGTATGGAGAAAGAGTGGCTCTTATGACTTAACAACATTAAAGGCACAAAGTAAGGCGTTCAACCATTTAAGGATTAATTCAAATTCCTCTAATATCTTCGTTGCAGCATACTAATCAGAGGGAATGCCATGTTCTCTGGTGTCGATTCTCCTCCTTGGGTAAAGACTCTGGATAAAACATCTCTGAAACGAGTTATCAGTGAGAGAATTCAGTACATACTTCAATTCGCCAAGGGAAAGTAGGTGAATTCTTGTTCAATGTCATATAATTTCAATTTAAATATTTAATGTCGAAACTTGTCAATCATAATTCAACAGCATCATGGGAAAAACAATACTTGAACAATGTACTTATCCTGGTAAATTCTGATAAATGACATGAATAGCACCAAAGATATTGCCTTTGCAAGTATTTGACTTTAGTATGTCCTATTTTAGACTGTTTATGAATTCAGAAAGACATATTCCTAATTTCATAGGATACCGTATTTTGTTTTTTGTTTGCTGTTAATTACTATTACTGCATTTAATATGTGCTAACCTCTCTTAAGAATACGATGATTTGATTCGAGTTTAAAGTCTTCCTGTCCAGCATTTGAGAATATTGATATAAATAGCATCTCTCTAGAATCGCCCACTGGAATGTGAACAAGGGCTTGCTTCACGGGCAGATGTACGAGGAAATGACAGGCGATGCTAATTTCACAGAAGGTCTCTTCAAGATGGTTCATGATGCAGACCCTTCCGCTAAACTCTTCCTTGATGAATACGATGTTGTCGCTTCCGGGGCTGCTACAAGTGTAAGTAGATGGACATCACGTGAAGAGGAAATGTTCTCATACACACTTCTTTAGATTGGAACCTTAATGTTCATATGCTATCAACATGCAAACTCTTTCATTCCAGAAGTTTAGCACGTTTAGATGTAGTTCATAAACATATGCTGCTACCCCTGAGACCCGTTTCCTTACTTTTGTAACTTTCTGCAACAATTTCTCTCAATCAACAGAATTACAAGACCTCCTTTAAGTGCAAATGAAGAATGGAATAAGATCACCTATTCAATGTTCGTATACCAGTTTTCATGTCTTATCTAGGCATACGTGGAGCTTGGTTCCAGATACAAGTCGGAAAACGTTAACATTTATGGTCTTGGAGCAAAGGGCAGTGTTGGTCGCTATTCACTGACGGATCCTTTGTTCATGAAGGTATGACTAAATCGTATTTATTACACATATGGTTATTCATAAGCGGTGTCATATTTTCAATATGAGCACATATGCACATATAACTTTTGCCTAGCAACGATTGTCTAAGAGCGAGTTACCGTATTTTTCGTCTGTGACGTCATAAAATCATTGTTCGTGACGTCAGTGTAGGGGGCCGTCGGAAGGGAATGAAGCCGTTTTCTGAATATTTTCATTCGTTTGAAATGGAGTAGAATCGGTAATAAAGAAATACTTATCCTCGGAAGTGTGTTATATGACTTTTGCGACTCGTGCGAATTTGTGTATAAACCTTGCTCTCGCTCGGGTAATATAAAATTTTCCACATCCTCGGGTAATAATCTCTATTTATTACCTCACTGTTAAAGAAACCTGATTGCAGTTTCATGGTCAGAGATTCTGAAAACTGTTGAAACATGAATAATAATGAGAAAATATTTACTTCATGTCGTATGATGTCCGATATATCATTTTCGTGATAATATATCTAATATCTGAAGATACCTGTTTGAGATTCTCTATATGTATGCACACTTAATTTACCCCTTATCTTGCCATTAGAAACACCTTGAAGAGCTGGAGAAAACTGGCCTCCCTGTCTGGATATCTGCTCTGGCTGTTAACCACGGTAACACATCTATCAGAGCTGACATGTTGGAAACTGCTCTACGAACCTATTTCAGTCACCCAAATGTGGAGGGAGTGACACTCAGAGGGTTTTGGGACAATGAAATTGATATTAACTGTTCTTTGGTTGATGACTTTACTTTTCAGGTAAAATTGACATATTTATCCGCCTTGGTTTCCTCCTTGTTGAATAATTTCAAGATTATGCCATGTTGAATCCTTTTTATTATTACCGAATATAATAATTTATGGGCCAGATTCAAAGTGTATTCAAAAGCTTATGAAATGTATTCTGAGGTTAAATGCCTAAGCTTCGTTTTCAATTTGTAACATACTGTTGATTTTTTCCATGGCATTATTCGACTTTTTAATAGTTTTAATATAATAGATATTAACATATTAAAACATAGAATACGATTTTACTATATGATGAAGAATAATTTAGAATAATTTAGAAATGAAAATAATGAACTTTCTCAATTTGCAACAATCAAGAGTGACAAAACAGTATCTACCAAACCTAGATACCTAATATTCCCAACTGACAAATATCCGACTTTTTCGTGTTTTAATGATAAATGGTAAAGTATAGTTTCAGTTTTTCTTGACCTATTGATAACTCATATCCCATTTCTAATCTACATTATTTGAATCCCTAAAATAAGCTTGACTCATTGAAGAGCGACACTTGAGGTACATTGTCCGAGTTTTTGTCACAATACTGTAATGATTAACAGTAATATAATTTCACCAACGGATCGTCTGGATAAAAATACAACATATTTGACTACATCAGCGTACATCATGGATTTGAATCGATGTTTTAGAAATGTTCCCACTGAACAAATATATAAATATACATATATATTACAGGTCAACGCTGCAGGGCAGCGTTATCTTGACCTCGTGGAGAAAGAGTGGTCGACTCACCTTGTCTACAATCTCTCTGTTGGACCAGTTTTTCCTGTCAAGGCATTCCAAGGAGATTACGATGTCACCATTTACTACAAGGGAAAACCAATATACAAAGACAGTTTTCAACTGGGGAATAGTACTTTCATTTACAAGGCCACGCTCGATGGATCAGAAAGTATGACTCAAATTAACATAATAGTCCCAGAAACTGAAGAGATCAATGACAAAAAATCTTATTTATCCTAATGTAGTTTCCTCCTCTTTTAACTTTAAATTTGAAACACAACACTACGTTAGAGTAAACAGCAGTACGTAAAGGAAGCCTCCTCAAAAAGTCGGTGGGTGTTAAGAAAACATATAGAGAATCTCGCCCAAGTGTCTTCTGATATCAATTATATCAACACGAGTTGATGAAAGTTATAAATATCCGAGGCTTGCCGAGGATATTTTTACTTTTATCAACGAGTGTTGATATATTTGATATCAGAAGACACGAGGGTGAGATTCTATTTATCATCCAAAATCATTTTTCATTACATTTGAATGACAAATGAACATTACTGAACACAGTGCTGCCCTAAGACTCCAAGTGAGGTGATGTCATAGCACTGTGACGTCGTAGTGTTTATGACGTCATAGCATTGTGATGTCATTACTTGATGATGTAAAACAACTGTGATGTCATATACTTGACATCAGAGGGGCATTGTTCAAAATCTACTGCCAAAAGATATCTCCTAGGAGATATCGCTTGATCTTCCACAAGCGATATCTCCTGTGGAACAGAGTTTTAAATGATAAAGGATGATATTTGCAATTTACCTTTCAGCTGAAATCAAACTACCTACCACAGTGGACCCATTTAGCTATGTCACCCATAGCATGCACTTTGAGAAGCTCTACTCAAATGACATCGCGAGACACGCCAGTGGTAAGAGTGACCATCTCCAGTGTGTAACTAGAGTGTCTTCACATACTGAGACCAGTGTAGCTTGTGAACCAGATGAGGTTCTAACAGGCTGTTCAAGTCTTGTTCAGGTTGGAATTTTTATTTTATTTGACGATATGCTAGGATCCTAGATAGGATAATTTGTATTTGTATATATTGTAGTTTGTAAATATGCTTTTGTACCACCAGTGTGGTTTATGGAATTTAAAAAATTAAATGTTTTCTCATCATCCTTATGTGATACCTATGTGAATTAACTTTATTTCACAACTCGTGCCATTTTGATCATTACAAATATCATGCAGTTTGATGCTTGTATTTTTACAAACCGGCAAATTGAGATATTTTCTGAATAGGATTAATGAGTTTAAGGTTTTCTTCATATGATTAGCTCCGGCTTGAAGTTTAGTTGTGACGTTGCCGAGTGTAACGAACTATCAATTTATTACAATTTTCAACCATAGTACTGACACCATCTGAATTAGTTATAAAACATTTTGCCAAAATGGCATGTATGTCCAAAACAAACACATCATGGTTTTGATATTTGGTCCCTTTCTAAATGCCCTAAGTTATAATTTGTTCTAACAAAGAGTTTTAGGTTACTGTAAATCTTAAAGACACACAAATGTTTTTCTTTTTATATTGTTAAATTTCAGTGTTGGATGACTGAAAGTCTGATTAAATATATATAAATATATATAGATATATATAAATTTATATATATAATGATTACATATTTTTCAACAGGATGGCGATTTGTCAAACATCTATCGTGGCGAGGAAATCGAATATTCGAAACATACTCACAAGATAACTTGTGTCGCACATACTTACGGAAATCACAAGGGTAAGCTTCTTACGTTCCACAGGGATTTAAACTTGGCATATTAAATAAACGTTTCCTCTCCTAAATTAAGATATCACTCTAGCTAAAACTGACTTAACTCGCGAAATAAACTCCATCCACGAATTTCAGCGCCCAGCAGTAAGGCTTAGATATGACACGGTTGATGACTTGCGGATAAGTTGAAATGTAACATTATCGGATATTCTATATTACTATGCTATTTATTTCATATTAACGAAATCCGACTCTTTATGAAGTGGTAAATAACGTTTCATTAAAGGGTCAGCGGCACGGGGTTGTTTTATAGATAAATAAAGTCATCTTACGAAAACGAAAATGAATGTTACCAATTGCAAGGCAATCTTTTCACAATCAAAAGATGCAGTTCTTAAACGAACGTACAATGTTTGGTCAAGCTATGGGGAACCATTTCCCTACCCCAAATAATTAAAAGTTGTATAAAAATGGCCATGGGCAGATTTTGTTTACACTTGATCATTTCTTCTTTGACAACGCACGACAAGGTAAAGGAATAAGATAGTGAACCATCTTAAGATAATACATTTGGCATGAATATATTTATGATCATTTCTTCTTTGACAACGCACGACAAGGTAAAAGAATGAGATAGTGAACCATCTTAAGATAATACATTTGGCATGAATATATTTATGATCATTTCTTCTTTGACAACGCACGACAAGGTAAAGGAATGAGATAGATAACCATCTTAAGATAATACATGTGGCATGAATATATTTATTGAACAAAAATAGACAAAATAACCCTTACCGACATACATAGGTTTTGCTGTTTTATGAATTAGATTTAAAACCTTTGCCTGACAAGGCCTTTTAACAATAGTTACTGAGAAACTTCATAACAAACTAAGCTTTTTATTATGGATTCACAGTCATGAAGTGTTTGTAAAGACGTTGTTGAAGTTAGTTTTGATTACATAATGTCGAAGCAGGATGTGATTAAACATTTTTCCTATTAAAACCTGGAATGCATTTTAGAGACTTTTATAGCGATATCATCGATGATGGCTTCGCAAATCTTAAAAGAATAAATTCAGATTTTTTTTTCTTCGTGTATTGGCCTGTAATGACTAAGCTACTAAGTGTTCAATTTCTCTGGTGTTTTCATAAAACATTAAACAATGTGAATATGTTTATCGTATATAGATAATATTTACCCTCCCGTTCTATCAATATTTTTAGGACATAATGAGACGATATTTTTAATAGTCCTCTAAGACCGATCTTCATGACGGATGTGACTCAAAATTGAACCAGGATTTACGTTGCATTTTTGTCGTCGTCTATTTCTACGTTTATTAATTCAATAATTTGTATAATGTTTTACAGTTTTAATTCTGATGACGTCATGTCTAGGGTAACCGGATGGCTATAATAATTTTATACCATAATTATATATATTAGAATAAAAAAAATAGGTTGAATCGACATATCGTCTAAGTTTTGGACAGAATCAAAGACTTTGACAAGAACCGTTAGCTATATACGATTAGTATTAAACCTTTCAAGGAAATCGTATGTTATTGCACATGGCGATGTGGCACTTCTGATCTGTCAGAAACGCTGTAAGGGTGCGTTTTTAATTTCTTTAAAGTCAGTGACTTGCTGTGATTAAAGTCTAACCTTAAACTTAGAATTCATATTTCCAATTATGCTCTCATCATGTGAGAATCTCATTAAAATGAAATCTAAATGCTCAACTACATTACGCGTGTACATCTCACGCGAGCCATCAGGTTTGCCTCTGACATAAACGTTCCGTCTTTTAATTTGTAATAATCGTTGAATTATTTTTAATTTCGTGAAACAAATTATCCATAAACATGGTGAGAAACGAAAACAACCAAAACATGTGCAAATACCAATGAGAGGTTTCTTGATAATTATTTATTAGTCATATGCGACGTACATATATTAATGAGATTGACCCGTTTCGTCAAAAAGACAGACATGTTATAAGTAACTCAGCCGGGTTACCATGCATTTAACGCACATAAGCAAATTACTTTATCTTGTTCTCTGTTATTTCGAAATTTTATAAGTGTTTAACTGTCATTTGAGAAACTACTCGCGTTCTCCCAGGAGGCCATGAAGTCACGCGCATTGTGATTGCTTGAAGGTATCTGCGGCAAGCAAATGAGATTTAGAAGTCAAATTGAGACTAGAGTAAAGGAGCCTAGAGAGATCTATTATCTGCGTAACCTAGTGCAGCATTAATTAGATTTTATTTTAATGAGATTGATCATGTGATGATATAAAAGGACATCTTTATCGTCCGCAATACAATCTACGAAATTAAAAAGTTAATTTGAAAATTTATTTTCTACATTGTCAGTTTATGTAAACTGAATAAGCATCACCCGAAGTTTTTAACATATTAAGATCAACATTCTGCCTGCTGATAAAACTTATCTTACTTCCAATTGTCCAGGAGGAGTCGCCGTCGCGCGATGCTGTAAGGAGTCAACTCTTGCGTGTTCTTATACCTATGGCAGTATGAGCAGATCTAAAATCGGTAACGAACCGTTACTTGCTTGTGAGTCTGGAGCTACCATTACTGGTACGTAATATGTTGCTGGCTTACTAACACCAACTTGCATAATATTCTATTTTCTACAATAACACTAAGGCACTTTTGACCAATTCACAAAATTAAAAAGTGTCAACAGAAATAATGTTTTTAAAAAATGAGAAATTGTTGAAGTGTAATTAAACTGCAGGGAACCTCAGATTGCCTCCATGTATACTCACTCCAAAAATAAACGCACGGCTATGATTTCTTAAAGCATGCACACTTTCATGGTTTAATAGCTTTAAAATTTAACAAGACAGTCAATGGTCAAGTAACTTTCTAATATAATTCAGTGTAACCATGAAACTCATCCAACCGACGATGACGTCATTTAGATTGTCTCTGGATTAAGTTATAAATAAGTGTTAGGTCAGGTCGGTTTAAAGTTGGGGCGGGCTGATCACTGTGCATCAAATATAGATGTATATATTTCTAATTTATGATAAGGTGCTTCGTGTGACAATGTCGATCTTTGGTTTATCGCAAAAATCTTTCAGTTTTGTGGTGATTTTGGATCACAGCTTCTTTAAATATTTACTTGTACACAATGTAATTTCGTTTCTCTTTATATACAATTTCTCAGCAAATGAGCTGTACCTAAGCGTTCCCTTTTAGAGCGCATTTATTAATAAACATGCTTCTATGTTCTGTAAGTTTATTTAAGCTTTGTGTTTTAGGTTGTTCAACATATTCCCGCTATGACAAGAATTACGGAGCTTTTCCAAGTGCAAATCAGGATGGATGTGTTGGTGTTCATCGTGAACTACTCAGAGGTGTGTAATCTTATCTTCGTTGTTTTGCCCAGGGTGACAATGGAATAAATAAAGAAACCTTCTTTTTTGGACAGATGTTGTATAAGAATTAGGAGATAAATCCCTTCTGTTTTTTATTTTGGGGTTGTATGTCGTGCATTTTTCACCCCTAAATTTAATTTCAAACCGAGTTAATTTAGGGGTGAAAAATGCACGACATACAACCCCAAAATAAAAAACAGAAGGGATTTAGCTCCATTCTAACATGACTAATTAGAAATATAATGAGGAACTAATTTGCCTTGCGCAACAACAATGTGATTAGGTCGAACCAGTACAGACCAGTTCCACTTGCTTTCGAAACTACGGTACAGTTCATTTTCAAAGAACACTCTTCAAAAATAAAAAAAATATCAAAACATAAACCAACAGGTTTTAAATAAAACCCTTAAGTATTTATATCATTGAGGATAAAATCAACAAAAGACAGATTTTTTATCCCGTCAGAGTCACGTTTTTCACGGAAATACATAGGACACCTATCACCCCTACAATACCGACAAGGACTGACCAAATGAAGGGACGTTAC
The DNA here is from genome assembly GCA_921293015.1 of Phorcus lineatus. NCBI lineage: Eukaryota > Metazoa > Mollusca > Gastropoda > Trochida > Trochidae > Phorcus > Phorcus lineatus. The sequence goes on from OV121082.1 coordinate 35,024,186, forward strand.
TCTAAAGTTGTAGTTGTTTACTGCTAGCGCTAACTTCTCACGCAAGATGTGAACTGATTGAATTAACGATCAAGAAAGCTTTATAGTTTGTCATGGTTGAATACACTGTCTGGAAATGTGGTCACTTATGAATGAGAGGGGGGAAAGGGAAGGAAAGTTGAAGAATAACGTACGTCCCCTCTGTTCACTTGAATCGCTATTACCGCGCGTTACGGTAAGAAGCAAGCTCGGTTTGAAATGAAATTTAGTGATAAAAAATAAACTACTTCGACAAAAAATATACCACATAATGGATTTATCTTCTAAATTTCATTTTAAAAATGCGGTATTCTCAATGTCTGTGTAGAATTGATTTAAAATTCATTTTGCTGTTGTCTGTAAGGCGATGAAAACAGTAAGTTCAGCGAATAGAGTTTGTAAACGTGCGCGTATGAATGTGAATCGGTCGTATATATTTAGAGGTGATTATTAGCGAAATAATCACTCCAAAATTGATTGTGGTAACCAATCAGAAAGCAGTATTTTCATTCTAGTTTTCGTGTCATGTTAGAATTTATTACGGAGCTACCTCTGTTTGGAAAGAATGAGTGAGTTGGGGTTTAACGTGCTTTGAACAATATTTCAGTTATTAAACACGTGGATGACAAGCATCCAAAAGAGAGTGGACAGATCAGGGAGAAAGGGATCGAAAGGATGAGGGAAAAGACGGAAAGAAAGGCATAGTGATAGATAGAAAGCAGGTTTTAGAAGGACTCAAATTTGGTCTGGCTTCTACCCGTCGTCCTGTCCAGCTTGGGTGCCCCTACCAGGAGCATGTAAGCTCCGGCTGGCATAGCTCTTGGGGTAACTCTGTTTGGAAAGAATGATGGAAATGGAAAGTGCAAAGTTGTATGTGTCTCAGTCTTAATCTCGTCTCGTGTGTGCAACAGGGAACACCATGACTTCGAGGTGTGTTTGAAATATGTGAGGTTCTCTCGGTTGTTCGGGGTTTTTAAGTCTCCATCGAAGTCTTATTCATATGTGTATGTCGAGGAGAAACCAAACTCTGTTGACGTACAACACATACTGTCCAAAAAAGGAACGCATAGGTGATTTTGAGAATTTTGGAATCCTGTATAAACGAGGTTACCAATACAACTATTATATTTCCATCCAGAATGACATTGCTGTATGATTGTTAAATGCATTAGAAATGGTTAGTATGAACCTTTTCGCAAAAAACGCTGTGAAGAAAGGATGAAGAGTTTGGATTGGACTAAAGGTAAAACCATGCAGTACTGTTAGCAAAGAAGTGCAATCATCGTTTAAAATTCTGTTCTTCGATATTGCATGGAAAAGAGGTTATCAGCAAGGCCAAGAAAAAGTGCCAAAAATGGAACGTCACTAAACGATATCAAGCACAAAATGATCTTATAGAGAGAATTAGGCAGAAAACCAGTTCGTCAACAAATTTTCCGGACCCATGCACACGATTATTGACCATCAGAGGGAGTAGTTTTAGCATGATTACGCTAATTCATAGGTACCATGCGATATAGTCGACTACCTTGCCAATTGGAGCCTTAACAGTTTCGGTGAGCATTTAAAACCTGTGATCTGTGACACTGATAGATCATCGATGGAATGAACTTGATCGACATGTACGCCAACGTCCCTACACTCAGACACTACTATGATTAATCAGGGGCGTAGGAGCGAATTTGAAAGTGGGGGGGCTTGAATTGAAATTTTGTAACCCAAAAAAAAAGGAAACTTGCTGGCTGCTTATCCCATCTTATCATCAAATAGGACATAATACTGAAGTCAGTTTAATTCCTTGTTTGATTGGATGTTTTAGTTCTACCCTCAGAGTAGTTTTAGAACTACCCTCAAAGTAGTGCATAGTAACTGTTTTGTAACAATACTAGACCAGTTATTGGGAAATATGTAGTGGAAAGGGGAAAATAGTCATTTTGAAAAAAAAAAACATTTCGAAAAAAAGTGGGGGGGGGGGGACTAGCCCCCCAAGCCCCCCCCTGTTCCTACGCCCCGGTTAACTATTGCATTTCAGGAAGAGTGGAGAATAATTTCGTAAAAACAACCTTTATCGACTCATTCAAACGTTGCCAATAAAATGTCAACCAAATTGTCTCCCAACTTATTAGCAATTTAGATTGGGTAATTAACAACTTATAATATTACAATCTGAAAATTAAAATTGAAACTCGAGCAAAAATTTATGTATCATACTTGGTTTTATTGGACATTTATTCAAGTAATTAATTTTCTTGGATTTTTTTCATGTTTAGATATGGACATATTTGCAATATGCTGTCGAGAACGTGAAATGACATGCAAGACCGTGACGTCACAACCTAGTGACGCTCTGAGAGGAGCCAACTCCACAGTGTCATGTGACCAAGGCTACACGATGATGAGCTGTTCAGCCAGAAGTTACGAGGGCGGAGTGTTTGGTGCCATCATTGAAGGTATTTAATGCAAAAATTTCTCCTGGACGTTACCCATACAGACATATTTGAAGTTGGTCCAAAACTGTGTTAGCGGGGCGACCACAATGGACAGTTTCAATGTTAATCCTGTAATTCAGCGAGTAATAAAATTAAACTCGGTCCAGTTTAATAACATTTTTATGAAACTCATGAACATATAAATATCTAAACCGCTACTACTTCGTCAATACCGTGCAATCATTTCATAGAACGGTTTTTAAACGGAACCTTTATAATTCTCTCTATGGCCACAGGTACGACCCCGGCTGATGAGACGTGTGTTGCTGTGAACGGTTTTGAAAAGATATCGGGAGACCAAGGAGTGAAAGCTGTGGCCGTGTGCTGTGCTGCTAGAGGCGGTCGCTTCTCTATTATTGGTTGAATTGGTGTTCTATTTTATTGGTTGTTATATGTCAAATGTTATAAAAAATTATTCATTATGGGGACGATTCTGTTGTTCTGCATTCAGCAATGCTTAAGTCCTTTAAAATGATTGATTGGTTGTTATATGTCAAATGTTATAAAAAATTATTCATTATGGGGACGATTCTGTTGTTCTGCATTCAGCAATGCTTAAGTCCTTTAAAATGATTGAATTCGTAAAATTGGCAAAGGCACATGTTTCTTTATAAAGTTCTTCACAATGGTGAATTTAAACTTCAATGGACATCATTTGCCACAGAGAATGAATAGGCATTTATACAGTGGCGTCATAAATCATTGTTTTTGACGTTGCGGGCTGTCGCTGAATGTGTTTTAGATAATAACAAAATTATTAGACTTGGAAATGTGTCATATTTCTTTATGAAACGAGTGTGAATTTTTTTACTAACCAAGCGAGAACGAGGGTTATATCATACATTTCTAAGTGTAATTATTTCGTTAATATCTGAAACGGATTCAACGATTCAACGGTTGCTTGGCAAAAACTGATATGTGCACATGTGCTCATATTAAAATATGGCCCCTCCTCTGATTATCCTTATAGGTAATGATAACTAAAAGGATGTAAGTACATATATAATCACGTTGGCGCATCTTTAACAACACATAGGAGTATCAAATTTACTTTTCCATAACTTACTTCATACAAAAATACTTCATACAAACACAAGCTTTAGAGGACATTAAACTTTGTCCTGGCATTCTCTACCCACAGGTAGCGCCCGCCTATATTCCAACACAACCTCAGTCTTAATACGAAGGTTTCTCGGTCTATATACAGAGTCACACAATCTGCCATTTATAATCTGTCTCGATCAATCTGTCTGTACAAATAGTTTTTGCTTTTTAAGAGACCATACACAAATGACCTCACTATTAATAAAAGGACCAGTTCAGATAAAGAGACCTATATTTGTGTATTTACCCTTGCTTTTGCTTGTTTGGCTGCGACCCGATGTTATATATACATATATATATATATCTCTTTTATAAATAATCCAACTCCATCTCGAACGCTTCCCATCTTTATGGATTTTAAAAGAGACACTTCGTACATGTCCTGGTGTGTATGTGGCCAAGATATATAGAGAATACTACACGAGGTCTCATTACGTACGAACTATACGAAACGAGTGTCCTTCCGGCGGTATCTGACCGAGCGAAAGCGAGGTCAGATACCAAAGGAAGGTCACGAGTTTCGTATTATTTGTACGTAATGAGACCGAGTGTGGTATTTTATTTATTACCCACGTTCTACATGCAAAGAAAAATTGAAAAATACTGTTATATTGTAGTTTTCATGTTTTCAAACCGAAACCGGTTTCGTAAAGCGGTTGCGGAGGAATTTCCGTTGACCAATGGCCACTGAACTTCTTTTGACCTTCGTGAGTATGCGCAACAGAATAAATCCATATAGATTTTTCAATTAAAAAAAAACAAAACCAAAGGGGCAACTTAAGAATTTTAATAACAACAAATTCAAGCTTCATAAGAAGCAAATTTCATTTTTTCATAAGTGAATAGCGTACAACTATTGTTTTTTTCCTTTCGCCCCGCACAGCATTCGAGTCGGCTCGATCACAGGACGTGTTACGGAATTCTCAGACTTTTCTCACGCTTTTCCCCACCCTGGCATTGGTTGCTACAGAAGTTAATGTTTATCGTGCCACCATAGATTGGGGCAGAGAATATCGAGTTCCCAAACCCAGGACGAGATTGAGTCGGAGCTAGTGATGGTTGATTGTGCTGGCAGTGACTGCGTTGGATTGGGTGGCATGGTTTGCTGAAGGGCAAGACCACCGTCACAGGAAATGATGCTGCTAAGCTAAGTTTTGATGTTGAACACACTGAATGTCCCTTAGATGTTTTACATAGAAGTAACTCTTCCTCGAATAGTACCATCGATTTCCACGCTGTCATTGACACGAATGTGAGTCGCCATGTTTTCCAAAGACAGAAAACAAAGCAGACGAACTCCTAGAAATCTATTTATTTTCCAAACAAATGTAAATTACTTTTAGTGTCTTCCAAATACGCATAAATATGTTTTGTGTTGTATATGTTTCAATTTTATCTGTTCTTGTAATTAGTTGAAGTATAATCGTTCATGCGAGGTGTAACACTCTATGAAAACGACCTAGTAAAAGTTGTAAAATGAATGAATTCACGTGATTGTCATGAATGAAAAAGTAGTTCCGTCAGAACATGACCTAAGTGAAAGGTCAACGGTTATCCAATCAAATTGTTAGAATAAGGGTCAAATGGTTACGACACAGGTCAAAAACGCTACGGCACTCGTGTGACGTACGGGATTAGTATGCAACTGCCTATACGCTGATCACGTGGGTAATAAGAATTATGATTATTTTTCGAAAATATTAGCCACACACTTCTTCATGTTGAGACCGTGTCTCAAATACGTGCCGAATATGGAATTAATGCATGGACCACGCCGATTTGGAAAAAAACGCAAGGCCTCTTTCGCAAAAAGAGACTTTCTACCAGAAGTTGTAAATCCATTTACTTTAACACATATATTGCCAATTCTGTATACGATTCGGTAGCAGGATCTAGTAGATATAAGACTTTGGTTATTCTATCACCTAAAGATTGAAGTAAGCTTTATGATCTTTCAGACACAGCTATGGATTTTATTAACGTCAGAAACGCAATCTTTTCAAATTGACTTTCAGTCGGGTAAATTTAAGAAATTCCAAACTGGTATTAAGAAGCATGATTATTAGAGTTCGATTAAACACTAGTACAAGTGATTATTATTGTTTCTAGTTTAAAGTTTATCTAAATCCGCTTAAAACGGAGCTTTAGAGTTTTGATGTCAGTCCTGTTATTTGCATGTATACGTCGAATAATGTTAGTCACATGTTAGAAATAGAAATAAGATGGTGTTGGCTTTAATTTGGTATCACTTTATCAAGATACATGATGCTTAAATATGTTAAAATAATTTAGACTTTTAGTTCTTACCCAAGCGGGCACAAATATGCCGGGTATTGAAGTTTATATAATGGTCACGGGAATAACAGTTTTTCTAAAAATAACTCGAGGTCCGATTGGCTGACAGAACTATTTCTATTCTTTCTTTTAGTGAGTCTAGCGTGCATGGGTCAAGGAGACCTCAAAACAAACATTGTCTTTAATTTCGTATGGAATAATATGAAACGTAAATTGTGTTATATGTGGCTTGTTTGACTATGTCGTTCATTAAGGATCGTCCAGCTTAAAGAGCCACTTCGTGATTTTCATAACATATTATTTACCTTTGATACGAACTTAAATGTCATATGTGGTGATAAAAAATCAAAACATCTTAACTTCTCACGTCTAAAAGACATATTTATGACAAATACTGGTTTTCCATGAAAATTTAAAAACAGCCTTATAAATGCACAGAGGTGTAGATAACACGTCCAATATACATGGTTACTAGTTATAAAACCTAAAAAACACTATCAACTTTTAACTGCCATCCTGGCTGTTTTAGATAAGTCTCCAAAATTACGTTTGACTATTTGACGCGAGCCACTGTCCGGTTTTCGATCATAATTGCGACCTTCTACCTTCATTTTGTCACTGTAAAAAAACAATAAGCTTTAAAGTGTGTCTTCTTAGTAACAGTCGATACTTCGCGATCAAATGACACCGTTGATTAAGTTTGGCATATATGACTCTCAACAACTCACGGAGTGGCTCTTTAATAAATGATCAATTGCAACAAACATCATGAAACATGTAATGAATTGCTGAGACTACATGTAACTGCGCCATGAAATAGTCGTTGGTCGTCGCGCATGAATACAATGACCGAGTTCACTTGCAACTCGCCTTCAAGAAGGTATTTTCCAAAAGTGCCGTAAATATTCCAAGATTTGACTCGGGTAAGAAAAAGAATAACCAACTCGAAGCTCGGAATAACTGTTTATCTGTCGTTAAAGCTCGGAATTTATAACAATAATCCACTCAGGACAGATAAAGCGTTATCCTTCGCATCTTGATAGTTATTATAATTTTTGCCATGGCATTTATGCGAACAATACCCTTCACTATTCCCTAAATTTGAGCCAGTAATTGCATCACGAAAAAGTGGACTGCCTGGAAAGTTTATCAATTCATACAGTCTTATCTCAGTATACACTAAGTCGTTTCCAAAAGGTCACTGTTTTTACCACTTGGTCATTACGTATAGTAGTACTGGCCTCAATACAGAGAAACCCGGATCTCGATTTTTGGGATAAAGCCTTGTCGTTTTCTTGAAATTATTTTTTTTCATTTCTTTTATTGCTTGAATTTATTTTAAAAATGCTAAGACACACGGTTGTACCTTGGAGAAATCCGATACACACAGCCAGTCAAAGTATTAAAATGCAGAAGTCGGGCGAACAAGGAAGCGGCCAAAGCCTCGTTATGGACATTTTTCACACAACGATAGAAACACGTCATCAAATGACATAACAAAATCAGATACTCATTTCACAGTTTTAATTTAAAAAACAAACAACATGAAATACAAGTATAAGGAAAATTGAAGTAAAAACTTCAATTCTTTACAATCTTAGAATAAAACGCTAACGAATTCTTCGCACCATAAACCAATTACGACTTAGAAGTTGATAGGAAATATAATGCGTGAAACAATAATCACTTTTACCACATATTTGATGTAATTATATTGCCAAATTATAGATGGCGTGGAAAAGGTTATCTACTTCAAAAACAAAAATAAGGAACACTTGAAAACGACACATGTTCATTTCAAATTGATAGCGATCTGTCTTCTCATTGGTCAACTCAGTTTTAAAAATAGAAGAGTTTACCCTTATCGACAAAAACCTACACATAGAGATAGGTTAAATAGCATATGCTATTTTTATTTAGATAACGAATACTTTCTCTCATTGGACGTCTCGGTCCTAAAATAGAAGAAAAAGAAGAAGCCTTATCAACAGTCAGCTCCTGTATTCATGGACTTCCATTATTAACGTCTTACCTACTTCTTAAAAAATCAAAATGTATTATTTTCTCTTAATTTCTTTATTTGACATGGCGTTGTGCCAAAACTTATTACGAAATGGTAACTTTGAAGACAAAAACTATAAACCTTGGGATCCCGTCAGTTCAGAATTGACAGTGGTGACGGACGACGTCTACAGTGGACTTCAAGCTGTCAAAGTTTCACGGAGGTATTTCTAGAATATCAGATTCAGCCACAAGTTATATATTGTTTATTAATTTTTATTCTTTAAGATTATATGACACATGTTGACCAACGTTATAAATGAAGTGCCTTCTTCACCCTGTGATTTCAAGGTATTAAGATTTTTACTTTTAGTTTGTGCTTGATATCTATTTGATTCTTTAATCTGTGTGTCTGATTCTTATAAAAGGGACATTTTAAAATCTCTTGTAACCATTTTTTAAGTCAGAAAGATACGTTAGACCCTTAAATTTTAAAACTTGGTATATATGTAGTGCATTTATCTTGTTCGTTTTATTGAAGGCCCTACTCCATAGATGGTTTACGTCAAAGTCTAACGGGACTTGAAGCTGGCCAACGACTGGTGTTCAGTGCTTACTTTAAACAGTTAGATGGAAAACATGGCAATGCTAACTACAAACTCTTTGAAACCTTTCAGGCACGAATGGTTTATACCTATTCAAGTTATGATTATTTTACAAAATGTAAGTAATCGAACCAATTCTCTAATTCTATCATTGTTTGTTTTATAAAGTAAAACTTTTTTCATGTTCAGCCCCTTTTATATAAGAATAAAGTTGTGACGATTTCAACAATAACCACTCTCTCAACTATAAGATATTCTTAGATTTAAATCACCGAATCAAATTTATAAGAAATATTGATATTGATCTCCATATAATATTCAGTTGTTAATTTTCTAATCTAATTCCTCCGATCATTGTTTCCATCCCAAAGTACGAAATGGATATTACGACATAGCTCTCACCCCCTTCGTGCATTTCGGAGAAGACTGGATAACCTTGCAGGGTGATCATGTGGTGCCAACAAAAGGTAGGACGTGTATCGGGAAGTAAATATTCATAATGATTTAAAGGTTTTGGGATTCGAATATGATAAGAGACATGAAATCTGTTTTGCAATGAAATGTCTGGCTACTAACCGTGGGGGAACGCTATCCGCTTACCACCCAGGTGCCAAGGGTTCGATTCCCGGTTAAGTTATGCCAATACCAAAAGTCCTTAAAAGATGTGAGATGTTTGTGCAATAATAAAAGGATAGAAAATCCTTTAACTGGCGCTGCACCGTGGCTGCCGATTTCAATAGAAACACGGCGATTACGCAAATACTATGCACTGAGGATTATTATTATTACTTAAATCATTATCATTATTAATATAATTGTTGTTGTTGATCATGTCGTCGTCATTATTATAATTGTTGCTATCATTGTTGTTGCTGTTGCTGTTGTTTTTGTTGATGTTGAAAGCGTCGTTATAATTATTATTATTATGATAATCATCATTATTATCCAACAGCCTTCACGTCAGTGTATCTGGATATAATTGGGCCTGAAGGTGATATTGACTTTCTGCTGGATGAGGTTTCCTTGGTTCAGCATATCAACTATACAGATTGGAAAACTGAAGCAAATACAAGAATTGAACAAATTAGAAAGTCTATAGTTCACATGGAGTGAGTAAAACAATACAATTTCAACATATTTGCAGAAATTTAAAAACGAAATTAGAAATTATATTTATGTTGTAGTTTACCCGTTTAATATGGACTTTTCCACGTTTTCGTACCCTGTACTGCAGCTTTGTCTGGCAAGCCTCTTATGCAAGAAAGAGAAATACCTTGTGTAGAGTTACACTGGATATTACATATGAATAAAGCTAAATCGAGCGTCTGTGTCAAACTGAAACTGTTTGTAATGTTTTGAAACTGGAAAGAATGATACAATTTAAAAAGTAAGAAAGTTGTAAATTGACCAAATTTTCTAATAACGCTTTCAGAGTTCAACATCCACCAAGTTACAATCCTGAAGATATTGAGGTTCACGTAAGTGAAGATAACTCATGATTACATATGTGTGTGAATTTGAGTGTTCATGTATGTATGTATGTATGTATGTATGTAGTATGTATGTATGTATTCATGCATGCAGCATGCATGTTTGTATGTTTGTATGTATGTGTGTCTGTATGTATGTATGTGGGTATGTAGTATGTATGTATGTATGTATTCATGCATACAGCATGCATTATTGTATGTATGTTTATGTTTTTATATACGTACGTATGTATGCATGCAGCATGCATGTTTGTATGTATGTATGTATGCATGTATGTTTATGTTTTATATATGTATGTATGTATGTGTGTATTCATGCATGCAGCATGCATGTTTGTATGTATGTATATATGGATGTTTGTATATATGTATGGATGTATGTATGTATGTGCCCCGTTGTTTTCCAATATTGACCTGATGACGGTGTATATAAATTGAATATATACTGGTTGTATTTCAAATAGCTTTCCTTTGTCACAATATCTCGGTCGTGTTTTATGTAGGTTGATCACAAGCGCCATCTCTTTGGATTCGGAAGTTTCGTGAATGAGTCTCACATTACAGATCCAAGCTTCAAAGAATACCAAGATATATTCTACAACATGTTTAACTGGGCTACTCTTCAGGGAATGGACTGGGACAGAGTCAAAGATCCGGTAACTATTACAAGAGACGACGTGATAACGTTTTTGATACCTTCACATTTAAACTTTCAAGATTTTGATGACTTTGTATGTATGTTTTAAAATTCAGGCTTGTAAAACGGCTTGATAGATATATTTAGATTTTCATTGCTCTTTTGAGAATCTAAAATACATATGTATGACAAAATATACTATTTTATTCCAAAATATTCCTGAAACTCAAACGACACAGTCTGATTGAACTTTTCAGAAAATTAATTAGCTTGCAATAAAACCAGATAAACACGGAACCATATGCCATCTTTTCCTTCTCAAGATAAGTGGAATACTAATATTCCGATCCCAAACGCATTTACTAAAAGTATATTTGTATTATTGTAAAACCTATAAAACTTTCAGTTCAAACCATTTACATGATATTATCGACACGGTGTTTCATAAGTTTTTATTTTCAGAATTACCAACCAAACTATGCTCTTGATAGGGTGGCAATGAATGATCTTGCAAGTCACGGGTATGTAAATTTACGCCATGTCATTACTAATTCAATTTCCACGATATTTTCTCACTGATTTTATTTCAAGATATTTCCCACTGATTTCACTATAGCGATATTTACTCACTTATTATATCATCACGATATTTTCTCACTGATTTTGTTATCACGATATTTTCTCATTGATTTTATTATCACGATATTTCCTCACTGATTTTATTTTCACAATATTTTCTCACTGGTTTTATTTCCACGATCTTTTCTCACTGATTTTATTATCACGATATTTTCTCACTGATCATATTTTCACATTTTTCTCACTGATTTTATCATGACGATCTTTTCTAACTGATTTTATCATGACGATCTTTTCTAACTGATTTTATTGTCACGATATTTTCTCGCTGATTTCATTATCCCGATATTTTCTCATTGATTTTATCAGGACGATCTTTTCTAACTGATTTCATTACCATGACATTTTCTCATTGATTTTATTATCACGATTTTTTCTCACTGATTTATTTATTAAGCTATTTTCTCACTGATTTTATTTCCACGATATTTTCTCCCTGATTTTATTTGAAAAAGCTCTGAACTGAAACAATTAAATATAACTCAGCAAAGAATTTTGACAGATTCAGACCTTTCTAAAGTACATATGGTAAAAAGGTACGTTGGAGGAAAAAGACGCCAACGAATTACTATAAACCTCCACACAGAAACCTATCTTTCAAAGCAAATACCAAAGTGTTCATCCAAAAACGATGACCTTTCTAAACTGAAGTCATTGGATTACTCTTTTACTCGTTTATTCTCGTGTCTCTCAGAATTCAGATTAGGGGGAACGCCATGTTCTCTGGTATAAACTCTCCTGACTGGGTGCAAACTATGGATGCAACAACACTGAAACAAGTTATCAGTCAAAGATTGCAGTACATCAGTCAAATCGCCAAGGGAAAGTAGGTGCATTTTTTAATGTTTTCATATTGCTCGTAACTGATACATATAGTCGAAACTCTAAAGTAATAATCATTACTTATTCAACCATGTACTTATGATGCGATGAGGTAACTTTAAAAAGTTTAGGGTTTTGTTGAATTTGAATTTAATATAGGTTTTACTTTCAATATTTTCCTTACACTAACTCATAATTTCGATGCCTTTTCTCCCCGATCTTTCCACTTGCTTTTGGGTGTTGAAAACACGTTAAATCCAAACTCACTCACTCAATGCGATTAATCATAAGTCAACATGTACCTCTGTGTGAACTATTAATATTTAAAAATTAAATATCCACTCTAAAACATATGAAAAGCATTGTAAGTCTAGTTGAAATAACACGATGTACATGAACTCGAAACTTGAGTATTAGTTTTCTTATAATTGTTTGTAGATTGATATAATTACTGCACTCTTCAGAATTTCCCATTGGAATGTGAACAAAGATCTGCTTCACGGGCAGATGTACGAGGAAATGACAGGCGAGGCTAACTTCACAGAAGGTCTCTTCAAGATGGTTCATGATGCAGACCCTTCCGCTAAACTCTTCCTTGATGAATACGATGTTGTCGCTTCCGGAGCTGCTACCGGTGTAAGTAGAACTATTTTAACTAAGATCTTCGTGAACATCAAAATAAAAGAGGGCATACAAAAGTAAAAAATCTTTTACGAACATGGCATGTTTTGAGTCTAGGTACTACAGTTGTAAATAAGCCTTAATGTGATATGTTGCCTGCACCTATGTTCTATTTATCATTATTGCTTTTGTTAACGATTTCCTTACTTTTCAAATTATTAAAAATAGTTAGAGTTGCAATAAAAAATATACAAACACGTTGACCAGAAATGTATACACACGTATACTTCACTTCACTCCAACAGGAAGTTATTTCCTTTGTTTTATTTGAAGGTTATATGCCATAACCCCTATGTACGCAGGTTGGTTATCTCATAACAATCATGGTGGGTTATGAGTGAGTAGATGATTTGGGGTTTTACTGTTTTTTTAAGAACATTTCAGTTACTTAACACACCTGGTTCGGCTATGAGATGTTCAATGTGAACAAACGAATGGACTTGTAAGCTAGAAATATTAGATTGATAACGATCGTAAGTGGGATTCGAACCCGAGACCTAGCTCTCCGTTGTCAAGCAACGCCTCTACCACTTGAGCTAACGAGGATCCTTGTCAGGTGCTTTTTGTCGTGTCATATCTACACTGATTTCCCCCTGTATATATTTATAGGTAATAGGACTCGTTTGGTCAGAAAACTTCAACCCGCAAAGTGTAAAAGTAGACCGTTTTTTAATTCATTAAATATAAGTAATTTAGTTTTAAATTTATGTTGGGAGTGTTCCGCGGGAGTGTAAGCCAAATAATGACCCGATTGCCTCGCGTTGTGGGAATAAACTCGGCTCGGGCTACGCCCTCGCGAGTTTATTTGTCATAACCGCTCGGCACCGGGTCATTATATACTACTTGACATGATATGATCAGAATATATGATATACTGTATATGATTGAACAACGTATGATTTGTCTTTATATATATAATATATATCTGTTTGAGAATATTCACATTCTATACCCTTATTTGAGGTCGAAAATGGACAATTCAAGGTAGGCTATACCTTATCGTGCCGACAATTAGGTTATTTGAATGCCCCAAAGGTAATGGAACCCGTTTTTTATTAGTAACTTGGTTTACAACAACTTATCTTCATTTACATCGGACAGTGTGTACAGGTTTCAGAATAAGATGTTGATGTATATTTGTAGCTAAATCAATCTATCTCACTGCGTGGTTAAAAAGAGAATTACACTCACGTGAAAGAAGAATAAGCGTATCAAACAGCCTATCTGCAAAAGTTTATCACAATGAAATGGTATGGAATCGCCTATTCATTTTTCGAATATCCGTTTTCTTGGGTTTTTTTCTAGGCATACGAAGAGCTCGGTTCCAGATACAAGTCGGAAAACGTTCACATTTATGGTCTTGGAGCTCAAGGCCGTGTTGGTCGCTATTCACTTATCGATCCACTATTCATGAAGGTAAGAATGGTTTTGAACTCAAATCTCGTTTTTACATAAGCTGACCTATACTTACGATGTATTATTAAAGCAAAGGCATACTTACTGAATGTTAATGGCACCTTCATATATCCTGTGAATAATTCAAAAGAAATTTCACTTTGATGTATACTGAATATGTTTTAGATGCACTCCAGAATATCCCTGGTGTTCAGAAGTTTATAATCGACTGTTGATCATGTTACAACACGTAAATCACAAATTTTCCTCTTTTCTTTCCCCCACTTTGTTTATTATAACAATGATATACAGAATAACATTATTGTAAAAGCTGCAATTAGGTCTTTGACATATTCCAATATGTAATCATAATATATGGTCCTTATGTCATTTATTGACCTTGTTTATGATTTGCTCCAACTTCACTTGCTTGTTATTTGTCAATGCTGCTGGACAGCCTTATTGACCTATGACTTCAATCTGTCTGCTAGACACCGCAATCTAGACCATTGTTTTTATGTTTTATATTTTTTTTAAATCTCAAGTTTTGTCTTATCTTGCCATCAGAAGCACCTTGATTCGCTTGAGAATACTGGCCTCCCTGTTTGGATATCTGCCCTTGAGGTAACCAACTCAGACGCATCTGTCAGAGCTGACATGTTGGAAACAGCTCTGAGAACCTACTTCAGTCACCCCAATGTTGAGGGAGTAACACTACGTGGCTTCTGGGACAAGGAAATTAATATTAACTCTTCTCTAGTTGATGATTTCAACTTTCAGGTACGATGTTTGTTTACTGTTTAATAGTTTTTAGGTCGTAACATTTGGAATATTTTATTTTATTTTTAGTAATAATGTATTTATAACCTTTGGTTAAAAATTTCAAAGTTTTCCAAAAAAGTATGAACTGTGTCCCGAATTCGTATGCATGATAAATTTCAGGATTGCATATAGCAAATTCAAAACCACATTTATTAAAACACTATTCCATTGTATATGGTTCTTAACTGCCAGTTTGTTTTTACCTGGACAAGACCTGTTACCGTTGTAAATATATATATTACAGGTCAACGCTGCTGGACAGCGTTATCTTGACCTCGTGGAGAAAGAGTGGTCGACTCACCTTGTCTACAATCTCTCTGTTGGACCAGTTTTTCCTGTCAAGGCATTCCAAGGAGATTACGATGTCACCATTTATTACAAGGGAAAACCAATACATAAGGACAGTTTTCAACTGGGGAATAGCTCACTCCATTACAAGGCCACACTGGATGGATCAGAAAGTATGACCCAACATTAGAAGTACCAGAAACTGAAGGGATGAAGACAAATATCAATATTGATCTTTTGCAAAAGTGTCCCCCCCCCCCCTCGTAACTTTTAGGTGAAATAAAACCGACTTCATTCAACCTAAATGTATTCTTAATGAAATTATTACAAATATATTAGCCAATACATAAAGGCAGTTTTCAGGAATAGCTCTCTACAGTATGAGGCCACACTCAATGGATCAAAAAGTATGAAACAAAAACAATGATTGACCTAACAGCTGTGGAGTTTAAAGACGGATATGCATGTCTTGTTTCATCTTTAAGGGACTAATGGATACAAATAACTAGAATTACTTAAATGACACTGCCTTGGTATTCTTAGTCAAATGTGACTTTCACTTTAGAACTGAATATCATTGGATCCTCTGGTTTAGGATATGTGTTAAACTGGGATTAGGAAACAACCCAGTTTAAGCCCAGCAATAACCATACATCCTCAACTTCAAGTACAAATCAAGCAATACCCGTTTTGTTAAACAAATTAAACATGCAGAATTTATCGTCACCGTTTAAGAGAGTTAACCTGAACATAACCTCAAGGAATATTCAATTAGTCGTAGCTGCTTTATTAAAAACAAAACGGTTTAACTAATTTGAATGATTTTGCATTTCGACTTTCAGCTGAAATCATACTCCCAACAACCGTGGACCCGTTTAGCTATGTAACTCATAGCATGCATCTTCAGACGATTAACTCCTATGACTTAGGAAACCACGCCAGTGGGAAGAGTGATGATCTCCAGTGTGTAACCAGACTGTCTTCACATACTCAGACCAGTGTTGCTTGTGAACCTGATGAAGTTCTAACAGGCTGTTCAAGTCTTGTTCAGGTAAACATTTACGAATGTTAAGCTTTTGCCCTTCATCATCAAAATTCAATATTGTACTTAAGAGTAAAGCTGTCTTTCACGTCTCTTAAGGTCTAGCGTGCTGCAGGCTCGAAATCGAGCCATCGGTGGCATTCCCTCCGCATCTGCGGGCTCGACCAGCGGCCATAGCACGCGCTAAGCAACGTGACCCTTGACCTCTTATGAATTAAGACAATTACGGACGTTTAAATGCGTCGAGTAGCGAAATAAATGGTACTAAAGGAGTCTACAATGAAAAACTAATTCAATGATATACATAACTTGTGATGAAATTTGTTATTCATGTTACATGGGTCTACGGAAAAAAGCAATCGATGCGAAGTAAAACTTCCGGTATAAATTGTCACATTGGCCGACGATGAAAAAATGACGGTTACCGAAAAAGTTGTCAATAAAGTAACTCTTGTTCAATGACAGTTAATATGTGTTGTTGTTTTATGTACACAAAACAATATTAGTTAAAATTATGTTATTTTGATATTGTTTACGTATTTCTTCAAAAGGAAAAAGCCAGTGTCAAAAAACAAATAAATGTTGTTGTTTCGTTCAGCTAGAAACCGTTACGCTAGGCCTACATAATTTTTCACATCGATAAATATATGCATCCTTTTAAAATTAAAATGAGTGACAACTACAAATAAAAACATAAATAATGTGTTTATATCTCTCAATAAAAAAATGCTGGCAGTGTCATTATTATGATCTACTTACAAGCACACTCGATCATCTATGTCAACACTACGACGAAAGTTCAATGGCGGATTCCGGTAAAAAAACAACGATGTTACATTCATGTTCAATAATCCATTTCATGGCACTAGAACGAAATCCAGTGATACACAGAAGCTGCAATGTGACCTTTCTTGAAAGCCAAGACATCGTAGTGACATGAACAAAATTTAATAAAAATATTGGGATGCCAAGTGACACTTGCATGGAAAACAGTTGGATTCGCGCTAAAACACAGTAATGCTATTCCTGGAAAACTAACTATTTATGATAGCAGCACTCTGTCAGTTATTTATGGTCTATCGCAAAGAATACACCCTGTATATACACACATTTTCAATAACATATACTAGCATGTCTGATAATTGTGTTTTATTTGATTTTGTTACGTGTAGACTACAAAAATACATGGTTTTTGTACTTCAGTAGAGTGAAGTGCATTACGAATGCAAAATAATTTTAAAACATTTGCCTATGAGTTGAAACATGTTACATGATTTTTTTTCTACATTGCTTTGGTGTTAGGCATAGTAATGAAAATAAATAACGTATTTTAATTGCATAAGATCAAAAAATAAATTTGGTGTAACTGACATCACCGACTTTTACGATTGTCTGATTAGTTGTCGCTAGGCTGCTAACATCACACGATGAACTTCGGATTTCAACATTTGTCCGACATTTGATTTTGTTTTCATCAAAAATAGATCGATAGGCTACTCAATCGTTAATAAAAAAGAAACAAAATGTTGTCTTCGAAATTTTCCTTCCGTTTGAAATTAACAGTCCCCGATAGAAAACGTTAGTTCGTCATTTCAACGCCATTTACAATGGCACGTGGTTTTGACTGACAGATGTGGGCGTGCACACGTGAGTGACAAGATGGGCGTGACCATCTTGCGATGCCTTCAATGGTCGAAGATAGAAGTGGATTAAAATCAAGATTTATGTCATGAATTACGTTCTGGACTATACTGACAAATGTAAGTATTTCTTTTTCATTATTTTTATGTGCAATTAATTATAGACGAGACATTTTGAGTGAAATATGCGTAATGACAAATATTTTCATCAAGGTAAAATCGTATGATACACTGGCAAACCTTGCAATCGTTTTTGTTAGATGCGAAGCATGGATTTTTTATTAATATTTTTCCGGCCAGGTGATTTGAGGTTCAGCCATTTTAATCTTGCATTCATGTATTGCAGGTTGTCATTGCCATTCTGAGGGAAAAGTGTTCTTTGTTAGCAACTGATCGAGACGTTTTTTGGCAGGAATCTTCCTGAAGAAATTGTCATTCATATTCATATTACCATTCTCTTTTGAAAGTTGAATAGTTTAATTGTTACACTAATATATATTTCAAGATTATGTGTCATCTTTGATTCATATTCATTTCCCAATTTGGAAGTCTTATTACCTCATGTATAAGTGTCAATATTTATTGTGAGTTATATTGACAAATCATTCTGTGCATATCGGTTAGACATTGTTTGGTGGTCACTTATTAAATGATGGAAGCTTTTCATTTTGCTTTTTGGTTGAAATTTTTGTACTGAAGATTCTGAGATTGACAATCACAATCTATATGATTTTGAAGAACTTGAGGTTGACATCGAAAGTAATGATGAGGTTGACATCGACAGTTATGATGATGTTGTTGAGGAGGTGCTTTTGGATGAATTTACTATCGACTGGGAGGTTACTAATTAGCAGGTATAAAAGTCAATAGGAAATAGGCAAGTGTACAATATGACTTCCCTCCACGCTTGTAATTATATTGTTATATGAATTTAAATAGTTAAAAGGTGAAAAGAATTTTATTCTAATGTAACTCCTGTTTTATTCAAGATTAAATTGAGTTTATTGCATTGCAAATTAAAAAATTCAATTTCAGGTCTGCATATGATATATTAAAATTGGTTTTGAATTATCAAGTTTGATGTTTGATATGAAATCTCTATTCCAGCTAGAATAATTGACTTCTTTATAACAGATGAGATTACCTTTATCATGTGAGGCTACATATACATTTCATAAAATGTCATTTATATTTAATCATATTCTATCAAAATTTTAGTCGAGTGCCACTGTGGGTAAGTTGTTGGAATTGTCAGTGCTGGTGGTGTTGCCTGATAGTGTGAACTCCATAATTGTTATTCAAAATTTCAATTGTATTTTATCATCACCTGACAGATTTAAACTTAAAAAGACAATAAATAAGTTATTTTGAGTTCAAGTAAAGCAAATACTATGAATAAAAAAACATTCACGAACATAGTAGATAATTTGATTAAAGATTCAACCTTCATTATTAATTATTTTTTAGCTATTCATATTGAGAATCCCATGATATTTCCACAGTTCCATGTACATTACAATTAAGTTCTTATGTATTGATAATTCCCTTGAAATCAATAAATTAAAATGTGAGCATGGTTTAATTGCATATAAGAAAATGTTGATATAATAAATATGGAATTTTTTTAAGCTCTGTTGTTTTCCTTTCTAGTTTCATCTTCTGTATTCTGAATATAATATATAGACCTATATATTGATTAAATAAAAATGTTATGCTACTTCCTATCCTACTTTCAGATACGTTCAACTTAATATTTATTATAAACACTGGATAATTATTATATATAAATATTTTAAATACTAAAATGAAATCAATAAAATGAAACAAATATTTTCAATTAATTCGAGTATCTAACGTTGAATAGTTTCTTGTTTGTCGTAATATAGATTAAAACATTGGCACAATATTCCTATCATCACTGTCAGTCTGAATGACGACGTTTGAATCGCGCACCTGCTCACGTCTGCCCTCATCTGTCGTCTGCCGCTAGCAATAGGGAATCAGGGATATGCTGTATTCGTCATGTTATTGTATATAAATTGGTAAATGGTGGAATTCCATTTTTAGAGGTAGGATACTGAAGTCCACTTGTGGTTTATTTCCATCGAATTACTTCCTGAATGATTACAAAGGGAAGTAATCATAGTGAGACTTCCGTGTAAACGTCACATCCGGGATGATCAAGTTTTCGTTTGCCATCATTTTAATAAATTTCTCCATCAAAGGTATGATTTTGCCATATATAATCACCAGGTGCATTTTTTAAAAAGTATATATAAATTATTTCTTGTTGAAAAGCGAATTTGATGTGGAATTAGACTTTGACGACTTGTTTACATACACTCCTATTTTTTTCTTCCACTGAAAAATGTTTTGTGACGAACTTTTATCAGTGTACTTTGCAGCAATATCGTTAATGCAATTTTTGCGTTTTAAGATATAAAAATCATATGTTGTTAAAATTTGAATTTTTAACTTTCGGTGACATTTATTCTGTTGCCATTTGAAGCTCTAACTTCAAAGAAATTCTCACAACGCTTCTAGTTAGCGTAATCCGCCATTTTGTTTGGAAATGTACAAATTTCTCGACATCTGCTTGACTATGCCTTGGTATTTGAAAACTAAAGTGTTACAGCCTGAAATGAATTAACAGTACAATCAAAAAATAATTTTAAATCAAAGAATAAAGTATCAGAGGTTTTATTACAGTGGTTTTTAGAGAAAATCGCACTCGAAGCGGAGGTGTTAAAAGCATCTCATATTTTCTAAATAATACTTATTCTATTTACGTCTGAGTTCTAACGATGTTACATAATTAACCGCTGTAATTATTAGAGATGTCAAATTAAATTAAAACTGTAGGTTCTTCATCGCTGACATCTCTGCATTCGAAATATGATTTTTTATGTTGAGTTTGTAATTTAATTATTTCGTTTCAAAGTTTTTTATGTACATATTCCGATTTCAAATATTGCCATATTTTGTCAAAAGTAGCATCTTACACTTCCACTTATCGTAACCTTATCATTTCGGGGTGCAGAATCATGAAAAGTATATGATAAAATAGCCTAGTGTTTTCTCAAAAGGTGTGTGCAGTTTTGTTAAGAATTCTTTTGTAGTTTTTGAGAAATTCCGATTTCCGCAACGTTGTTCATTTTACGGCGCTTCTGCTGAAATTAATCCAGATGACAGCGGGAGTTAGGCTCAAACATTCCAGCAAGCTAAAGGTTAAAGGCACTATAGCATACCTGTTAGGCAAATGATGTGATCGAACGAGAAGGAAAACGAATGTATCAATACAAGGATTCTTTAAACAAACTTACCAAGTTCGATTTAGCTACACGAATCCATTTCCCTAACTCAAATGATTACACTAAATGTGTAAACATAAATGGCAGCATTGCTTTCCTTGATACGTAACACCTTTTTCTTCAGGTTGTGATGAATGAAATGATTTACCCTTCCAAGAAAATATGTTTTGCTGAAACTGATGTCAAATGGTGAAAATTCGAAGAAATAACATTTTTTTAAATGTGTTATAGTGCCTGTAAAAATACCATGCAGCCTAACATATTTTTTAAAATAAGATCCGACCGACCAGGCGCATATAACCATGTATCATACCTCATCAAGAGTATATCCTAACTTGTTTATCAACTTATATCATAGTTCATCAAGAGTATTGCTAACTTGTTCATCAACTTATATCATACCTCATCGAGAGTGTGTCCTAACTTGAATATCAACTTATATCGTACCTCATCAAAACTATATCAACTTATATCATGCCTCATCAAGAGTAATGCTAACTTGTTCATCAACTTTTATCATACTTGAGTATATGTTAAGTAAAACTCGTTCATCAACTCATGAGTAAATGCTTACATGTTTATTAACTTATATCTTTTCTCATCAAGAGTATATGTTTACTTGTTCAACAACTTTATCATACTTGAGTATATGTTAAGAAAAACTCGTTCATCAACTCATGAGTAAATGCTTACATGTTTATTAACTTATATCTTTTCTCATCAAGAGTATATGTTTATTAGAACTCGTTCAGCAACGTATATCATACTTCGCCAAAAGTAATGTTAACTTGTTCATCAACTTATATCATGCCTCATCAAGAGTATGCCCTAACTTGAATATCAACTTATATCGCACCTCATCAAGACTATATATTCACTTACATCATTCCTCATCAAGAGTAATGCTAACTTGTTCATCAACTTATATCATACTTCGCCAAGAGTATATGCTTACTTGTTCATCAACTTTTATCATACTTGAGTATATGTTAAGTAGAACTCGTTCATCAACTCATGAGTAAATGCTTACTTGTTTATCAACTTATATCATAGTTCATCAAGAGTAATGCTAACTTGTTCATCAACTTATATCATACCTCATCAAGAGTATGTCCTAACTTGAATATCAACTTATATCGTACCTCATCAAAACTATATCAACTTATATCATGCCTCATCAAGAGTAATGCTAACTTGTTCATCAACTTTTATCATACTTGAGTATATGTTAAGTAAAACTCGTTCATCAACTCATGAGTAAATGCTTACATGTTTATTAACTTATATCTTTTCTCATCAAGAGTATATGTTTACTTGTTCAACAACTTTATCATACTTGAGTATATGTTAAGAAAAACTCGTTCATCAACTCATGAGTAAATGCTTACATGTTTATTAACTTATATCTTTTCTCATCAAGAGTATATGTTTATTAGAACTCGTTCAGCAACGTATATCATACTTCGCCAAAAGTAATGTTAACTTGTTCATCAACTTATATCATGCCTCATCAAGAGTATGCCCTAACTTGAATATCAACTTATATCGCACCTCATCAAGACTATATATTCACTTACATCATTCCTCATCAAGAGTAATGCTAACTTGTTCATCAACTTATATCATACTTCGCCAAGAGTATATGCTTACTTGTTCATCAACTTTTATCATACTTGAGTATATGTTAAGTAGAACTCGTTCATCAACTCATGAGTAAATGCTTACTTGTTTATCAACTTATATCATAGTTCATCAAGAGTAATGCTAACTTGTTCATCAACTTATATCATACCTCATCAAGAGTATGTCCTAACTTGAATATCAACTTATACACAACACGGTCTCGTTATATGGGGGTAATTATCTTCGTGTAACTGCACCATAGGGTACGATTTCTGAGTGATATCTTAATCTGCCCGCATGATATCAGATATTATACCTCAATAAAGAAATATTATACAATCCAATCCCATATTTTACATTGGCGAGGAGTGGAATCGAACCACCGAACTACATTTTTGTAGTCTAACAACTTATCAACTGCGCCACTGTGACAGCGACGTCAGATTGAAGTAGTTATCAGAGTTTTATGTATGTAGTAGTAATGTACATATATAAAACTGTTAAATACATGTAGTACAGTACAGTTTGTGTGAGCATTTGATATTGTGGATATGATAGAATTAGTCACTCGCTGACGAGTTTGTGTCGGGAAGCAAGGAGCCATAACATTTGTTCTGCCATGTAATTTATAACAATATATAGTAATTGCGGTGTTGTTTATATATAATGAAGTACTATAAAGGCACGTTATTTTAGCATTCTTGTTGTATCACATTCACAAACCAGGGCTTTGCTTAATCATTTAAGTTTCCGCATTCATATCTTCTAAAAATGATAACAAAAACCCCTCAGGTAAAATTATTTGTTTGAGAAAGTCACGTTACAGTTTACAAAGGTGTAACGCGAATCGCCTAGATCAACGTTTGGTGTCACAGCCCTTAAGCTTGTAGATTAAGTACCGCGATGAGGTTGTTGGTCAGGCTGCTGGTCAGTTTGGTCAGCTGCTGGCGTTGGGTGAACACGTTGGGCACCGTTTAGAAGTCTGCTGAGAAACAAAATCATATGTAGGCCTATATACTTTAGTGAAAAGGAAATTGAAATGAGTGAACTATTTTTGTTAAGTAAGTACTGTTTGTTGAATCATTCTTTAGAAAAAACATGATGAGATTTTTGTAAGAAATATTTATTCATCATTAAATCCCATTACGTACCTGAAAGAGTACGGTGTCCTGTTTGTACCATGATTAGCTGTTCATCTACGCCAGCTCTGAAGAGTGATGTGGCTGCTGTAGCACGTAAATAATGTTTGGTGTAATGTCCAGTCAGTCCTGCGTCCTTAGCCATGTCCGAGATGACCTTCTGCAGCGTGTTATGTCCAACTGCTTGCCGGCTAAACCAAACTTTCTCGTTTGGCAGCAGATAGAGATACATATTTACGTATGCGTACATGCATGTATGTATGTATGCATGCATACATACATACATGTACATACATACATACATACATACATACATACTGTCTTTGAAAAAAATGTTACATGTATAAGTATTCATCAAAAGTTTCTCATATCGCGTATATGAAATGGAAGATATCAGTATGATATCAATATAACACAACATGGTGTACATGTATTATACAATCTCATTTCGTTGTTTCGTTTTATGTTTTATAATACTGTTTACCTCGGTCCGATACTGATAAACATGCTCGGCAGAGCCTCGCATGTTTATCAGTATCGTACCTCGGGAAGAATTTTTCCCTCTGTAATCGGATACAAAGTATCCTCATATAACCTCTATAGTTGTACGTTATTACTTTATCAATGTCTTTATAAACGTTAGTCAACAAAATATCAATTGATATTCTTATTCAAATTATTCACTTTCCAAAATGAAAGGTATTAAATATAAACTTGGCCTTGTTGTGTATGACAAATAGCGACCAAGCACTCGGCGTCAGCTGTGATATCGCCCTCTCGCTACCGCTCGCGGGCGATATCACAGCTAACGCCTCGCGCTTAGGTCGCTATTTCACCCATATCGCACCTCATCAAAACTATATCAACTTATATCATTCCTCATCAAGATTTATGCTAACTTGTTCATCAAATTATATCATACTTCGCCAGGAGTATATGCTCACCTGTTCATCACCTTATATCATACCTAATCAAGAGTATATGTTAATTATAACTCGTTCAGCAACTTATATCATACCTCAACATGAGTAAATGATCACTCCAACATCAAGTATAAATTTCATCCGATGAATGCGTTAACCAATAGTTAAAAGGTAATTAAACTGTTCAAATGATATATATGATGTTATTGACAATGTTCAACCCCTCAGTGCCCTTTAAAGACTATCATCTTCTTCACCAATTATCCGACATCATATGTTTGTAGATTACTGTCAGTGTTGAAACACTTCATTTTATGTTTGTAGGTTACTGTCTCAGTGTAAAGTATGTTATAACAGCAGATCAGTGTTGATATGTTCTACAGGCTGACGGCACTACGAACATCTATCGTGGTGAGGAAATCAAACATTCAAAAGATACTGACACCATCAGTTGTGTTTCACATACCTACTATAATCGGAAGGGTAAGTCTGTAATGTACCAAAGTATTATTTTTCTTATTAAAAATGTTTTCAAACTCATAGCATTACAAACTCCCCACAAGGCATAACGCGCGT
This sequence comes from Phorcus lineatus, assembly GCA_921293015.1. Taxonomy (NCBI): domain Eukaryota; kingdom Metazoa; phylum Mollusca; class Gastropoda; order Trochida; family Trochidae; genus Phorcus; species Phorcus lineatus. The sequence continues at coordinate 35,049,726 of OV121082.1, forward strand.
CCGTCCAAACGATTGACTCCTTTAAGCCTTACAGCATTTCGCTCACGCTCTCTGTGCCACGTCTCTAGCCATCTTGCCATCCCGGCTGAATTTGATATACCTTGTAGGAAGGTTTAGAAGTTTTTTCCCCGAAAACAAGCGACCCTTCGGCCTGGACTTTGGTGCTAAACAGCTAGGCTTGTATTTTCATTGCATGAACATAGTTGATGATTTATGCCTTGTGGGGAAGTGTATACATTACAAATATCTGCTACTCTTGACAGCTATAATTTTACTCAGCATTTGAGTGGAGTCGGTTCGAGTGAGAGAGAAAGAGAGAGTTTATTCAGTAAATTCTTCCAGAATATTTCAGAACATATCCATCAGAATTAAAGCTAGTCCAATAATTACATCAACGAATATTTATTTTTGTCATTAACTGCCTCGCAAAATACTAATTTCTTGCTGTCAACACATTTTATAATCAGCTCGAACAGCTCTAGTGTTTTCTATATTTTAAATGCCAAATGCCAAACAAGAAAGCAACAGAATTAATCTTATAACCCCTCTTGGAACCTCGACAGCGGAAATCGAACCTCAAAAATTCTGGTAATAAGTGAACACACTACCTCCTGAGCAACATCCCCGATTTTAACATATGATGACAATCAATATTGATAATGATTATTATTTTACTTTCAATACTACATGTACAGGGGGAGTCGCTGTAGCACGCTGTTGTAAAAAGTCGACACTGATGTGTTCTTACACCTTTGGTAGAATGCGGAAGTCGGACAGCGATGTCGCGCCAATGCTTCCTTGTCAACCTGGAGCTACCGTTACTGGTATGTACGAATTTGTCATCTAACATACACATTACTTTCTGGATTATCTACATTCTTTTTAATTGATTAGGTCAGGGCTACGACGAGACTTGCATGTACCTGTTAGCCAATTTTTAAATTTCGAAATTGTGGAAGGAAGATTGAGAAAGTGTAATTTCAATTGCAGGAAAACTCGAAATGATTTATATGTATTTCAAGGACTTGATATCGTGATTTCATAAACTGTACATTGATCAAACATTTGTGTTTTAGGTTGCTCGACGTATTCTCTTAAGGACAAACAATTTGGAGGTTTTCCAAGTAAAAATCAGGATGGTTGTGTGGGTGTGCACGAGGAGCTAATCTCAGGTATCTTAAGTTTGATTTATTGGTATCCATCAGGAGCTAATCTCAGGTGTCTTAAGATTTATTTGCGTCACTCTGTGAGAAGCTAACCTCATGTGTGTTAAATTTGATTTGGCAGGAGCTTAATTATCGCTTTTCGCTTTTTTTCGATTCATGGAGCACGTTATTTTATCCCTTGATATTTAATAGTCATTCTTCCCATGCTGTAATAATATCATTACCTTTTTCTACAGTAACACTTTTGCTAGGAAACAATTGTGAACATTTTGTCAATATTTCTGGTTGGTGGCGATTTGAAGCAGTGAAAAGCTTGTAATACAGAAAGTAGCACGCAAAGTAATCCTTTGATATCTTGCCAAATATCTTATATTTCCCATTGGGGGATCGAGACCCATTTTATTAATTTGTCCCCAAGGAATAAATTCTCTTTGTTTTCGCATGTTTAGAGACGAGTCTGTATGCTATTTGTTGTCGAGAACGTCACATGGCATGCAAGACCTTGACGTCACAACCTAGTGACTCTGTAAGAGGAGCCAACTCCACAGTGTCATGTGACCAGGGCTATACGATGATGAGTTGTTCAGCCATGAGTTACCAGGGCGGAGTGTTTGGTGCCATTATTGAAGGTAGATACACTCGTAAATGTTCATATACGCACTCGCTATTGCTCATATGATAGTAAAATCAATAACTCGGTTGAAAATGATAATATCATACGGAAGGTCGTTTAGTTTCAAATTTATACAAATGTTATTACACATTGTGGAAGGGCACCCGTGCTGACCGATTAAAGTGACGTCATAATCGGAAAGTATGACGTCACAATCTTAGCGGCGTGATCCCTTAGGTCATGTCAGGGATATTAGGAAATTTTCGATGATGTAATGTAACGAGTAAGAAATAAGTTACTAAACTCAGTCCTGTTTCAAGACATCTTTATGAAACTCGTTACTTTCGCTCGGTAAATATCCAACCACTCACTCGTTTCATAAAAGGGTGGCGTCGTTTAGTATTCCCCGTATATGATATGTGTGTGAGTGCGAATTTTTGTATTGCGAGAGCGAGGGTAATACACAAGTTCGCACGAGTTTCGTAAAAGTCATTTGACACATTTCCGAGGGTTAGAATTTGTTTATTACCGATTCTATTTCATTTAAAACACACGGACAGCGGCCTGCTTTCTTTGCGGCGGCCCGCTTAAGTGACGTCACGAACTAGCGCTGAAACAATCGTTGCTAGGCAAAAGTGATATGTGCACATATTGAAAATATATCATCACTTATGATTAACCATAATGGGTAATAAATAATGTTATTACACATTTTGTACATGTTTGCAGCGTTTTGTTTATTTTTTGGATACATTTCAGCGAGTAATAAATCAAGTAGTAAACGTAATGCCATTTCATATCATTTTTTATTAAACTTATGAATGACACTTGTTTGGAAGTCACTCTCGCTCGGTATCTACTTACTAGTTTCATAGAAATACAATTTAAGGATCATTTTAGAAATGTCGTTTGGTAATAGCCATAGAAGAGGGAAAAGAAAAACACTTTATTTAGCATAAAGGCTACAAGCCTATGTATAATCAATCCCATCCTACAGAGGTAGCTACGTCATGAATTACTATAGTAAGAATTTATGACGGAGCTACCTCTGTGGGGTGAGAACGGTGTTCAATAGAACAAGACAGATTGTGGTATTCTCCATAATTACCTATGATCACAGGTACGACGCCAGCTGATGAGACGTGTGTTGCTGTAAATGGCATCGAGAAGATAACAGGAGACCAAGGAGTAATGGCTGTGGCGGTGTGCTGTGTTGCTGATGGCGGCCGCATCTCTATCATTGGTTGAATTTGTGTATTTATTGCTTTTTGTTGAGAGTAATAAACGTGTGTTGATGGTGGGGTTTTGGGCTAACTATTCTATTGTGTTGAGTTATTTTTGTGATGGTGTTAAGCTTAGGTTATCCAATATTAATATTTAAGTTTTTAAATTATTCTTTATCCTCCACTTTGATATAGTAATAAAAAAGTATCAAAATTTGTTAGTGCGTGAAAAAAGCAACGGCGTGTCGGTTCAGTAAGTTTTTAAAAACCGACGGAGTATGTTTTCTGTGAGTAGTTTATTTCGGGTATTTGTGATAAATATCTTAATATAAGTCGAAATTTTAAAGGCACTAGTGCACGCTTTTACGGTTTAAATTGGCTATTTTAAGGTTTAAGAGGACTTATGCAATCACTTAAGCTTTCTATCGATGCAATGAAATACTTAAAATTCTTTACAATTGACCTGCAATCAACAATGAAAAAATTTAAACAGCCGCTGTCGGCTTGGACATATACCAAATCTAAGGTTAGCTGTGCACAAAACGGATAAATTATAGACAGTTGAACGCGGCTGAACTGGTATTATGTGCAGCTGTTGAATTTACCTAAACTCTGAACTGAGAACAAAGAATGAATTATGTTTAATGAAAGCAATGTTGTAAATAAACCGATTGAATAACACAGCAATAGCATTGCTATTAGATTGACCAAAGCGGCTGCCGTTTCCGCTTTTTAGCTCATCAGGTCTGAAAGACCCGATGGGCTTATGGCATGGCAAGGCGTCCGGCGTCCGTCCATCCGTCCATCCGTCCATCCGTCCATCCGTAAACTTTTCACTTTTTCGACTTCTTCTCCAGAACCAATGACTCTAGAGAGCTGAAATTTTATGTGCATACTCCTTGGCAAATGGGGATTCTAAATTGTAGATTTCGTGACCCCATGACCCCAAATGGGGTCACAAGGGTCAAAAACTTAAAAATCTATTTTAATCTTCTTCTCCAGTTCCAAAAGGTCCAGAGAGCTGAAAAGTTGTGTGTAGACTCCTTGGGAACTGGAGATTCTAAATTGTAGATTTTGTGACCCCATGACCCCAAATGAGGTCACAGGGGTCAAAACATGAAAAACCTATTTTCATCTTCTTCTCCAGTTCCAAAAGGTCCAGAGAGCTGAAAAGTTGTGTGTAGACTCCTTGGGCACTGGAGATTCTAAATTGTAGGTTTGGTGACCCCATGACCCCAAATGGGGTCACAGGGGTCAAGACCTGAAAAACCTAATTTCATCTTCTTCTCCAGTTCCAAAAGGTCTAGAGAGCTGAAAAGGTGTGTGTAGACTCCTTGGCCAACGGGGATTCTAAATTGTAGGTTTGGTGACCCCATGACCCCAAATGGGGTCACAGGGGTCAAAACCTAAAAAACCTAATTTCATCTTCTTCTCCAGTTCCAAAAGGTCTAGAGAGCTGAATAGTTGTGTGTAGACTCCTTGGGCACTGGAGATTCTAAATTGTAGGTTTGGTGACCCCATGACCCCAAATGGGGTCACAGGGGTCAAAACCTAAAAAACCTAATTTAATCTTTTTCCCTAGTTCCAAAAGGTCCAGAGAGCTGAATAGTTGTGTGTAGACTCCTTGGGCACTGGAGATTCTAAATTGTAGGTTTGGTGACCCCACAACCCCAAATGGGGTCACAGGGGTCAAAACCTGAAAAACCTAATTTCATCTTCTTCTCCAGTTCCAAAAGGTCTAGAGAGCTGAAAAGGTGTGTGTAGACTCCTTGGCCAACGGGGATACTAAAGTGTAGGTTTGGTGACCCCATGACCCCAAATGGGGTCACAGGGGTCAAAACCTAAAAAACCTAATTTCATCTTTTTCCCTAGTTCCAAAAGGTCTAGAGAGCTGAATAGTTGTGTGTAGACTCCTTGGGCACTGGAGATTCTAAATTGTAGGTTTGGTGACCCCTTGACCCCAAATGGGGTCACAGGGGTCAAAACCTAAAAAACCTAATTTCATCTTTTTCCCTAGTTCCAAAAGGTCCAGAGAGCTGAATAGTTGTGTGTAGACTCCTTGGGCACTGGAGATTCTAAATTGTAGGTTTGGTGACCCCATGACCCCAAATGGGGTCACAGGGGTCAAAACCTGAAAAACCTAATTTCATCTTCTTCTCCAGTTCCAAAAGGTCTAGAGAGCTGAAAAGGTGTGTGTAGACTCCTTGGCCAACGGGGATTCTAAATTGTAGGTTTGGTGACCCCATGACCCCAAATGGGGTCACAGGGGTCAAAACCTGAAAAACCTAATTTCATCTTCTTCTCCAGTTCCAAAAGGTCTAGAGAGCTGAAAAGGTGTGTGTAGACTCCTTGGCCAACGGGGATTCTAAATTGTAGGTTTGGTGACCCCATGACCCCAAATGGGGTCACGGGTCAAAACCTAAAAAACCTAATTTTATCTTTTTCCCTAGTTCCAAAAGGTCTAGAGAGCTGAATAGTTGTGTGTAGACTCCTTGGGCACTGGAGATTCTAAATTGTAGGTTTGGTGACCCCATGACCCGAAATGGGGTCACAGGGGTCAAAACCTTAAAATCCTACTTTCATCTTCTTCTCCAGTTCCAAAAGGTCTTGATAGCTTAATAGTTGTGTGTAGACTCCTTGGACAATGGGGATTCTGAATTGTAGGTTCGGTGACCCCTTGACCCCAAATGGGCAATGGGCCTTTTTTATTTGATTGTGAATAACTCGGACGTTGGGACAGGCTATCTTTCCTACACTGCCCATGACCCCATGGTCTAAACCACAACACCTATTTCTATCAAAAGTCTGATGAGCTACAGAGCCCATGGCTCTATTTTTTGGTTATAAGCAAAATCTTAATATTTCCGATATCGTAGTTCATGCGGATTTATTGTAACGTAACATTAAATACTTCCGGTCTTTAAAAATCAACTTTACTACCTGAATACGTAAATATTCGTTAAATAACTTACGAGGTAGATAACTTGAGTGAGGATCTTAAATAATATCGAGAGATATGCAGTATCTGTGCATTCGTTGTGTTAAAGAAATATTGGTGTGCACTAGTGCGTTTAAACAGAGGTTTTGTCAACCCAGTTAGAATATTTCGGTTATTCAGCAGAAAGATCAATATAAGTCGAAATTTTATACAGAGGATTTGTCAACCCAGTTAGAATATTTCGGTTATTCAGCAGAAAGATCAATATAAGTCGAAATTTTAAACAGAGGATTTGTCAACCCAGTTAAAATATTTCGGTTATTCAGCAGAAAGATCAATATAAGTCAAAATTTTAAACAGAGGATATGTCAACCCAATTAGATTATTTCGGATATTCAGCAGAAAGATCATCTTATGTTACCAATAGCTACTAAGATTTCTACGTTCGTGACTGCCATTTATTCATATCGTTTTTTGACAAATCTCTAACGACGGTTGTGTATTCTTGTAACCTATGTTACAAGTGGATCACTTTCAGGGTTAAAAATACCGAATCCTGATTGTGCGCAAGTACATTCTGTTTCACAAGCAATGACATTGTTTATAACTTGCCAATGCAACTGTCGTGCAACTGTTGAAAGGACTTAAGTGTCTTTATCTCTGTAATGCGAACAGAACAACAGTCATTAGTCGATGGTTTAACATAATACTAGTAATTGATTGTATAGCACGGTATTTTAATTGCAAGATAGAGGGGTTCAAAGAGCCGAGAAATATACGGTATACTAACAGATGTCACGTGGGAAGAATTAGGTTTGATCAAGCTACACGCGCAGAAAATGTAATTTTAGTATTCGATTAATTTTGTTTTCTTCGGTAGGCCTAATTGTTGGACAGTTGATGAACATTTTCCAATAGGAAATTAACAGTCCGTTCTTGTTTAGGGTCATTTATATCCGGTGCTCTGTAACGCAGCTGTTGAATTTGAACAGCTTTTGCTTACCCATAGTTGACATGTATTTTGTATTGTGTGCATTTTGCATCTAAAGAGTGTATGTATCCATACTGAATAGTCGTATTCATTGCAATAACGAAATCAACTATAAAAATTCGTTAGCGAAACAACTTCGAAAGTTTTCAATTTCAAAAATCACTTATGGAATAAAAAATGTGTCGTATTTAACAATTTACAACTATAACACAAAGCTTATAACGCCTACGACGATTGGTTTATTTTATGGCGCTTCACTCGCCACAAGTCCACCTTGTCGTTTCAAGGGAGGTTATTCTTGTCAGCAAAATAATATAAACATGAACAACCGATAAGATTTCCCAGGTACGATTATGGCACTGAGGCGAATAACAAAGGTATGACTATAAGTTAGATTTCACCAATGATGTTTTTAAACTTCATTATCCGATACCATGGATCCGACGTGACTCAAAACCGGTTTAAAATTGGTATATACACATGTAATGCACATACTTCCGGGTAGGTGTGTTTCGTTACAAGTTACTCAGGACGTTGTAATGTACATGTTTCCATGTATATTTTAGTCATTATGCCATATCAAACCGGAAAGCTCGGTATACGTGGGTTATGGAATTTATTTTTTCAAATCTGTTTCCTAACACAGAGAAAATGAATGTTTGGAGGTTTTTTTTACAAAGATCGAGGTTTTCACACGTCGAAAAAATATAAATGTAGAAGCCGCCAAAGGGCGATTTAGGAAAATGATAACATGATGCAGGAAATATATTGTATTAAGATGATAAAATTGATATCATGTATATGCTAAATTACAACCCTGTTCGATAAATAGCTATTCTGCTAATAGCACACATACATAAATACATGCATTCATATTCCATGTCTGATATTTGGAACACATTGAACTGATTTAATGCTGTTGCAAATAAATGCAGTCTTAACCATAGTTGTAGCCTCAAATGACAATCAAAATTGACAATATCGCAATAAAATGAAATGACCGGTATTCAAATACATGTGTTTAATATGATCTATATATCCTTCAAGCCAAACGACTTGATTTTTTTCTCGTTTCGCTTTGAAAGGAAGTCGAATGGTTTACTGGCTGCATGATTCACGATCGTTGTATATTGGTTATGGGTTTATTTCCAGATTGATTATCAGGTTGATTATTAATTAGAAATGTGTGTCTTCCTCTATGATAGAAATCCTGGAAATTTAAGAAATTAAAACAACTTATGGTTCATATATGATAATACCATTTGGATTTTTAAATTTATACACATTTTTTATGAGTTTAAGAACTATCAGTTATTTGAAAATAATGTTACTAAAAGGGGAAATGGGGATATTCAAAATAGTGTGTACATGTAATTGAAAAATTATCTTCATGGTTATTGTGATATTCAAATGAAAAATAACTGATATAAACTAACATATAACATCAATCAAATATCAAGTCAAATATTAAAAACTAACTTTGATTATGTAGACTGAAATTGACGTAGAGTGACATTTATAAAATAGTGACTTAAAGAACATATAAATAAAATATATGGATATGAAAATATGAAAAATTTCATATTCTGAGATTTATGAAAATGAATCACATTGTAGTCTTTAAGGTGTCACTTAGTTGGAAATGTGGCTTTATTGTCTTGAAAATATGAACAACCAAATTGCTTTTTCCAATGTTTTGGGAAAGAATGTCTTGCATTAAAGATAAATATTTATTATTATTTAGAAATCTAATGAAAATGATGTTATTGATATATATAACCTTCTTGGACTTGTTAACACATCACTGATTCAGTTCTCCTGGGCGCCACTACAGGCCAAAAGTACATTTTATACTCCTACCATGTCTAGTTAAGGAGATTCCAAAACGACGATTTCCCAAAAGCTATGATTTCAGAAACGGTAGCAGATACTGTTCGAAAAGTTCAATAGTTGGCCTCTGAAAACATGATGTAACTCTGTTTAGTCGTATTCAATCCCCTTGATTTGAGAATCCCGTATTTTATAGTGTTATATTTATTATTTTAATCGTAGTACAGATTAGTGTTATGTTTAAGAAGAATACAGAAGATAGGAGTTTGTTGAAACTGTAGTCTGTAGTGTCCCGTGTGAGTTTATTGATAAATCTAGACCGGACAGCATGACGTACATTAAACTATACTATAATTCGTTTTATGGTAGGTCTATCACATGGAGCTCTGTTTTAGGGAGTGAAAATATTCTGAACTCGAAATCCCCGTTGTACATTTCCTTACACTGACAAACCAAAGTAAAGATTTGAAGATATTGAAGTGAAAATCATATCGTCGTCCGTAAAATGGTACGGGAGAATGCCTGTTGGAATGATATGTATATATTTGTCCTTAAAAAGAAAAATGGTGATTGTCTTATTTATCTTAGAAATGAGAGTATAATGTTTCTTATATTATTGACCACAATATCATGATATAATTATGTACGTTATATCATTAAATGATGAAGGAACTGAGGGACTTGGACACGGAGCCCCAGGAGGGTATAACTGCCAGCCCATGTGGCGATAACAGTAAGTATATGTAAAATTTAAAAGGACAGTGGCACGTTTTTGGAAAGATTAATTTCTTCAAATTTCACAATAAACATTAGTTTATGCCAAATATATTATCTTCAGACGGTCAAAACATCTCAATATTGAACCCGGTAGTCCTTGGTCGTAGAGGAATTTATAAAGTATCTAGCAAAAACAGCTGGCGCCCAATTTTATGTGAACACGTTTTAATAATTTGAGGTAGGGTAATAGAGTCATATAGCTTAACAGATCGTGGTGCGTTCGTTTTTAAACTGCATCTATTGATTAAAATCGTTATATTGCAATTAGAAATATCTGTTTTCGTGAGATCAATTTATTTCTCTAAAATCAAGCCGCTGTCCCTTTAAAAACCCACATCTCGTATTTAAACGTGCAACATTAAGGAAGCATACAATTTCAAATTGTTTATAAAGTATGAATCGAGTTGTGTAATTCTCTTAGTAAAGGTTCAGCACTTTTTTGCACTGACATTGGCCAAATGCCGGTACGCAAACAATGCCACAATCTTGTATGGGCTGTGATATATATAGCAAGGCATATCGAGTTGCTTGTCAGTCAAGTTGTTTTTTTCATGAGCGTGAACAATGTTAGCCAACGTGTGTTCAATATAATGGCAAAATCACAAAATAATTTTGAAATTATAACTTTCCAACCATTCAATCTGAATTTTTAAAGATTAATCAATTTCTGTGTCTCTTTCTTAGTGTACCATTGGCAGGCTGTTATAACTGGTCGGGTGAGTTTAAAATCTTCTTTTTCAAATTTTGATGAAACTGTTAAAGTTTCATTTAATATTATATATACACTCACACAGAAAACATTAACTTAAAGATTCTACTTCATTTTATAGTTAAAGTTGGGGTATTTCAATAAACGTTCTTACGCAATAGGTGTATAAAAATTCATTTTGATTACCTTCCGGGTTTTATGTTTAAATATGATAACAACGAGTCTAGTTCTATTGCGTTTAATTCGACCACAAATGTACTGTTCATGAATGAAGGAATGCCAGCTATCACAAATCTTTTCATTTTTAATAACAATAATAATGTTTTGAAGGATAAAGTTTATTCCTATTCCAATTTTTTTTATATAGAAGAGCAGTTTTTGTTGTTAAGTTGTCTTAATTGAAAATTTAGGTTCATCACTTCTGGTAAAGAAATCTATTATTTTGTATTTTATTGCAATGTTTGACACACAGTCTGGCACACCCCACGAAGATGGAATCTTCCAGCTGGATATAAGATTTCCCGCGGATTATCCTTTCAAACCACCGAAGGTATTAAACGTTTATTCCTTCTCAAAGGTACAATTATTCATATAATCTAAATAGTCTGAGGTACTTGCTAAGGTGTACCGAAAGTTCCTCAGTATCGTGTCAACATACCTTTAAATTTTATAAGGCAACTACAATTCCAATTATAGAATGGTAGATAATTAATTTAATTAACATCGATCATTATAATTTAAATTATAGAACTCCGCTGTTTATTAACGGACATGAACTCTTTGGTATAGATGTTCCTTGATGGTAATTTTGACTATTATTCATAAATCAATCCAGTGTGTAAAAAGGAATTATATATACTACCGTTGCCTTGAGGGTAAATTTTATAATTGTTCCCAATATAATGTAAAGTGAGGGGAAAAGATATAAGAAATTCATTATAATAAAAAAGGTATTAAAAACACCCTACTAGTATAACATAATGCACACCAAAATCAGAAATATGTATTTTATAAAAAGATGTTCGATAATGAAGATGTATCAAAAATGACAAATTAATGATAAATTGACAATCTTTTTTCCAGGTTGTATTCACAACACGTATCTACCATCCTAATATTGACAGCAATGGTCAGATTTGTTTGTCCCTTTTAAAAGATGTTTGGAGTCCCGCTTTGACTATGGGAAGAAGTGAGTATATCATAGCTTTTATAAACACAACGAAGATAATACTGCAATACCTAATATAAGTTTTTAAATACTGTCATTAAATAATATTTGATTGGTAAGGATTGAGTACTTATTAAATTGTTTATGTAAGGTAAAACCATGTAGAAGGATAGAAAAATCAATATCTTCAATAATTTCCCAGTTTAAACAACAGTCATCGCTATGAACTTTTTGAAACAGTCAATTTTCATAGTCGACACAGAAATATACAAGAACAAGAATATCGGTATCATTTTGCTGCATACATTTTCTCACGAAGATAATGATACTCTCTGTTCGGTGGTTGGTGCGAATCCATGCTGATTTAAGTTCAAATTATCACCGTTTTAAATCCACCCTCAAATGACAAATTGATTGACTTTACTTGTTTTCAAAGCCACCCAAGCCTAAGCCTTTAACATGTTCAGAAGCCGGAACCCTTCGCTCTATTAACATTGATACTAGTGAAACTAAACTATGAAACAGCAACAATTATTATTTCGCAATTGTAATAAGGCTATTGATAACGTTTGAATTATGTGATTCCAACACACATTCCATAAATACGATTTCCCATTACAGTTTTAGCAACAATTATTATTTAGCTATTGTAATAACGCTATTGATAAATTTGAAATATGTGATTCCAACAAACAGAGTTTCCATTAATACGATTTTCAATTGCAGATTTAGCCACAATTATTCTTTAGCTATTACAATAACGCTATTGATAAAATTTGAAATTGTGATTCCGACATACGGAGGGAGCATTTAATGCGATTTGCCATTGCAGTTCTCTTGGTGATAAGAAACCTGCTGGGAGACCCTAACCCTGACGCACCCCTAGTTCCGGACATTCTTCAACAGATGCAAACAGACCGAGCAAAGTATGAGGCAACAGCTCGCGAGTGGACCAAGAAATATGCAACTAAACCATTATCAGATAGATGATTTTTATGCAATAATTATTAGATTGAATTTAAAAACGCTACTTACGTTTAAAAAGAAAAAAAATTAAGATACCAGTTGTCATCAAGCATTCTTAATATTTTTACGGTATCACTGAAAATGGGATACGAGTTTATTGTTAGTTTTTATAATGTTTTTGTTTTATCATTATGTTCTGGTTATTGTTAACGTTATAAATAACATCAATTCAATCTTTAATCCTTCATTGATATGAAAATTGTTCAAATATCTTTCGAGAATCTGTCTCAATTGTATAAATCAGTGTAACTCTCTCAGTGTATATATGGATATCCTATTTTCAAGTATATATATCATACTGATTTTGATGTTTATTCTTCAAGTCATCAAATAAAGTTTCCGTCACTATGTCACTCTTTGCCTTTCTCTCTTTTACATCAACAAAAAAAGTTATAGGACGATACTAAAAATTGCAGATCGGTTTATAAAGTATTTGTTTCAATGCTTTTATGATCGATAATTTGTGAGATGGTAAGATTTCGCTGTTTTGTAAATATCGACTTGTTTTACGAAAACACTAAAAGTGAAGTGAAGATACTGAATACATCAAGAACAGAAATTGATTGTAATAATAATAATAATTGTTGTATTTATAGTGCGCAAAACTCCATTCACTTGATGAATTGTTCATATATGCTAACAAGATTGTTTGCCCATAGTGAAACTGACTTTTAGTCAAATAAAGGCTCGTCCTAATCCAAAGATCCCGTTCTCCTTTAAGCCGAGGGCCTCGTATCGCTGAAAGCTGGTTGTATTTGGCTATGGGGACTTTTTTTCGGCCAATGAACTGTCGTTATGCAAGGCACTTCAAGCTAGTATCTTGAACTCAACGGATTTGTCTCCATGGGTTTGCTGCTATTGCTGGATGCTAGTCGTTTTATTGGCTTGTTGTGTAGCTCGCGATACGAAACTTTTGACCTGAAGGAGATTAGAGTATTGGAAGAAGCTTTGCGGATTCAATTACGCTTTTGGAGCAAGACGCCTAAGTATTTGCAAAGATTTTTGTTTGCAGTCGGTATGACAAAAATCAAGCTTATTCTGCGGGCTAAACTTTCCTATGATGAGATACGTAATTGATATTTTGTTTTCTCTCAATATAGTCACAATCATGGTTTTCTAAAAAGGAAAGGATTTTTATTTATGTACGGTATTATAACTTTCATAGGATAAGTCAATGGAGGAAAAAGCATTAAGCAAAAAAATCAGAAGTTTTATATTCCTTCAATTCATATTGTTTTAATCACATGTATTGTATTAAAATTGGAATTTCTCTGATTGGTATTTGATCAGAATGTTAAAGAACTGGTTGATCATTCTCAAGAAAAGCAGTTGTCTTTTACAGCTTACGTTCATATTGTCTTCTTCGCAACAGTGTGTAAGAAACATGACAAGGCACTGAAGTTACAGGTGATATATTTCTGAAATAATTAGTTTATATAAATAATTTCATGAAAAGGAAGTATTCATAGATCGTTCTGCGTTTCTGTACTAACTAACGGTTTATTCGTCTCTTTTCGTGTCTGGATTGACCAACCTTCAATTAAAACATACAACTGGAAACATTATTGCGACATTTGCTTTTTCAACATCCTCGGTCAATCCAGCGCTTGATGCTCCGATACTCTCCACAAATCACTCATGGGAAACTTCATCATCAAATTTTATGCTAAAATTACCCGCCTTTGAATCTTGTTATAAATCAGTTACCCAATGAAACTAATTGATACGAGGAGATAGGCAAAGCAGTTGGTAACACTAAGTTTTAAAACAGTCCTTTCCAGCGCATGCTCAGGAACATGAATTTGAATTTAAAATAAATTATTGCCACCTGATTGGTTATCAACACAAGAGCGTGAGCTAAGAGCACGAACATTTCGTCCACTTGAGACCATATAGTGTGTTTAAACACGGCTTTTGAGAGGCTCGCAGGTCCATTCGACGTAGCAGTTTTATTGGCTTATACATATCAAGAGCGGGTAATTTCGGCACAGAGTTTTCCTGATGAAGTGTCCAAGGAGAGATTTATGAAGAGCATTTTTGTTTCAACATGTATGAAGATGCTTACACTATCAAACTATGCGGCATTAATAAATACATATTTTTTAAAACAATCAAGTAAAAAACCCAGTAAAACCCAGTAAAATTATATACTCAAAAATGTGTTTCTTCGTCTGTTCGATTAGTAGAAGCGGAAGTCGACGTTTATTGACTTAGACTGATAACTGAAAACACATAACAAGAAACTCGATCTTTTGGGTAGATCACAAATGGCTGCCACAAAACATCCCCTAATTTACTAACAAAACGCTTTTTGTTCCATTGCGCTTTGGTAATGCAGTTGTTGGAAGAGCTCCGTTAATGTATTTTGTCATTATTATATTTTGATATTTGTTGCAGAAAATATAAAGATATCAAGATTGAAAGGACAATTCATGTCAGAAGATCTCTGATTATAACATGGAAATCCTAAATTTTTCATAAAAATTGCAGAACAGATGAATAAATAAAAAACATTGCGTTGCATGTCTTTCTTTAAGGTTTATATGAAGAATGGCTTTTTATTATAAGATAGCCCTATCACCAATGTGTTCATTCAAATGTTTTTGTGAACCTTTTAGATACATCAGTGATTCTCTTATTGCTCAAATTCACTTTGATTGAGTACATGACTGAAGAGTTAACATACATGGCATGGAAAAGTGCAACGTGGTTACCAACTCGAATCAGGCATTTAAGATTTATCTCTTGGGTCATTTATAAATACCTTCAAAACTTCCGCCCCGAAACATTATCTGGCTTTCTGCGTGTTGGCAGGTGATAAGAATTGTATGTATTAACAATATAAATTTACAATTCGTGCAATTTTATTTTAGTAGAGCTCTTTGCACACCAACATCTTTGGGTATATTTTATTAGCGCTTCACAGCTATTGCGATCAATAAACTTAAAGGGAGATAATTTCTGTAACCTTGGTAAATATAAACATGAGTAAGGGAGACTTTTATTTAGCATGGTTCAGTCATCATGGCACTAAAAAGGATAACTAAGGTAGGGATTGAGATAAATTTGTTTATCAAGTCATTAATTTGATTACCCTTTCTTCTAAGATAGCTTGAATAGTTTAAGATTTTACCTAGGGAAATTATCAAAACACTTCCGGGTTTTGCGTTTACATCGAGAAGTGTTAATTTTAATGATGTTTCATTTTGTGTCCATATGCTGTACATGGATTAATATAAACATAAGATATAATTTGCAAGTATCGATTTGAATATTCAACATCCATATAAAATTTTCAACAGTTTTGCTATGAATATGATATTAGATAACGATCTCATTCAAATATTTCGACAGAAAATGTGGAGTAACATTTGAAACGTTAAAATCTTATGTCTCTAATACCCCAACTCAAAAAATGGAATCGCCCCTTTGTAAGTATGAAGGCGATCGATTAGGGGGAAGTACATGCAGGGGAGTGGCGATTTCCTTCTTCTGGGATAGTGACCGATGGTCGAGGACCTTTGTTTTTAAGGATGGGTATCGCTCCTTATTTCTGTATTGCAATATATTACGATACAGAAAAGCGTATTGCAATATATCGGTAGTTTTCATATTTTAGTTTTTCTATGCTCTCTTGACTAAATAATAGCAATTAGAACAGTGATTAATGCTCAACTCGCTCGTCGTTTTGTAAAGAGAGATAATTAAACGACTGCTTTCGGATTTTTAAATGGTATGTGCTATTTTCACTTTGCAATTTTACAGTTTTTGTAACAACTTTCAATAAAATCACATTTCTTTGTTACGTTTTTCTGCAATTTCACACGGAAATTGTAAATTTTAAAACCTCCGATATATTGGATATTTTCAAAAGAGTGTACGTATCGGTACGTATCGTCTTGTTTCTGTATTGCAATATACCGATATACCGATAATACCGCGCACCCTTATTTGTTTTGAAACAAATAAAATGAAGCATTTGTTCTTATTAAACTGTAGTCTCAAATCTTATACATGTAGTTATTATTATTATTATTATTATTATTATTATTATTTCGTAATAACGTCACCTGTACACTTTGTTTATCCAAATATTGTCCATGATGATAATGATTACGGTTGATAAAGGAACTGAAAGATATCATCAACGAACCGAGAGAAGGAATTTCCGCTGGTCCGTTTGCAAGTGACGGTAAGTGACTTGACTCAATAGAATGGTTCAAATATAATTAAATAATATTAATATAATAACATCATGTGAATATGATTTATTGTAATTTTGA
Source organism: Phorcus lineatus (assembly GCA_921293015.1). Lineage (NCBI taxonomy): Eukaryota > Metazoa > Mollusca > Gastropoda > Trochida > Trochidae > Phorcus > Phorcus lineatus. Next base: position 35,066,450 of record OV121082.1, read on the forward strand.
CAAGAATCATTGATTGGATGCTTGCCAAAATGTTGTTTCAGAAATATTATGATAGGCCTTTAGAAGATTAATGTTCCTTGGCCTTTTTATCTTGCTATTTCAACTTAATTTGGTGTGTACTCGGCACATTACTTTAACTACTTCTGCGTTTTATATCACATCTTTAAAAGTAATTGAAAAGCATTCGGGGTTTGTTTTACTTATCATTTATTACTCATTTTTAATGACTAGAGGTTGTCCATGGCCCTCGAAAATAGAATTGAAATTACTTATAGGCAAATTACCCCAGCTTCACCTAATCTTCTTCCAAAATGCGATTTCAAAAGTAACAATATCTGAATATCAAAGATATATTTATGCTGATCATTGTATAAAATCCAGACTTACATTTCTTCTATGTAAAACAACAATTTGCTTGCGAATTCTGAACATATATACTCCATCTTTATAAAGACATTTAACCAAAGCCTTTAACTCAATTTGGATTTTTCCTTATTTATCAACATCAGTCAGTTTAATTTGCCTTGGGAAACCCGAATCTATCCCACTGTGATATGCAAATATAAGACTAATTGGCCGAAAACGGTGACATACTACGGCAACTAAATCATAGCATCTGCCTCAGTGACAACAACCAAGCTTGCAATACAAGAAGTGTTTTCATTCGTTTGAAATTGCCAGAAAGAAGGTACGATTACGATTTTTGCTCTTTTTTTCGACTAGGGGAACCCGCCATTATCTCAGAAAGTGCTCAAATTTAAACAGTGGTTAGTGTAAAAATAAATTGAGCTTCCTCTGTGGGGAAAAAATGCGTTATCAGTAGTGAACTTCACTTCACTTTCTGTTTTAGATTACCAGATGAATCTACACATTCTAACGATATAGATGTGAGGAATTGAATTCACTTATAATAATAGTTTATAGTTTCTCAGACTGTTCCCTATGATAAGTTGTATACAATGCAGTAAATTGACATTATACTATCTCTTTTCCAGTGTTTCACTGGCAGGCGTTAATCACAGGGCCGGTAAGTATTCATTACTTATATAAGCATATTCTAAGCAAGAGAAACGCTTACTATTTAAGATATACCTTATCAATTACTTATTCATTTTAAATTACTGTCTGAGTGCCTTCGACGTCTTGATAATAAATGTTCTTCGATCATCATAATTGCATCACGGATAGTTCAATGTCAATATCATGATGAAAGAAGATTAAAAATAATAATTACTTTAATGGGTGTCTACGAAATTAATGTCTACGAACAATTTATGCTATGCTTTCCAAATTCTCTCCAAATTGACCCAATTCATTTATGCAAACGTATTCTCTGTTACAAGTGAGCTTTATTTCTCGTTTGGGGGCGGGATAGCTTCGGCTTCGGGTCAAGAGGTCCGTTGTTCGAATCCCGCCAGTGGCTCGGCAACTTTGTCTGCAGTAGAGAACTGTTATACCCGCAGTCTGATTTGGGTGCAATGCTACACTGAATTACGGGCAGTACCACCTATGGTTGGCTAGTTCCAGCCGATGTTCGCAGGTTTCACCACAATGATGCATAGCCACAATGATGTTGCGGGCTTTTTCCCTGCAATAATACTAGCAGCCGCGATATATGTGAAATACTCTGGAAAGCGGCGTTAAACACCATATCACCTCACCTTCACCTACCTAATTCTCGTTTCTTACAAATCCTCTAGCGGTATAAATATACAACACCTATACTTTCTTTATTTTCCCCGAATCAAATGGGGTTTTTTTTTATCTCCGAGAGACTTGTGTCCAGCTGTAGGATTTCTTGTCATCTGGACAAGACTCGACTGGAGTGTTGTTTTCTACAATACACGTAACTGTGCCTTCCAATGCCTTAATATTTCGTTGATAAACATGTCCAAGTTATTGATGATATTTTCAAAATTTTTTATGCAGCCTGGCACTCCTTATGAAGAAGGATCTTTCATGTTGGACATCAGGTTTCCTGCAGATTATCCTTTCAAGCCACCAAAAGTATGGAGCAAGTTTGTACAAAGAGTTAATCTGCTCACTCTTCAACTCATGCACTAGAATTTGTCCTCCAATTTAAAAGATCGTGACAGATATACATGTTCAATTGAGTATCCATTTTAAAAAATGCAAGGAAATCTTTGAACTTTGTTAATTCATACCATTTTCTGTCTCTGAAGTCTATTAGTTGGCTAGACTCTGTATTACCCTCTGCATCGTATTGGAATAAACTGAAATAATCTCGGCATTGTTTAATGAAATTACGCAGTAATTTGTGGTATATTATAAAATCAAGATCGTCATACAAATGCAACACAATTATGTTTCAGGTTGTGTTCACCACTCGTATATTTCATCCAAATATAAGCAGCAACGGCGCCCTCAATTTGGACATCTTAAGAGACCAATGGAGTCCGGCGCTGACCATTTCAAAGGGTGGGTGTCAATACAATTACATATCACTAATTACTTTCGCGTCGGCAAATCTAGTTCCTCGTTGTTGTTGTTCTTGCTATTGTTGTTGTTGTTGTTGTTGTTGAAGTACGCAGATATATTAGGGAGGGGCAGGATAATGATCAATGTTCTTATCCAAAAATGCACGGCACCTCCCCATAAATTGTCAGCAGGGGATGCAGAGAAGTCGTAAATCGGAAAAGTTTACAGATGTCGGACAAACGCCGGACGACGGGTCATACCATATGCCCATCTGGTCTTAAAGACCTGATAAGCTAAAGATTAAAGCGTTTCGTATTTGTGGGGAATAATACTTTTAATGACGATGTTACCTCAAAAGTACAAGTTTTGTAAAATCCTTTTTGAGCCTTGAACAAGATACGCTTACTTTATCGATATTTCAATTTGTAAATCTTAATATCTAAATTATTAACACGGATCAGTTAATAGATATGTTTGTAATTAAATCTGATCATGTCTTTCACATGTTTTCCTTCCGTCTTTTTGCAGTACTGCTGTCTGTGAGATATTTGCTTGACGACCCTAACCCTGATGACCCCCTTGTTCCTGACCTTGCTCGCATGTTGAAGTCAGATCCTTCAAAATATGACAAACTGGTCCGTGAAATGACTCGCAAATACGCAACTTGACCCGTATTGCATCGCGGATGTTTATCATGAAAGACACTTGTTATGGGTATTTTTTGCAACACCACACTAACAATGTATTAATCGAAATACGGGATCGAACCTGTGGCATACTTGTTTCTTGCCTAATAAACTAACCATTTAATCACGCAACCAGTTGTTACCATTCAACTCTATTGTTCTCTTAAGGTCGGTAACTAAGTTGAACGACGTGTTTTGCTCGTGCTCAGGTGGTAAGTTTAATGAACAACGGTGTTCAACTAACTTAATCACTTGTAAACAAATTCAAAGTTTCATAAATGATTCGTAAAATAACTTGTATTTTAGAATAGGAGAAATTACAAATGTTTTTGAGGAAACCGGGGATCGAACCCGTAATCTCCTGTTATATGTCGAGTGAACTAACCACTAGACCAGCAAGTCCAGCTGACTTAAAGATGACATTTTAATGACCAAATGATTTAGATCTTTTTAAGCGATAGGATTGAGTTGTACATTGTTAATTTTGTAAATCTTAAACGTCTACGGTGGAAAACATCTCCTTATTTACATTTTGAGATTTAGTTTTTTGTTGTTACTCTGGTGATGTTTACCCTGGTTATACTTTCTGTTATTTTGCATGTATATTTCAGCATGCTGCACGTGCAGCGCGGTTTTCTCAGGCTTCTGTCACCTACCGCATTTAGGCACCGCTTCTTTATCTGAAAGCGCCATTAATATCGTAACAATGAAATCCTCAAAAGTACCTCTACTATTTTAAAATGCGCTTAGTGTATTTTTTTATTGTTAATGTTACTGCTTGAAATTGATTTTAATGGTTTAATGGTAAGTCAGTTACCAACCTCGTTGTCGGCGTGCATGAATTGAAACACCTGGGCATGTGCGATGTAATCCCTCGACGCGAAGCGTCTCGGGATCACAATTCGCACGTGCCTAGGTGTTCAAATTCATGCACACCTCCAACTCGGTTGGTAACTATAACATATTACAAAATGTATTTAGAGACCAACTGATTATGGTTCTTATATTGCATGGAGTAGATTCATATATAGCTATCAATAATAGTCATCATATTGATGAGTTCAATACACAGTATTCAAACATTTTGAAATTTATAACGTGTGTTTGTATACTTTAGTCTCATTTACCTTGGTCATTTTAGACTATTGTGGCGGCATGTACATTTCAGCCGAATGCACGTGCAGCACGAGAGGCTCATGATTTCGTCGCCTACCTGAAATAGACATTGTTTCGCTGATTCGAAGAGAGCAGTCAACGTTACAACTTGACAATGGATTCACAAAACGTTACGATATATGTATGTATGTATGTATGTATGCATTTACTGCAACGTCCGTTTCATATTGTACATGGATTTGAATATATATACATGTATAGTGTTTACCGAACGTATGAGAAATTTACCGACCTCGATATTTGCAAAGTCGGTGAATATTATTTAAAGAAGCGCCAGCAAAGTCTCTGATTTTAAGAGAAAATCTTGGGACTTATTTATAACGAGAATAAAGAGACTTGATAGGTTCTTGACACTTGATTTGTTGGAGTTTAATCTCTGTGGAAGACCTCGCCTGATGACGCTTCATATCCGATAGTCATGTTATTTTAAGATAAAGGGAATTATTTGTTACAAGGACACACATTTATAATTATTTCCCTATTGCTTGTAAAATATACTTCATATCTTTAAAATTCCAAAGAGTTGGGAAGGAGGTTCGAACCCGCTGCACTGCAAATAACCCACCGCCTACTTGACCCGCCATTGAAAAAGCCTCATTTACTTAGTAGTTCTTACGGACATCGTTCTGAATTATTACCATCGAGGAAAGATTTTCCCTTTATTTCCCTGTATTCTTATATGCAGTGTGCATTTTGAGTCTACTTTACACAGCACATTCTCCTTATTTGCTAACTGCATCATTGCATAGCAAATATGTCATCAATGCATGCGTTGCTTTGATCGGGTACGGCAGGGACTAGAGTCCAAATTCAAGGACTCGGGTACCCGACTAAGGGATATAACTCATCTAAACAAAATCACAGCTTAAATTTATCATGAAAGGATGATAACAGATTTATCTTGTAATATCAAACTTCGTTACTAGGCGATCATAGCTGAGCGAAGGACGTTACCTCAATCGAGTGTATATAGAGGATATTTTATTAAGTTTGTCAAATACGATGTTTATCTTATCGAGTGGTGGAGTTGGAGCTGATATTTTCACGAGTGGCGCAGCCACGAGTGAAAATATCAACTTCAACCCAACCACGAGATGAGATAAACATCGTAGTTGACAAACTTAATAAAATATTCTATTTATTATATAATTTCATTCTAATTTTGTTGATTTTTAGTGTTTATGATTTTGATAAACATATGGTAACCCTAAAAGTAGTCCCGGCATAAAGAGGCCCTAGAAAGTTCACCAGCAGTGATGATATATTATATCGCTACTGTCACCAGTGACGATGTATTATTTCGGTACTGTGACCACATACAAGGTTTATATCACTGATAAGTCTCAGTCTTTCATTGCTTATTATATAAAAAAGCAGTAAAACCATAGCAGTTACTTCATTTACTCATACTTATATACTCTTTATGTTCTGTTCCAGACATACAACTAACAGATCTCTGAAAGAACGATATTTGAAAAAGTCAATATGAAATAATGTTTATTTTACGAATAAGTTTTGTTCATTTCAATATCGTTTTCCCCTGTACAAAAAGGATGTAATAAATGTTATGCATAATATGATTTCATATATTATTTCAGGTATATTCCTATCGATAAAACATTGTGAAATCATCAAATAAATAATTGAAACATTTGTCGAAAATCACTCACTTGGTTGCCAATCATCCTGCCACATTTGTTAACAATGGCAAACCTATTGCTTTACAGGGGTGGCAAACATCTTTTTAGAAATAGGCCAACGATTATTATATATTTTGAATATTTGAAATAGAGAAACATATAATATTGAACAAACAGACAAAATATGCAAAAAGTTTTTAACTAAAGTTTTCATGCATATTATGTAATATTTCGTGATATAATCACCCTTGTATTTTTCATGATGACTTTTATAACAAGGGTTTGAAACTAGCCAAATGAAAAGTCCTCATAAATCTTTGTTTGGTGACGTTATTTAAAAGGATTCCCTTCGCTGGGATTTAGAGAATGACTGGATCCGTTTATCATCCTGAAATCAAAACTATACAAATGACTATTAAAGGAGTCCCACAGTCAACATTATGCGTAAACATAATTCATCGGGTGAAATTTAGAAAATTCCTATTATAAACCGTCATCCAATAACAAATATGGTGATAGAAGATTTATATCTCATAGTATGAGTATAGGTAAGTTTTTAACTTACAAGTAGACTTTGTGTCTCGATCTCAGAACGACCGATGATTACCATCTTCACGGCTCTGGCAGAAGAATTGAAAATGGTAGTGAAGGAATGACACATGCAATCGGCACCAGAAAAAAAACGCTGGACAAGTATACATTTACTTACTTATCATCATGTTAGTGTATTTTGTCGTGTCAGAGAGAAAAAGTATTATGGGTGTTATGGGTAAAGGAAACATATGGCTCTGTTTGTCCAGAACCATCATTTCTTACCTACTCAAGATATTTTCTCCATTTGCTACCACGTTACCGTGTGATAACATTTACATGTATGTAGACATATTAATAAACTAATAAATTCATCAACATAACTACGAGTTGAAGTTTTCCTATAAATGGCATAAGCAATGTATGTGATAAATGTTAACCTTTGGTAAGTTATTAACTACGAACATCGAAGTAGTAGTTTGTTAATTATTAAAGACTGTCAAAAAAATTTCATTGATTTTTATAGAATATTTTCATACATATGAAATTGTTTACGTTATTGTTGAAAAGCGAGACTTTTTAAAGGGGTTGTTGATGTCAGTGCATTCATTCGTGTCGATTGGATATAACCATGCTTTTCATTCACAATTTTATTGTATATCTATATGTTACCATCACTCGGGCGAGTGGACGCTAGCATTCACGTCTTTTGGAATCCAATTTCGACTTCTGACATGCGTTGTTCAGGCAAAGAATGTGTGCTTTCATAACTCTTTTTTTTCGGGTACTCGAGTCCGGGTCGGGTACTACGCCTCGGGTAGTCGAGTCCGATTTTTCCTACCCGTCAGAGCCCTACCTACTTACACCATTGACTTTTTTTAAAGAGGAGACGTAACGCATAATTGTGATTATTACAAATTTTTATCTATAGTCGCTTCACTTATAAGAATCAATAGAGCCAAAAAATGAGAAAATATACGCTTTAATTTGACTACTAGGAGACCTTTTATACCCCTGTTTTGGATAACCGCCTAATGAGACTGGCGAACGCTTAGACAAAATCACCGAAGCATGACTCGAAGCCACGCCCAGTGTGTGACGTGCTAGTCGTCAGCTGAAAGTCCAGCCCTTTGATTTTCTCTGTATTTTTAAGCTAATTCAACAGCAAAATAGAGGCAATAGCATGACCTAAAGAATTCCAAAATACGATATATAACTGCTTCATGATATCAACTTTCCCTCTTAGTCGTCAAATCCATTTTGATTGGACTGTGACAATCCTTGGACGCAGTTTTCTTGGATGGGTTTATATCAAAAAGGTTAAGAACTTGGTCGGTGAGAGATCCATTATTATGGGATATCACGTAGTGTTACAACATTTATTATCGATATGAAGTTCTAAATTGTCTCGAAATAAATTAAAGTTTTTGTAATAAACGGGAGAGAATGTAAGAACTTGTTAAATGTTTACTGTAGAACAAATAATTTTGTTTCACTTCACTTTATGACAACTTAGTACTTAGTGAATGATTCGTTTGAATTTAACTAACGTGTATTATATTGTTAGCTGGTATAACATCTCACACCGTGTTGCAATATCTCTGTCTTCGAATTTAACAATCAATGACATGAAAACATACCTTGCGCAAGCGTTAGAAACATCCTATGTAATCCTAAAGAATGTTGGTACCCGTTATTCACGATGTACTTTTTCAAATGTGTGTCATCGTCCGTAGAAGTGCATGAGCCAAATCTCCTTCTCTTAATTTATTGGTTTAATATTTATTCTACAAGTTCATTGGTTCAAAATGACTGGACGCCGTGACAATAAACTAAGTAGCAGTCGAATGCCAAGATTACGCCATTATGACAGGACATATATTCCGCTTGGTGGGTCCAAGGCGTTAAAATTCAAAAGGTATAATTAGAGACCATTAAATCAAGAATTGAAATTGAATGCGATAGGATTATAAAACGGCCACCTGCGTGTCATAAAAATAAGACTATTTAAACCAGTCTGATTGTTGTGACAACATTTGGCAGACGTCGTAATTGATGTACACATGCTATGGGATAGTGCGCATAGCATCACATTTAAACACTGTCTTTCGCTTGGAACAATACAAATAATTAAAGATATATTCAACATCAATTTATCGGAGGTTTGAGTGGCTTGGATGAATTTAGATATGTTTAAACAGTTGTTAAGACTGTGAGATTTCCTGTTGTTTTTTCATTGAGGAGGTTATACTTCCGCCGACTAGCACGTCACGTGGCAGGACACGCGGCTGGACACGCCTCAGTGACCACGGGCCAGTTCAGTTCTGTTCACTGGTGCTAATAAGCTGGTGATTGGAAAAAGCCGTGTTTAAGTTGTTTATAGGCCGATTTTGAAAATTTAAACTCAAGATACTGGCAAATTAGAATACGTATTTTAAGAATCACGAAAGTTGCCATGGGTCATTTCAGTCGATCTTTAAGGTTTGCCTTTTTGAAGGTTTCAAAACTGTTTATACCTGCTATTCAGGCCAATGCGACGAAGGTCGATGGTCCGATGAGAACTCTTATAAGGGGTTACCATTTGACGAAGAGGGCGCCAAGCAGCAGTATCAAAATTAGCCAACTTTGTTCCTCTAATTACATTGTTAATAACTGGTTTTCTTTTATAAATATGCTTAGAGCAGCTTAATTTCCTGTTTAAATTTCGTATTTGAACTGTAATTCTTGATTATTATTGAACCATAAGTAACTAATAATTATTTCAGTTTCTTTCAACAGCAATTTTAAAGGGGTGGTTTTCAGATAATTTAAGGAATCTAAACAAAAGGAAAGTAAATGTTTCCAGGTGCAAGACAATGTTTGTGATAAAAATCAGTTTTAAATCGAACGCTCTGTGATCAGTTGAGCCATGCAAATTTATTTCACTACTTCACATGATTAAAGGTGGCCGCTAGTGTTACTTAATTATTTCCTCTACGACTACGGATAATGACATCATTTGACCCTCTGACCCCTTTTAACCCGGTAATACATAAGGCATAAAATTATGATTATTGAGGGAAATAGGAAGAAATACATTTTTTTAAAAGTGTGCTTCTTCCCCGTTAATGAATGAAGTTAACTATGTTCCAATCAAATTACTCAAATCTAGTGTAGTGATGTTAAAGTAATAAAGATTTTAAAAAAACGTGCTACAATGCAACTCAGTTATAGACATAATGTTTGTAATCATTTGCCTTGTGGTGATATTTTATGGTAGCTTCAGACATTACACGGCACTCATTATCGTTAAAGGGAGGTAACTTATCAACAAAGAAGTATAAACATACTCGAGTCGAAGGGAATGTACGTATCTGGTCTTTGTCAAGATGTCACTGAAAAGGTTAACAAAGGTACACATATATACGATTTCATTTTGTCCATAATAATCGGAATATGACCAAAACATATTATTTGGTACTCATCGAATAGAATTCTTACTGACATCGACAAATACTTCCGGGTTTAGATCAACAACTCGAATGGCCTATGCGGTGAAATCGTTCCTAAAGGAACGTAGATGTATATCCACAAATACGATGAACTCCTAACAATATAGTGAACTCATATCAGGTTTTAAGTATCGTTATTATTTGTGTAATGTTTTAAGAAAATTGATTTTTTTTATTATATTGCAAAATATGGTTTTTAGTATTGAATGTGATGATACAGTAAACACTGTATATACGTCATCTCTCTACAAGGAATGGAAACTACTGATCAACGGGCACAAAGAAGGTATTTCAGCTGGTCCCTTCGGAGACGACTGTAAGTAAAAGCACTAAAAAAAGCCAATGAAATATGTTATTTATGCATGCGACGTTTTCATTGGCTGAAATATTGCTAGGTAGTTTAAGTTGCAATATTGTGCCGGTAGGGGAAACTGTCAGAAATCCGAGAAACCTTCGTATTAAGACAGAGGTTGTACATGAATTTATGATGGAGCTACCTCTGTTGGGAGAGAATGGTCTAACTGTATAAATATCAATTATCTTAAACATAACTTTTCTACTTTGACTTATCATCCCATGGTCCCGTGGCCTCTCCTATTGATGGATATGCATCGCAGTATTGCAATACTGTCCTGTTGGCTTCTCATGAAGAATTTACATCGATTTTGCATGAAACCCATCGACATTAGAAAAAAAGTACGTTTTTGTAACCTTAGCAAACGAAATATCACAATTTTATACTTAATAAGAAAAGAATATTTTAAAAGGACAATATAAGTAATGTATGAAAACATTATATACTTACATGTAAATCAGTTCAACCTAAATTTGTTCTAATTGGTGGAAGAAATCTTTGTTTTAAAAATGTTTTAAGTACACTATTCAAGATATTAACAATTTATACAGTTTATTAATTAATATTAATAATTGTAATTGAATACATATTCTAGATCGATAATATCAATCAAACGTACACCATGACAGTTTATTCAAAATGATTTTGTAAAATCTATTTTTTTTAGTTCTTATGTTTGTCTATTTCGTCTCTGTGTTCTAGTTCTTCACTGGCAAGCTGTCATTACTGGACCGGTGAGAATTTATATTTATGTTAATATTAGATAATTTGTTTAGGATTTCTTTGTACATGTATTAAGTATAGAAGCAGGTAAGAAGCTATGAGAAAGTTAGCACCTTATCGGACGGAAGCACTTATATGTCTTGCAGTTTTACACAAAAAGAACATTAGTAAATGCCAAATTATAATCTTCAGAAGTTAGAACATCTCATTACTCAACCCGATCATCTGTAGTATAGTAGTAGACGAAACTATCAAGCAAAAACCACTGGCGGCTTTTTTTTAGTGTGAACACCTTTTATTCAGTTGCGATCACAGGCGCCAGACTCAGAATGTACAACATCATGTAAGTATATATACCTGTAGCTATATATCATAAACAAGGTCTGACACTCTCGTGTCTGCAATAGGACCGGAAATGATTATATTGGTTTCCTGGCTCGGTTACCCTATGAAAACTTCGTAAACAGATCCCAGTTCGCATTTCCGGTCCTGTTGCAGAAACGACAGTGTCAGGCCTTGTTTATGTTATATAGTTACATGTATATTTACTTACATGAAATTGTATATTCAGAGTCTGGCGCCTGTGGTTGCTATAGCTATAGGAAAAGGGATTCGCTGAACTGAACATGGTACTCGGTGGTTATAGAACTGCTTCTTAGAATAAGAAAGCACTGTCTTCCACATTTGTAACATTTTTTTTTAATGAGATCGCGTTAATTACCTTTAAAAACGTGCTACTGTCCCCTTCTATGAGTCTTTGATAACGATATGATGCTGAGGACAAAAACTTAAGATATTAAAATGTGAAACTGCACAGGTGACACGCTAAGGACGAAACCATGAACCCATATGGCCATGTAGTGACGTTGAACCGAAAACTGAAAAAATCTATTAAAGGATATGGTCACTTGGAGGCACATTAGCACGTTTTCTTAGGGAAATAAAGTAATCTCATAAAAAGGAAAGAAAACCTTACCAATTGCAAGAATATTTTTTAATGTTTTCTTAACTTAGGTAACTTAGTTCTGTTTAAAATCTACGTAAATCAAGTTCCAAAACTCGAAAACGCATAAGATGTTCACACTAGCGGCATGGACTTTTCGCTTGACACGTGATACATTTTTCTGCAACTACGGATGAATGGTTTGAGAAATGAAATAATTATTCTTTGAAGATAATATTTTTACAGAAACTGTTGTTTGGAAATATGAACAAATACATATTTTTCAAGCACTGCGGCGGCTTTAAAGAGCACCTTTATATATAATTATTTAGGACAGTTAATATGTGTGTTTTGAACGAAATAATAATTATCATTTTACATTTTTCCAACCTAGCCCGGCACAGCTTATGAAGATGGATCTTTCATGCTTAACGTGGAGTTTCCTACCTTATATCCATTTAGGGCACCAAAGGTAACACATAGACCATGAATTCTGCATTTTATCATTATTGTATTAGTTATTATTAGCCGAGGTTGAAACTTACATTTAAAATGATAAGACATTTTCTCTGTGGTCTCCATTTTGACAAACAACAATTTTACAACTTAAAATGTTCACTGGTGAAGGCATTTACACAAAATCACCATCGGTTTTTATGGAAAGAGTCTCAGATGGGTACAAATTAAACTTAAACGCTGAACTCAAGTACCATCTTTAATAAAAGCAACAATGGCTCTAAATAGCATTAACAGTAACCTAAAATATGCAATCCCAAGCAATCAAACAATTTCGAAGTTTCATAACGAATATAGGCTATTTGGTTGGTTACTGAGAGAAGGCGGAGCCGGCTAACGGAAACAATATGATTAAAGTGACACAGAGTGTGTTTCAGTAATTTATTTTTTCCTCAGATAAGAGCCAAAATACCATCCACCCTGAATTAAGAAATGCCAAAATTAAGATATTTTCCTGTTTTCAATATTATTACAAAAACAGTCATATAGATGTTAATTTCTGTGTCCACTTTACATCAATATCAGTTACACGACCTACTTAACACTACCAATCAATGTTTTTTCTGCTGTACCTGCGGTAAAAAAGTTTCCAAAATTACGTTTGAGTCATTGGCGCACGCCACTGTCCGGTTTTCGATCACACTTTGCAACTTAAACCTGTTTATTTTTTTATACTGAACTGAATAGCTCTAATATTGTGATTTTCAGAAACAACTAATGCTTCTCGATAAATTAACATCATCAATAAATTTTCACAAATTTGACTGCTATAACGATATCATACTTTGTGTCCCTCTGTAGCCTACTTTTCCAATTTGGACACAAAAGTCATGGTATTTAAGGAGAATTATCGGAATTTACAATGGATTATCGAGAATGGATACACCAATGAGAAGTTTTGTCAAATGTTTACTTAATGTCCAATGAATACAGGACCTCATTTAAATATTTTAGAATAATATATATAATCAATGTCAGTATTTTCAATTGAAGGTTATATTCACTACTCCCGTCTACCATCCGAATATAGACAGTAACGGTAGAATCAACTTGGACATCTTAAAAGATCGTTGGGCTCCATCACTGACCATCGATAGAGGTGAGAGTAGTACTTAACCACTGGCTATTATGCATCTATCTGGAGTATTACCATCTTGTGAGACATAAAATCGTGTCATTATTTTTGTACAGCAACTCTAAATGCCACTGAAACATTATCAGTAGCAATAATAAACAGTTATCAATTGGATTGCTCTCCCATATTTTATTAAAATGTTTGTATGCATTTTAACAGTTTTTTATGAACATCCACACCGCTGGTCATTAACTGAAAGAAGAAAACATGTGATAGCCGTGTTACTTTACCTTTTAAGAATCTTTATCACCGAAATTTCATTCATTTCACGAAAACTAACCTCAGCCCCTTAGGTCAGATCATTTGGTATTAATTATGAAAGTAAATTATGTTCTTTCAACTAAATATGCAGTTAAATATTGTAGTTCTTTACATAAAAAAAAATTGGAAAACGTTCATAGTGTATACCCGATATTTTTACTGTCTACCAAGATATTATCTGTTGTTGTTCCAGTGCTGATGTCTGTGAGATATCTGCTTGCTGATCCCAATCCTGACGACCCACTAGTTCCTGAAATTGGTCATTTGTTGAAGACAGACCCCGTGAAATATGAACAAACAGTTCGCCAGTGGACTCAGAAATATGCAACTTAAAGTACTGTTACTGCAATACTAGAAGTTAAGTCATTCGAAATACCCATCTGTGGGCAATGTTAACATGATCGGTATGTTACAATTTATGTGTCAAACATTATGATATATACTATTTAAAAGAAGTTAAGGATCAAACATATTTTTCTTGAAATTTTTTATGCAGAGAAGATATATAAATATCCATTTCAAAGAAGAATTCCTGTTAATGTGCTTTCAGAATAAACTGTAAAAAGCATATGCCATAATCAAAACCAAAGAGTACGATAGTCTTCTGAGAAACCACCAATGCAAGCAAACAATGGGTTTATGAAACTGTTTGATCGCCCAAACGCAATGTAGTGATCAACTGAAACTTCACCATGGTAAGAAATCAGTGAAGAGATCTTGGCAGAGGAGGAACCACTGGTGGCTACAAGATAGTTCAACACAGGAACGGGGTAGAGAGAATTGGCTGTAGCCGATGTGTGAAAAAAACTATGGGTAATCACCGATAAGGTGCGGAACATATGGGATTAATATGCTTCCATATTGACAGGTTGTTTAATTGGAAAAGTGTCTAAAGGAGGAGCTACATTTCATGAAGTCCCATCATTAACTAACAAATGGTTTACGTCAGTTCGTACAGGCGAGACGTTTACAGACTTTGTCTCTCAAACGATGACGTGTCAACAACTGCACACTCAGCAACAAGATAATCCCAAACCAATACTGTAAGGTGTACCATGAACCTCCTGCAACAAGAACATCAATGCCAACCGCTCTACCTTGAATTGGCACCTTTCGAGCATGAGATTGGGGGAAGAATTGCCATTTTGGCACCGAATCTCAGCAATTCGAAACATCTCTCCTCAGGACAAGACATTTCTTCAGGAGGGTAATCTTTTTTCTGTCCGATGTTTTCCTGTTATTGAATGTGATACTGGACACAAGCCATACTGACACTGTTGATGATTTGTGTTAACTTTTGATTTAAGTCTGGTTGGGTCTTTGTCAATAAATGTGGTGCAGCTTCATAACATTTCATATTCATTCTCTTCTTACATGATAACTTATTCCTTTAATTGTTTAAACTATATCAAGATCAATTACCATCCTGTTTAATCCAGGGTAAATGTTCCGATAATTCTCAACTTTATAGAATTATGGAAAAATTTACCCCGGATCATCAAGGTTGATCCATTACAGACCAAGACCTGGTTTGACGCGTTTCAGTCGTGAAGATTCAAGAACAACAAGTAAGACACAGTGTGTGTAAATAGGACAAGAAATCCGTTTATTTAGTCAATATGATGAGACACAACACAGGTCTAGCTGGTGAAGCTAGCCCAGGTCACCTATAGTCAGTATACAGAAGGAGTGTCATGCTCAGAAACAAAGCATCATAGAAACGCCATTGTAAGGTAGAAATCTGGATTAAATTCAATCTGTAACATTAATAGTAATGATAATTTTGTAACAAACATCACCTGAACTAAGCTGTACCACAGGTCTGAGACCCGTCTACAACACAGGAATACCAACACGCGCAACTCACAGAGGCTTCTGGAAAAAGGCTTGAAGTTATTTGAATTTTACTTTTGTGTGATGGTGAATAAAATTGTTATAAGTTGAAAAAAACTTTCTAGCTCATAATTTCAGTAAAATGATAGTTATTAGTTTAAGTGGTCAGGTTAAATTTTTAATGGACCTCAATGCTTAATTAAAAACCACCTTTAGATGAAGCCTGATGAATTTAACCACTTGAGCATGTTAATGATTGTTGAGTGGAGACCATATGTTTCTTCTAAGTAATATTGCCAACACAAATAACAGATGATTTTGTCATAAATAAAAGTTCTATTACATGTGACACACTGTATTTCAATTTACATAATTGCCTGAACATTTGGGAAATTTGAAACAGCTAATATATACTTCTGATTTTATGCTTGCCTTGAATGTTTGATAAACAATTTGTAATTAGTTTTAAGATCACATTTCTTTCAAATTTGTAACAAAGCCAGGTTCCAGAGCATGTGAAGTCTCTTTCACTCTGCATAAGATAACACATCGTGGTGCATAATGGACACAGACAAACATACGGACTGAAGGAAGGAAGGGTTCCAGGAACTAGAGTTGTGCCACAACGCTATGTACAGCTGTGTTTGAACTCAGGAATCACAGGTGATACAATATTATGAGAGAAGGATTTGAGGAAAATTGGTAACAATCTTTTTGAAAATCGTAACAACAAAATGTCATCCTTTGACATCTTATGTGAAACAGCAACTTCATTAAGAATATATTTCTTATAAGTATGAATATATAGTTAAATTGGAGGAAATACTTTGAACAATGTCGCACTTCAATACTTAGTACCTTGTTCTGATCCATAAAGGAAAATACTTCTGTTAAGAATAAAATACTAATCTAAATGAATAAATGAACAAACATATAAATAAAATTATGCATAATAAAAATACATAAACCTTTTTAAAAGAGACACAACCTATTATGCCTTAAAATCAAAAGCATTAAAAACAACACAAATTACCATGCATTTGAGTGTTCAGGACATTTCTTTCACTTGACCGAGGCTTTTTTGAAGACTGTCTATTAAGTAGGGGTCACTTTCAGCTCAGTATATCAATATGTCCAATAGATTCTTCTCCCTGCTGCACTATGAAGATCACCTTTCATCCATCAACAGTGGTTGTTTTGCAGTAATTCTTAGACTAAGGGTACCTTAGCACAGTTTAAGGACAATTTGCTAAGATAGCCTTGGTATTAAGGTGCAAACATGTTTTCCTCTATTCAGCAATGTAATCCTAAACCCTTATTCTGCAGTCAAGAGTCCATAAATTTAGATTATCCACTGGCACTGCCTTTGGTATTGAACCAAGGTCTCTTATGTTATACCCATTGACAGTAGGCGAACTCCTGATAAAAACAATCTGATGGAGATGAATTATTGTGGAACTTTATTCCATAACCTTCTAAAAGATGAAAAGATACCTATTAATATGGATACCAAATCTTTCAATGATTTATGTCTCAACTTTGAAGGAAGCGTTTGTTTTGAATAATTATGTTAAAAATCATCCTTGTTTGAGCAAAAATTTCACAAAGATCTAAAAAAGAATCCAGATAAACCTCTTCTCTAGTAAAATCAATTTAAATACAGTTTTGACATTTCCACTTTACATTTTTAAGTTGCTTTAGATTGTTCATGAGCAACATAATCATGATTGTTATCATTGTCACCTTTGGGTGGAATTAATTACTTTATCTCAGATATTTGTCTTACTTTCAAATATTTGGTGCATCATGGTCAATTTGCCAATATTCTCTGAGACAACAACTGGTCCGGCATTTTAAGTTTGTTTTTCCAACTCTTGCACCTCTGTCCTCTATACTGACTTCACCACAAAGGATTTACCAAATGCCAAATAATCTTGTGTATGACAACATGTAGTTACAGAGAATTCCCAGTCTGAACCTCTGAATGTTGGGTGCATCACCAAACATTCACCTTGTGCCAAATAATCTTGAAGTATCACAACCTATATTTGCCAACTACTTCCTGCCTGTACATCTGAATGTTGACTTCATCACAAAGCATTTACTTGTGCCAAATGATCTTGTGTATGACAACATGTATTTGTCAAGCATTTCAAGCCAAAACTTCTTAACATTAATGCATCATCAAGCATTCATTTTGTGCCAGATGATCCTTAAGTACAACAACCTATACTTGCCAACCTGTACCTCTGAATGTTGAAAGCATTGTCAACCACACACCTAATTTCTTCTTTGAGTGGCATTTTAGAAGTTGGTATGATGAAGGAAATAGGAAATTTATGGATTAACAACTTCTTTATTGCAAAGAAATGCGACGTTTCGGTGTAGATACTAACACCGTTATCAAGCAAGTGATACTCAAGTTTACACACCTAATGATCTCACCTCTGACAACAGTGTCAGGTATTCAAGCCCACTTCTCATTGCTACACCTCTGCTAAAGCGCTTCCTTTCGTCTATCCACAATTGTTAACAAATGTCTGATGTTTAGACACCAGTAACAATAAGTTTTCCCTGCACAACACTTTTCAACTGTTGTTTCTGAAGCTGACAACTTCACAGCGAGGGGTCAGGCAAGGAGAGAAGTAATGACAAAATCATCAGTAGTTGCAAGTGGCTCATACTAAACACACATTGTCTACAAGCCTGTACCTTTTGCATTCTCTGACACTCAAATGAAAATTCTACAACTTATAATTCCAAATAAAAAATTCGAAAATGTAAAAATCATTATATTTTGTAAATAAAATTTTAAAAAACAAAGATAATTTCCAAATAAATTTCTTTTAAATATGAAACTGATTATACCTTTTATTATGAATAATGATTATGAATAGTGGATTACATTTTATGAATTTCATCTGCATGATAAACAAGTTGAAAACAAACTGACGTGGCGAGATGAAATATTTATCCAAATTTTATCAGAAAATTAGAACAAAAACATACACCATTAATTTCTTAATAAAAAAACGTGTTTCATACAATATGACCATGCCATGCAAGTATCCATGGCAACAATGAAATCACGAAATTCATAAACCATCATACATACAAATCTGCATACACAGGCAACTTTTGACTTCTCATATAATAGTTACCTAAGCATCAGAAGGACTTTTACAAATAAACTTTAAAACACATCTCGCAGGGTTTAAGTTGAACAAGACATTGATTAAGTAATGATAAACCATATGGACAAGAATACTGAAGAAAGCGTGTTATATTCTTAACATCACTATCCGAGGCAAGTTCTTTTCTGACCAATGGTAACCAATCATAAATGAACAGGGATTATCCACGAGACACTATATTTTTTTTACAAATTTAGACTTATTTTTTGTTACCTTTATACTTAAAAACCATTTCCATTAATTTTTTGGAAGAACCATCAAAGTTATCCTATTAAAGGTCACAATATCAAACTCTTGAAAAGAATCTGCATTGTTCAATGATGATACTTTATTGTTGAAACAATATGAAGACGAATAGTTTATCTATCACTGTATCGTTTTCCTGTGGATCCTGGGAGATTTGACCACACTGTAGGAATAGCATTCTTTAAACTTTGAGAAATACAACTCTTTTACAATTGCTTACTGTCCCATTGTTAAAATGACTACCTCAGTAAATCACTGTTCTTAAGTATCTTATTCTAAGTAAAGTAAATTTTAAAAGTTTCAATTAAAACAATGTTTTTGAGAGGAAACTCTAAATGACCTGTCCAAATAATGGTTCCATTAGGATTTACTGAAGGATAACGTGACAGAACCAACAGAAGTTGGGTAAAGTGAAAGGGAGATTATTCTGCCATCAATCGAGACGTTATCCACTAACATCCAGAAAAGTTATATTCCATATTCCCGGGTTGGTTGACCATGTCGGATGAGGGAGTCAATTAACTCTGAAACATGTATTATTACTACTCTAGCTTTTTTGCCAATAACATCTTTGGTGGATGGCTAAACTATCTTCCCTTCAATTAAAACAAATTAAGGGGCATTGTCATTGAATCAAATTCTTTAGCATATGCTCCTGAACAATCCTGGCTCACTCATGATAGGCTAATCCAGTAGATAATCCTGTAAATCTGTATCTTCCTAGTCCAAGATGGAATGGAAGAGTGTTTGAGCGTTTAAAACTGACAAAAAAAAACAAAATTCAACAAGTTAACAATAAACAGCCAAATATTTGTTACATTCTCTGAATATATTGTAACTCATTTTGAATGGCAAGTGACAAAACAAAACATAGTTATATTTTGTCAGCCAAGCATTAATAGTATGGTTTTGTATGTAAAAACCCTCAAAACTTGGCTAGATTTGTTTTGAATATTGTACTCTATGATCGATGAACTAATGTCTTTTAATGTCATGTCACTCTACTACATACATTATTGTAACATATTTGAGCAAAATAATAATCCATTACTTAAAGAGATTATATCATTGTTATATATGCTTCACTGACGTAGATCACAAGACACAACCTTTCACAAAGACCCAATTTACTCAAATCATTTTAGTAGAAACTAAAATAAATCGCCCTCTTTTCTTTGTAAATATACATTATTCAAGTGTCAGCAAAAGTTACATTTGACCTTTAAAATGCATTAATAATAACCTTTATCTCAGTGAATAATTGTTCGTAATATAAATGGTTGACAAAATTAAAAAGATAAAATTTTGATTCAATCAATGCAAATGTCAGAATCATAAACAGTGACATGCATCTATCTTTGCACATAAGTAAAATCTTTAACAGATAATAATGAAATTCAACTGATAAAAATATTCAAGAAAAATGTTGAACAGTTAAGACTCCTTTGCACCCAGTGAACCTTGTCATATAATAAAATATATAAAACATTAGTTCATTATGAAGTCAACAAGTCATATCAAAATGAAGTGAACACAATAAAAACTTCTGTAAATAAGAATGAATGCACCAGTTTTGCTGAGAATACGCTCCTCGTTGAGTTTATATTGAATACTTTGTTGTTCTGAACTCGTAAATAAATTAAACATTGCACTGAATATACATTGACAAGCATTGTAATGCTTTAATACTAAATAAATTCTGCAGTAAATGGAAAAATTGATAGAGATTTTTTTTATTATCAATCGCACTATTTAGTCCTTAAGCTATGAAAGCACGTACAAAGACCTTTCAACTATCACATTTGCATACCTCTATTCTTCACGGTAACATTTCTTAAATTGTATTTCTGAATCTTGATTTTAATCTAGCAAAAACGTCACATCTAAAAGCAATAGTCTAGTCTAGCTGATCTGTTGTTGCAACTTGTGCATCTGAATGTTTGACTCCTGCCGTTGCAACATTCTTAAATGTTAAAAATTCAAATTGATAAGTGGCTGTGGATGTTCAGGCTTATGCCTCTATACTCATAATGACATCTCTTTATCCTCATAATGACATCTCTTTATCCTCATATTTACATCTCTTTGACATCATTATGAAATTCTTTATCATCAAATCGACATTCTTTATCAACATGACATTTTATATGTTCACAGTGAAACTTCTATCTCTTTCTCAATCAAAATAATAAAATTTCTTAATCATCAAAATGACATTCTTTATCATCATATTGACATCTATTTAAATATAATTATCAGCTAAAACCCAAATTTTTTTTCCATAATAATGCCAATCTCTTTCTATAACAACATTTCTTTTTCATGCTTATGCTTTATCATTATAAATACATTTCTCATTTTCATAATCACATTCCACATCTTCTTAACATCATATCATGGGTGGATTCAAGAAAATAAAAAATAACTAAAAAGGAAGGATTATGAATAAAATCGGGGTGGACATAAAATAATAATGCAGGTGATTCTAACCATCCTTATGTCCAGTTATAAAAATGTGAAAAGTTGACATGGACTGATAAGTAGAGGAAGCTGCAAGAATACTCACAATGGCATACAAGTTAACATTCAAACCAGTCTCA
Source organism: Phorcus lineatus (assembly GCA_921293015.1). Lineage (NCBI taxonomy): Eukaryota > Metazoa > Mollusca > Gastropoda > Trochida > Trochidae > Phorcus > Phorcus lineatus. Next base: position 35,088,219 of record OV121082.1, read on the forward strand.
AATATGGTAAATGGAAACCAACAGTCATGGAACATTTGAGAGAAAACAAGTGAAAGCCAAGAGGTGATAAAACCCTTAGCTGTGTGTAACAAGTGAGATACACAACCAGTGGTAATCAGAGATCAAACTTTCTGCCATTATCATTTAATGGGAACTTGGTTGAACATTGTAAAAGACTCTTTGTTGTGTTCAAAAACCAAAGGTTAAATGACTTAGAATTCAGATATAAATTTACGGCAGCAATCTAACTCTTCAAATGGCCAAGATAATGGAAAATGGCCATGCTTCATTGAAGTTAAGGAAAATCCAATTTTTTCTTTTCCTTTGATTCTAAAATTGATGATGTCCATGGTTCTTTGACTTGCATTGTACTCTGCTGTGAATGCAACTTGTATGGCCACAAACTACAAAACTACTAGAAACAAGACATCTACAAAGAAGAACAATAGTTAAGCACCTATGGAAAGAATAAAGATGTTGTTGAGGATAAAGCATCCAGTGACTACATGCACTGTTCTGGAAACAAGATCACCATCATCTTGTAACTTGATATATCTTCCTTTCTGGCGGCCTATATGGTTCTTGTGAAACCACAGTCCAAAGGTGAAATTCGTCCAAGGACTAAATCACATCATATAGGGTAACTCCCATCTTACCTAATTACATTAGAACCTTATCCTTGTGAAACTTGTCGCAGGTTTAAATGACATCATATTAGGTAACTCAAATCTTTCTAAATGACATTAGAACCTTATCCTTGATGGAACTTGTCTCAGGTTTAAATGACACCATATCAGATGACTCTAATCTTATTTAATGACATTAGAACCATGTCCTTGATAGACTTTTCTCAAAACTAAATGACATCGTAACAGGAAACTCCATTCTTACTTAATGACATTAGAACTATGTCCTTGGTGAAACTTTTCTCAAATTTAAATAACAACATATCGTCTAACTCCATTCTCACTTAATGACATTAGAACCATATCTTTTGGTGAAACTTGTCTCAGGAATAAATGACATCATATCCTGTAACTCCTTTCTCATTTAATGACACTAGAACCATATCTTTTGGTGAAACTTGTCTCAGGAATAAATGACATCATATCCTGTAACTCCAGTCTTAGTTAATGACATCAGAGCCGACAGCTCAGTAAAGTCCTTCATTCCGGCAGCCATTTTGTTTCCTTCTTTCAAAATGGCTGATAACAGGTAACAAAGATCTCCGTTTTGTTGGAAAGTTATACATTGACGACAAATTCAGGGTTCACGTAGGAGAAACCGTTGAATTCTGTCTGATCAAGGTTCATGATGAAGAGCTTGTCTGTCGGTGTTAGTTTCGGCGGCTCTGAGGTGAATTCACGATCAAAGTTGCTGACGTCCTTTCGACTTTTCTGTGAACACAAAAATGCTAAATGAGTAATGAATCTGGCTTGTTGATATATAACGCTTGAACAATAGTCACTTTCAACAAACTGTGCAAAGATCGAAAATATAAGCTGCAACTATTTATCACATTGTACATCATAATGTACATAAAAAAAGTTTTTGAAGACATTTCGTTTGGATTCATTATTACAATTGAGAACCCGTAAGAAAAGTATTGACTGCCATTTCTGCAGACTGGATCTGGGTTTCGTGAACAAACATGTTTTTACCTCACCAAATTCATAATCCCAAATGGAAAAAACCCATAAATGTTGAAATTGCTTTCATAGTTATTCAGCAGCTAATTTTAGTTTTTCAAACGAGAAATACTTACCAATATATACACCAGAATCTTTATACCAATACTTTATAGCGTACCTTCACCAAAGTTAGACTTGCATTGTTCTATCAATGTCTCTAACACAATAATTTCTCATTTTTAAAAAACAAAAAAAATAGTATTAAAGTAATCTCAAACAATTGAAGAAATTAACACTGTAGTGAAACATAGAATGATTTATTAAGTATTAACAGTGCGATTGCCAGAGTGGTAGTAGATAAATAGAAGATTAATTTAGTCAGAAGTATATATTATCATAAATTAATTTTTCTTTCACTTCAGTTGAATTTTTACTTTACTAAACTAGAATTCTTTGAAAAGCATAAATAAGATGATCTACTTAACTTGACAATATTTAGAATGTGGTATCAAAATACAAAAAAAATTGTTTAATCCTTTTATGGAAAAAAATGTTTAAAAAAATCTTTATGTTTATTAATATGCTATTTGTTACATCAGCTTCCAAAATAGATGTAAGAAATGGGATCATTATAAGACTTTTCTTTTCTTCTTATAAAAAAACAAAATCACAAAATTAGGTAACAAAAAATGGTTTCTTTAATGAACAGAATTTTCATATACAAAACACGTTTCTTAAAAAAAAGAATATAAGAAAACAAAGACAGTAACAAAATGAACACAAACTCTTTGATGATACAGATTTGTGCATCAAGGCATATGAGCTTTCATTGTAGTAAAATATCTTAAATTTGATTTTAAGATGATAAATGTTAATTAACTATCAAGTATTGTAGCTCTTAACAATTATTTTATGCTTTAAACGGATTCAAAAATTGATTATGTCTTTCTATGATTTACTATGAACATTAATTCTACAACATTTACAAAATCCTTTACATACATACCTGGTGTAAAAATGACCGATAAATGAAAGCTGATATACCCCAATGCTTGTCTTAACATATAACATTAGTTGCTTAATTTACACATGGTCAATTTTTGAAAGAGTAAATTCCAACATATTTTAAAAAAGTGTAAAAAAACAAACCAAAATGAATGACACAAATTTTTGGCAGTGAATTTAAGATTACACAAATTTGTGATTATGAATTTCAAACGATTTGATCTTAATCTTAAACACTTGTGATCTTTCAATTTATCTATTTGATTCCATGCTTTTTCCAGTTTATAAAAATGTTATTGGACGATGGTTACATTTCATCATATATACAAAGAGACATGTAGATTATGAGATAAATGTTATCACAAGTACTTGTAAGGAGATACAAAAGTTGAGTAAATACTGTGGAGTAACACCTCTTTTAATAGCTATACATTATGCAAATTTGGTTATAATTAATCTGTTGAAAAAAAGTAGAAAAACTACAAACACTAATAAGTAAAATATTTTAACAAAATTTGCTATGTACATTAAGTTTATGATCATAATCATGCTACATTTTTCCACTGAGGTGAGAAAAAAAATTAATGTCTTTTTCTTTGTCCTTTCCAAAAGATGTAAATTATTACCGTATTTGTGGTTAACTTTGGAACTATCAGATCCATTTCCGCATGCTAACAATAAATCTCTAGCCATCAGCAGTAAAGTAGTTTAGCCATTTGGAAGATGTAGGTAAAACATGTATATGTATAATTTTATCAAAAGAAACTCATATCAATACATATGAACAAATGGTATAAAGTATTTGGCTGTGGATCTTGACCAGTAAGCACTGACCTTGTGCATATTTCAGATAGTTATGAAAATAGTTATGATGACAATTCATGAACTTCATTTACACTTTTATTAATGATAACCAACTTGTCTACTAATAAGATTCATAACCACAGATCAAAAGCTTGAATACAATGAGTGAAATTCATTACCAATGATATGTTTTTCATTCATATGAAATAATATCATATTTAAATCATTGTCTTCAAATGTCATCAAGTTAATCAATTTTGGATTACATATCATCTTATATATTTCACAGGTTTTCAGTTTTCTTCAATGTCCATTTAAAAAATTCTTGATTAATATTTATCTAAAATAATTTGCGAAGTCAGTTTTCTTGGTTACAATCACAAATGCAAATGGCTATCATCACATACTGTCTATATTAACATTTCATTGATACATTCATTGAATTATCTAATCAATTTCAATGTTATTCGAATTAAGGCAATCAATTGCATAAAAAAGGATCAATTTCAAAGGTAAGAGGGTGTCAATTTGCCACTAGGATTAGTCGATTGCAAACGCTGAAAATGCTGGAGGCAATAGGCAGGGGAGGAATGTTTTAAAGTCAGCAGGCAATGTGATGTATGTTATGTGATGTATGTGATGTTGTGTGATGCAGGAACTATTCAAACTAGTGTATGAAATAAGACAATTGTGCCTACATCATTGCCTCAGGCTTACAACTTTAAAAGGTGTCTCTTGATACACATACAAAATAATATCACTTTGCTTCTTTTAAAGATTATTTTTAATACTACCTATACACTATCATTAATGATTATGTACTTACCATTGAAAATATGATGACAAGCTTCAAGCCTCTCTTGAATAAACTATATTGAAAACCTAATTATATTCTATAATTATTTAGGAGGTTTATATTATTGAAAGAGTTTCAAGATATAATTTTCCAATAACAGTCTGAGTTTCATTGTAAAATAGACTGCCTTTGCAAACAGGCAAAATATTACTTTTTTCGTTACGGCTTCAAATATTATCTATCATATGCAGTATATATACACTATGGTTAGATGAATAACCTATATTTAAATATAATTTTCATAAAAAAAAAGATTGAGAAACTTTCAGATTTGGTTTTTAACAAACCAAAAACAGAATTCTGCCTCGTGCAATAAGGTAACCTAGGGTATGTAAGGAAATAAAACTGATGACACATCATAATATCACAGATAGCCTTCATAAAAAAACGGGCTAAAAATTCCTAGTTTTCTAATTTGGCACATATCATTTGGTAAATAATGGAGGAATTAATACACAGAAATCACTGATATCGTTGTAATTGTAATGATGATGAAAGTTTTCCCTGATTATGATGGTACTACCATTTTCACCAAAAAAACTTTCTTTAACTTAGTTTCATTTGCGTATAACTGAAACTGTTTTACCATCACATACCGAACATTATCCATAATGTACAAAATGTTAATTCTTTTTCCCCAATAAGCCATGCATATGGGTAACATACGCCAGCAAATACAAAACTTAGCAGATTCTCATAATAAATATGAAAGTGGTGTTAGTTTTGAAGCAAGAGATTAATTCTTGTTTCCTTACTGACTATGCTTATCTTTACAACCATACCCCTTCATAGCATCCCTTAATATAAGATTAAATTCTTTCACCAAAATGTTAAAAATATCATACAATTTATATATATATCCCATTATTTTTCCCTTAATAACACTACCCTGAAATTTTACTGAGGTATTTTCACATAAAGTATTTGCCATACAAACAAATCAGTATAAAAGAAACTCAATATTTTTTAGCATAATAAAATCATAGATAAGGAATATGAGTTCTAAATTCCAAAGCTTGACGAATATGAATTTAATGACTTACAGAAGCCCTCTCACAAGACGTAAAAGTAATGGCAAATACTGTACATGAGGTTGTATTCATGCTATTAGTATGAGTGTAAGCGATCATAATATAACCTCAACCCCTTCATATCATTGTCAAATCTAGTTTTAACCATGATGCATTCAGGATAATTACAAATGCAATGGCGAGGAGTAGGTCCAACAAAAAAAATAAAAATTTAAAAAAAATTCATTTATGGCAGCTCTCATTCCAGTTCATGAAATTGAGCATTTTATAAAAACAAAAAGATGTCTTGAATCCCAGGTACAAAAAGAAATTCTGAAAAAAAGTAAAATTCTTACTCCTCTCCAGTATTCCATAGCTCTATGAACAAAATATGACTACTAACCGTGCCAATTCTTGCCTATAAAGAGTAAAAGAAACAACAAAATGTTTAGTTAGTTAAATCAGATGCAAAAAAAATCTACCTGTAATTTGCATTCAATTAAATTCAAAGAAAGAAGAAGGGAAAAGAAACGGAATCAGCCAATCAGAGAGATCATGATGTGCTTTTGAAGTGCTGATTGGATAAGAAATAAACTGGAATTCGATTGGCTTAATTTGTCAGCTGATACTCCAATCTGGATATTGAAAGCACCTTAAATGGAAAGCATCCAATCAGAAACGGTTATGATATCCCAATTTCCATTGGATGCCAGAATACTCAATCTTGATTGGCTTATTCCGCTGACAAGTGCAAAAGCTAAGGTAAAACTGCAAAAGCAAAGGCGAAATGCATTAGAAATCACAAAAGATTTGGTCTAGCTCTAAAAGCTGGGCTAAATATCACAGATGAAAGCCAAGCTTTCAAAGTTCAACACTTGCAAACAAACCTGTCTTTTTCTCAAGTGTAGGCTTTTGGTATTTCATAATCATTATGTACAGGTAAGAAAATATGATTCAATTATTATAAAAGAGGCAATTGATGGCGACTTGATGAAAATGACAGGTACATATATATGAACAGAGCAGCACATTGTTATGTTCAACACCAGACTTGCCCACTCAGTTCAAACCAACCACAAACATTCACTTGAGTGCAAAACTTGTAAACCACAAAACATTTCTAAAACACTCCTAAAATATTTTTTCGACAGTAGAATGAAAATACATTCAGTGGAAACTTCATGATTGAGGTACAAAGAAGCTGCCAAAATGAAAACCTTTCAGCGTTACTTTGAACATGAAAAAACATTACTTCGGTTTTACAAAACGAACAATTACAGGAAATCCATTTTCAACCACCCCGTGAATACCAAAGCACCAAGATATTGTAAACGATACCTTGGTTATATTTAAAGCGAGACACTGGTTATTGCGAAATTGAGTGCTGTACATTTCAGAATGATTGACAGCTGTTAATGGTGACACTAGCATTGAGTTTGCATCACAGTCATGTCAGTTGTGGATCAGTTTTGCACACACTTGTGTATACACAATATCAACTCATGAGGAGAGGCTAAAGAAGGGATTGACGAAGGAGAAATTTCTGAATGCATCATCGTCAATATTCATGATGATCAAACTGTCGATCGGCGTCAGTTTCACAGGGATTCGCGTGAATAACTTGTCAAAGTTCTCCGCCTTCTTGGGATCGCTCTGGAAGTGGGAAGTGAGAGAATATACATCAAACATGCATACTCACAGATAGCTTAGTTACCTGGCTCATCTTGAGCTGATATCTACATCGGTACATTACATTACAAAGTGAAATTGACGCATGCCTTCTTCAAATTTCCTTCTTCAAATGTAATTATACTTTAATATTTAATTTCCATCTTTTACCTATCCAAATTTTATCTTTTTATGAATTATGATACTTTAATCATGTTTTTAAATTTGATAGATTTGACTTTTTTGGTGTAGATGTCATCTTTATGAAATGGACTTATTTTCACTTGAGAGAAATTTGAAATAAGCAACTGAAAACATTTAACTAAAGTGTGAACAACAGTGTAGAGTAGTGAAAATTGTGAAGTTGTGAAACTTAAATACTGAACTGTGTGTAATAAATCATACTGATACTGAAGATATTTAAATGAAATTTACATAAACTGTTTGACATAACAACATCAAGAACACCAGGGAAAGGGTATAGGGGACAATCAACATACAGACTGTGCTCTGATAGGAATTGCATAGATTTTGCTTTCTCAAAAGATTTCCTTTGAAATTTTGCTTGTGAAAGGATGAAACCTCATTTCTAATAAGTTTAACAATATAAATTTCATGGAGAGAAAGATGAATTTTTTCAAAGATGGATTTTTAGAGAATGGGTCCCGGCTAGTTTGTGTTCTCTTGTACATATTAAAATAAAAGAAGAATTAGAACAAAATCATTCATTCAAATCCAATCAAGGTCCTCAGAAAATGGGTACCTCAACACATTTATATATATATATATCTTCATTTGACTGGTAATTGCGAGTTTTGGTGAAATAATCCCTTCACGTATTTAGCAAGAATAAGCCTATAAATGACACAATAATAACCATAAAGGCGTAACTTACTAATTTCCTCAGATTGCTATTATGACCGACTGACATGACTTCAGTTAATGTTATATAGCATATTGCAGTTCCAACACCAGTAAACTTAGCTATTGTCTGATTATAATAATTAGTGATTTTATGTGTGCTTCCTAGTGTTATTTACATAAAGTTCAGAGAAAATCATAATCATAAGCTAATATGATGATTCATTTTCAAAACAAACACTGTCCATATATTAGCTACGTGTCATATAGCATGATGTCCAGGACAGATAACTTTGTAAGAAGAAGGTTAATTGCCCATCTTAATACACATCAAACCAAATATAAATATCATATTTGGAGAATGCGCAATGATGGGCTAGTTAAGCATAACCTTGAACTTACAATGTTGGACCAAAGACATTCATGGCATACGGAGAGCAAACAAAAAACCTACATTGGCAGCACTGCACTTGAAATCGATGCAGGATACAATCATAGCCCAGCTCTTAGCACTAGCTGAGACCTAATCTGAATAAAATCAACTTTGTTCAGAAGAATGAAAGTTTTAAAATATTACATGTACCATGATACCAAGTGGATCCATTGGTGATTTCCTCTGCATAACAGTGTTAGAACAGTCTTTAGAGTTGCAAGTTCTGTTGTAAGTATAGTAAACCAATGATATGATCTCAAGCAAAAGCTTTCGGTATGAGAAGCTAGGGGAGTGTAACCCCTGTAATTCATCCTTTCTACATAATCTCATAAATCTATCTTTTTAAACGCAATGAAATGATTGGTCAAGTGATGTTGAAGTTTTGTCTGAAATATACTTGAAACAGAACATGTGCCTATACGGAATGTTGTCAGACTGTGTGGAGAGGAAACTGCCAAAATGAGTTTTTTCTCTATACAGGCAATATTTTGAAACATTTTTGCTCTGAACATGGTTGATTTTAAAGGAACTGAGCTGAGGCAGAGTGCTTTTACTGTTTCATCAAACATACATCCTTCCTCAAAGCCAACGAAGCATCAAGATTGGCCTTGATTGACAGCAATGTGACAATAGCTTATGGCACCTTGCAGGCAGTTGCTCAAAGCAAAATAGGCACTAAATTAAAAATGGATCAAAAGAGGCTACAACCAATCAAAGTGCTGTGATGGCATCATTTCTCAAAAGAAAAAATAGTACTGAGACCAAATATTTTTTACTGAATAGAGGGAAATAGCAGGTAAAGAATTTTAGGGGATATTCCCCTATTTTGACAAATCTATTCAAAGTCATTTGTTACATAGGGTGTTATTTTGATGGATGTCATAGCATAAAGAAGAACATTCCCTGATTTTTAAAAAAACAACTTTGACCAGCTCTAACTGCTTGTAAGGAACATCTGCTTTTAAGGAACATCTTCCATGATGCCATTCTAGCAACCACACCTGATTGCTTAGCATATTAATAACATACTGTTTAGATTCATTTAGTGTTGTCTATGCATGCTGAGAGCAAATGCCTGTAAGTTATGCTTGCTCAAATGGAACCGTCGGACCATTCTTGAAAGCAAATGTAGCAACCAAGTCTGATTGGAGGGCAATGATTGTATAACTTCTTTGAGAGTTCTTTCAGAAGTTGAAAGGAAGAAATCTTTTATGGATGACAACTTCTTTATTCTTTATTCCGATACATATTTGCGTAGTGTTAAGAAGCATTCTCGATAATGATACAAGAATTTGTATCCAAAGCATGTTTGATGACAGTACAAGAATCTGTATCGAAACGTCGCCCTCCAAGAATCAACAAGTTGTCCTCCATAAGTTTGTTCCTTTTTGATTGTTTAGTTGTTTGGTTATATATATGTGGACATTGTACACAACACTCTCTCAGTATGATGTTGAACATAACAGTAGTGGACGAGGGGCTTGTCTCTCTACACAAGCCAGCCTGTCCCAGCACACCTAGCATTCTTTGTCTACCACCACAAGGTGTGGTCAGTACCACTGACCATCAGTGACCAACTCAACTAAACCCTCACCAGCTAGGCAATCCAAGGAAAGCATGGTAGTCAAGAAAGTTTAACAACACCCGTGTTATACAGCATTAGAACATCAAATTTGGAATTTCTCGTAAGAAAAAGTGTTTTATAATCATGGTTAAAAGTGGAACATATATGTCATTCAGAAACAAAAAACAAAGATTACATGAAAACATTAGATCTCCAGAAATAGAGAAAATGAAATTTGAATCAAGAACTTAAATATTTCAATTAGCAACTGAAACAACATTTAGTTTTCTATCGACCATAACTGTTAGTTCACCAAATGCGCTCAGATTTCCAAATTACGAGCCAAATATGTCACCATATCCCTGCTAATAACAAATCAAAATGCTCAAACCTTGCCATAATCCTTTAAATAGAGAAAAAAAGAAAATATAAATAAAAGAAAGAGACCTGTATACCAAAATCCCATTGACCAAATATTAAATGAAAGATTTAGGCGCTACATAAGAAGGATAATCTACACCTGCCTTTAACATGGTTCTTAGAAACGGAAAAGATATCTCTCATCTTTATGAATATTATAATTGGTCATAGCTGGACTTTTTGTAAAAATATAACTCTCAGAAAATGTACATTTGTGTATTTCTAGTTTATTTGCAAAAACTGGGAAAACATAAAATTAAGATCACTACTGAAAAGATTCCACTAAAAAAAGGCTTATTCACTTATCCATTATAGTCTGATTTTACAAGAACAGTACTTAAAAACTTAAACCAGAAGTCCCATTTCACTGCATTTAAAACACTGCTTAAAACTGATGTTGGTGCTAGCATTGTAGATAGCATAGCAGATACTTCTTGGATCTTCAGAACCAGCAACTTCCCATGCAAGCCATAATTTGAGCCCATCTTAATCACAGGGAAATTCAAGCCTTGCTCCATTTGTCAACTTTTCTGTGCCAGCTCTTCGGCATTTTGCAGTTGAACTTGATAGTCAACTAAGAAATCTTATGTAGGCTATAATTTACTGCTGAAGGGGCACTTGAACAACAAATAATTGGGCAAATTTAAGCACATTTTTAGATATTTGTTTAGGAAGACATTTAATCTTAAGTTACTGAAAGACTCTGAACCACAATAAGTTATCAAACATTGTATTAGCCGAACTTCCTAATCCACTACATTCAATACAAGTATAAACATAACATGAGGCAAGACAGATTTGAGCATTAATAGAAGTTTTCAAAAGATTTATTCTTTGAGTAAAAGAACGAGCTTTTTGATCACCGCAAAGAATGTTTTGTATACCCTTTGTTCCTAGAACATTCTCTAATCAAACTGCCACAAACTTTGCCTTAATAGTCAAATACAGGACTTCATACAAGCAAATGAACAGATCTGACTCGATCAGACAAGACGAATGGAGCCAATATGAGATCAGGAGGATGATACTCACAATCTTGGGTTTGTACGGCGGCTGCACCTCCATTGCTTCTATCTTCTCCCACACAATGCGCCGGAAGAAGGCGTGGTCCTTGATGTCACGCTCCCCGGATGCTCCACAGCCCAGCCGCTTCTGGGGGTTCTTCGTCAGCAGCTGTTGGCACAGACCACGGCATCATATTACATCAGACAAACTAGAAATATGTGCATGTGATGCACAGTGATGTCCCCCTTTCAAACTTTTAATCCAACCTAATCATTATTATTATAGGAACAATCCATACCAAATATTCACAAAGTTCAAATTGTTTCCATGAAACAAGAACAAAAATTCAGAATAACCAAAATAGCAAAAGGCACCACGCCACCACTAGACCTAACCACGTACCAACCAAGTTTCGTAAAAAAAATATTGAATGGTTTTTGAGATATGGTTCGGAAACGTAAGCATTTCGGATTTACGGAAATTATGGACGGAACGGAAAACAAAGCTTTGCAGGAGACATAAATAGTTGTTGAAACTCTTGTAGACAAATCTACGATATCAATTTTTGTAAATTCATTATAATTCTTGGAGCTGTGGGTTAAGAGATCACGTCTTTAGATGCAAATTCAGCTATTGTACATTTGCAAGATATCTTTGAGCTTTGAATACAGGGATCATGCAATCAGATCAGAGAAGTTGGCTATTGAAAATCTATTGTGGATTCATTTATATTACAATGTAGGATTTGAAAAACTGAGCCAATTGCTCTGCAGTTCATCAGGTATTGTATTGTTATTTTCTATTTGGTTAATAAAATTTCAGGTAACATTAACAAGAGCATATGTGGTCACTGCTCGGTCATATACCCCTACAAAGGTCACTAAGAAGCATCACATACATATATGGATTTAAATAGATCGAATTTCTATCAAAACTACAAAAAGTATATCGATTTAGGTATTATCCCCACAAAGGATATATGACTACTTTTAACTCAATCAGAATAAGAGATTTAATTTTAAGATGAATTTTTTTCAGTTAAAAAGAAAAAAGTTAAATATTCTCAGCATTCTGTACAAAACTGTAAATTCATAGATATATTTCACGAAAGAAGATTTCCAGATTGATTGTGAAGGATATTTAAAGTAAGCTGATTGACTTCATTGTGCTGATACATTTTCCTGGCAGGAAATTTGTATATTGAGGAAGTATCGGATTGCAGTAAAAGGATGTACAATATTGTCAAGTAGATATGTGCAATAGAAGGACATAGATGAGAGATATTAAATATTCAATTTCAAAATGAACTGCCTCATATCTTGAGCATAAATCATGAATATTCAGTACCCTTGAGATCCTTCTGTGTAACTGAATGTAAATTTCAAAATGAGCTGTCAGACAAAAGTATCAAGAAATACATATATCAGTTTAAAACTTTTATATTTGATCATGAAATATTCATATACATTATCACATAACTCTTGCATTGCTGTAGTTTAATAGAACAGCACATTGTTTTGCTTTCTTTATGAAACTAAATCATAATTTTTTTTATCCTTAGGATTATTTTTGTTTTCAATAGAGATCCGTCACATGTGTCTTCCCTATCAAATTTGTGGTCATGAATTCATAAAGTTGCAAAATGAAATCCTTGAAAAGAAACATCATGATATTCGTTGATTTTGGTCCAAATTTAAAAAGCATTTGGGTCATCAGGTGTTCTGTCCCTTAAAAAATTGGAATACAACATGAACACTGTTGATTTCTATTCAGTAACTGGAACTATTCCCTAAATTCTGCGAGTTGATGGTACTACCAAGAGTAAAAGATGGTCAGTTTGATTCTAAATGAAGTTTATTACCCATAGGGTTAATCATAAGTGATTGACATATATATGAGCACATGTGCACATATCACTTTTGCCTAGCAAAGATTGTTTCAGCGCGAGTTACCACATTTTGTCGTCTGTGACGTCACAGTAGCGGGCGGTCGCAAGGAAAGCAGGCTGTTTTCTGAATATGTCAGTGCATTTTATATTGAATAGAATCGGTAATAAAGAAATTATTACCCTCGGAAGAGTGTCATATGACTTCTATGAAACCTGTGCGAATTTGTGTATAACCCTCGCTCTCGCATCGGGTGATACAAAATTTCACACTCGTTTCGAAAAAGTCATATGACACAGTTCCTCAGGTAATTATCACTATGTATAGCCCTGACTGCTGCTACGTATAGCTCACCCCCTTGCAGATAGAAACGGCCTCTCGGGACATAGACTTGGGGTAAGACACGTTGTGGTCGGTGATTGACGTGAACAGTTCCTCCTCATCCTCACCGTCAAAAGGAGGCTGAAAATAGATGTGAAAATCATAGATTTATGTCAAGTTTATTGTCTTTCCTGTTGGAAATACAATCACTGCATTAGAGGTATTAAGAACCCTGTGTGCTTAGACATTTGAAAAGAGGGGGCTTATCAAAATGGCTTTCAATTAAATTCTAAAAATTATCAATAGAGGAAATTCTGCCGCTTTGATATGTTCAAAATTGTTCACTATGTGAAATGAAAAGACAGTCGCTTACACGCATGACTAAACTTGAAATACATTTTACTGACTAATGGCATTTTGAGCAAGACGCATGTTTTCAATGGCACTGCATATTTTTTTGTGAGTTAGAAATGTGGATAGGGAATGCTTAAAGAGTATACTGTATTTCAGGTGCAAAATGTTATTCAAAACTCATAATTCCACATTCAGTTATTAAATCTATTATCAATGAACTACCCATAATTGAGAAACTTTAAATTAATACCACCAGGGGGCTCCAGTCATGTAGTTCCATGGGACTTCTGGTAATCCAAGTGAAGTTATTCTTTTATGTGGTACAGTTTAAAGGACCTGCTTGAGGTAACATGATTAATAAACCTAACACCATATCTACACACATCAAAGTTTTAACAAACCTTTGGTGTGATATGTGTTCTTTGGTCTTTTTTAACTGATAGGATATATAGAGAATGCTTAGGTACATTAAAGTCAATTATATTTAAATAAGATTCAATGATATTCTCCATCAACCTTCATTTCCCAATATATGACTCACAAAGTCATAGCATTAATTATTTTCTTCATGCATGTTTAATCATCAAAATGTTTATAAGCAAATCATATCCCTTGATTCCATTTTCAACTTAACCTCAAAGTAATAACTTGATATCAAGCATCATAAAATTCATTTTCTTAAATTGCAAGTTTACTGATCAAAACAAACAAATTCAAACCATATCCCTGAATTTCTCTTTCAAGTTAACCCCACCTCAACTCTAGTAAGTGATAACCATCTCAAAGCCTTAATCAATAACAATCTATCACTCAAAGAATAGAACAAACATCCATAAACGAAAATTGAACCTGACCCAGTAACGATATCGAGTGAACTCCGACCATTAACCGATCACGATTACTGGATTGAAACAAAGAGGGACCATTCTAACAACACCTTTGCTACGTCCTTTCATCAGCTGCAATTAGATGTACTAGCTCAGGGGACAGAGATCCGATTGTCCTGTCTGATGTAGCGCCGACCATTGGCACATTGACATTGGCGCTCACTTTCATCTCTTCGAGTAAGGAATCAGAGGAGCAGGACCTTGCTCAGACAAGTGGCACCGGGTCATGGAAACCAGACGGGATAATTCCTTGTGCTTTTCATTGATTGAGGGCGACTCAAAGACATCAATCAGATAGCCAAGCACCAAGTTGCTGGCTACAGGAAGTAGCAATTAAATGATGGACAAAAGAGCTGTTTCTTGTGCAAGTTGTTCTGGGAAAGGAATCTTAAACTGTGTTTCCTATCGTTGGGCTGTTAAGAGATAGATACTTAATAATCACGAAATTTCAGATTGGTCGTTTGACGGATCCTATTTAGTAGGAGTGTCTAAACCTAGGAAGGCTTTCAAAGAGAAAGACTTTTCAAAGAGGAACACCTTGGTTATTTTGGCATTAAATGGCCACGCTTCAGAAAAATATATATTGCGATGCTAGGGTTGAGAGATAAAGATTATTAAACAGGAACATTTGTTCCTTTTTACACATTAGAGAAATCACATTTTGGAAGATTATCTTTATGATATTAGGGTCAACAGATATTGATACTAATTAAACAGGAACATTTATTCTTTTTCGTGCATTACAGATTGTTGAAGGAGGTGAGGTCATTTTGGGTTTAATGCTGTTTCAAAGAGTATTTCACCTATATCACGGCTGATAGTATTAGTGCAGGGAGAAAACCTGCAAAACAATTGTGTCTCTGAATTGCAGTGAACCTGTGAGCGTTGGCTGGAAGTAGAGAACCATGGGTGGTACTGCACTGTCAGTGTACCATTGCATTGAAATGTTACTGCATATAGGACAGTTCTCTACTGCTAACAAAATTGCCGAGCCCCTGGCGGGATTCGAACCCCAGGCCTCTTGATCTGAAGCTGAATGCAAACCACTGTGCTAACACAACCCATATTGTAGTAGGAACAAAATCTTTGAGATGTTAGGGTCAATAAAGATACTTATTAAACAGGAACATTTATTCTTTCTTTGGAGTTAGAATGATTATAAAACAAATTTCTTTGAGATGTAAGGGTCATCAGATATAGAAACTTATTAAACGGAACATTTACTCCATTTTAGACATAAGAGTTATTATGAGCACTAAACATAATTCTTGAAGATGTATTCTCCTGTTCGTGTTTGATTGATACACCTTCTAAACTATGTTCCATAGTTCATTAGTTAATAATGACTGAAATTTCAACTCAAGTATCAAACCATCAAAATGAAATATGGCAAAAAAATTAATTCTTTGATTTTTCTTTCATATCATGTACATATGTATATGCATGAAAATGAGGACAAAACAATACGTAGAATAATTTAGCTCTGGGCTACTAAATTACCATGGAATTTTGGGTCATCAGTTAACATATCCTTCAGGTAATGTCTCGTCAATTGTGACAGGAAAAGGATGATATATCACAACACATCAAGTAGACACTTGTCATTTAACTAAGTCTCAGGAATAACTATGCACACAAATGTGACGTCAATGATGCCGTGTGGCATTTAATACTGTTTGATTAGCTGATTTCGATTAGGTAGAATAAAAAAGAAAGCCTCTTTGGTTGACTGTGGACAAGAATTTGATTTGCTCTTTTTAAATCTACCACTGTCCTAATTATTTTATCTCAGACAGACCTCCAAGTTGAGCTGTCCGAAAATCTTGGAAGGGTCTGGATTGTAACTCATTCCTACTTCATAGAATGAGACACATCCTTAAATGAAACAAAAGGTTTACTCGATGACAAATACCACCTCAGCATATTGGAGTCAGAGTCTATCGATAGATCAATAGAAGCAATGTTCTATTCTGAAAATGATTGAGCCATGAGAAACAATCACAACTACTGAACATGAGAAACATAGTCACAACTACTGAACATGAGAAATATAGTCACAACTACTGAACATGAGAAACGTAGTCACAACTACTGAACGTGAGAAACATAGTCACAACTACTGAACATGAGAAACATAATCACAACTACTGAACATGAGCAACATAATCACAACTACTGAACATGAGAAACTCCTTGTAAAAACAAATTTCACTTGACATAATGTCAAACACTCCATCAATGACATTCGACAGCTTTGCCAATAATTTTCTCTCACTGGAGAAAGAGTAAATTGCGTGGTATTCTGTTGAGTTCCAATGAATAGGAATGAACTTGCATGCCCGTACACAGATTTTTTTTCCCTGATTGATCGAGTAGGGTTGGATTTTAATGGGAATAATGGAGCGTGGTAACTTAACAAAACTCATCTAGTTTCTGTGCGACCCCAACTACCCTTTGTGTCAGTTGCTCGTCTCTCTGGCGTCAACGGTGCAGCCAATGTCAAAACCATTTCCTCAGAATCATTAACAACATAAAAAAATGACAGATGCTGAAAAATTCTCATTTTGAAACTGTTATGAGGTTGTAAAGATATCCAGTTGGATCATGCATCTTCTTAAACATATAACACAGAATTCATTTAAAGGATCAATAGGAAAAGAGTATTTTTCAAAGAAATTAACTTTATAATCATTTGTGAATAATTTATTCAACAAAATAAAATGTGGTGCCTTACTAATGGATTGTTTTTCTAATGCATTATGAAGAATAACTTGACAGAAAGGAGTCTTATCTCCATGTTTTACTAATTGATTCTGTTTTATTAATGCATTAAAAGCATAAATTGACAGACAAGAGCGTCCTCTTGATGTTTTGAGTTAATGGATTGGGTTGAAATGATGCCTTAATAACATAACTTGAAAATAGAAATAGTATATCATTTTGAAAAGATAATCAATGAAGTGTTTAAGTATGTCAGTAAGATGCTGTAGAATGGCAGTGCCATAGTTCAATTATTGCACAAAGGGGGAAATGGGGGGATGAGGGGTTCACCCTTTTTACTATCAATTTTTTCAATTCCCATAATTCCGTCCTGACTCTGCCAATGGCATTATATTAAGATATCACCATATTATCTTCATGAAGTTGAGGTGAGGTGAATATTTTGTGGTTTATTGCCACTCTCAAGAGTATTTCACTTATATCACGGCTGCTTTTATTACTGCAGGGAGAAATACTGATAACACAATTCTGGCTTTACAATGCAGTGTAACCTGCGAGCATCGGCTGGAACTAGCGAACCATGGCTGGTATTACCCTGAAATTCATTACACCAGAAGCTTACTGCAAGTAGAACTGATCAAAACTGCAGACAAATTTGCCGAGCCCATGGCGGGATTCAAACCCCAGACCAAATGGGTAAGCACTGTGCTATCCCGCCCACTTTCTATATGGAAGCAGTTCATACATACCTGGCCTGCCAACATCTCATACAGTAAAACTCCAAAGGCCCACCAGTCTACAGATTTCCCATATGGCTGGTAAAGAACGATCTGGAAACAACAGCAAAATGTTTATTCAGGTTACAAAAAATCTTTTGAAATCTTTTAAATATATGGCAATAGATGAAAGAACTTCAATAAAATGATTTCCAAATTTGAATACACTGGACAAAATAAGTCAAGGATATCATATTTCTATGATTGATATTTCATCTGGTGACAACGGAGACAATTTTTTATCCAAAAAATATAATTTCGTGTATCCCTATTTTTGTGTGTAATAAAGATTGAATGATAGGAAGATATCATTTGGTAAACCAGTCTACACCACATTCTGTCCCAACAGAGGTAACTGTTATATCTTCCCACATTACCCTCTGTTACAGGAAGGCAATATTTCACTATTGTTTCAAAGGCCCCCAATGGCAAAATTTGCAACCTGTTTACATGGATCCCGCCTACTCTGTATCAGATGAAATAGTGTGTATAATCTCTGAAAGAATTCTGTCTTGTAAAAAATATTGAGCTTGAATTTGAATTCCTATCTTCAGTTCAAGTTCTCAGGTTGAAATGATAACAAAATTTTAATGCAACAAATAAGAGAATGCTTTACTTAAAGCATTGGTATTGCAAAGGAAAATCATTGTGTCAAAGGTTTGCCTATTTACACTGTCTGTCCGCAGCTACACGTACGACACATTCTGATGTCAACTCAGCTATCCAATCACAAAAGCAAAAGCAATCGGTCTCAGTAGCAAGGGGCAAGTAACTCCCATGAATCATCAGTAAACATGATCGCTGCCATTCTTTCTTTTTTTAAGCGATGATGTGATTGGTCTGCTAATGACTAGGTTTTGTCTGAAATAAACTAGTGTACACTATATGCAGCCACTGTCAGACCATGTAAGTGGAAAGCCCTCGTAAGGACGAGCTCAAATCTCGATCAAGTCTATCTTTTGAAACTTGTTTTCCTTAGAGCACGGTCAATTTAAATCAGCCTGCATAAGAAAATACATGACTTAAACCTTTGGGATGAGAATAGCTATTATAAAGAAAAAGACCTTTTTCAATTATGAATAGTCTCTATAAATGAACTCAAATAACATAACGCCTACCTCAGGTGCAATATAATCCGGAGTACCACAGAATGTCCGCGTTGTTTTGTTGTTTAGTATCCCTTCTTTACACATTCCAAAGTCAGCTATTTTGATGTGACCTTCAGAGTCTAACATCACATTATCAAGCTTAAGATCTCTGAAATCAAGCAACATTAACACATGAACAACATGATAAAAAAAAATTTTTCTCACCTTTTTGACAAACTTATATGTTATTTAATTTTTTTTAATAGAAAACAATTTTTTAATAGAAAACAATTGTAAAAAATTTCAAATTTACCCTTTTTTGTATGGCTGATGGTAAATTCTACATACTTTATGGCTCTTTTAACCATATCTACAATACATTAATAAAAACATTGTGAATAAATTTCTATCAACTTAATATACATTTAACTGAAACACACGATTTATGATAATTCCTTTGTCGTCATATACCCAACATACATGTTAACCCAAAAAAAAATAAAAATTTCCTCATAAAGATATCAAATATGTACAAATATGGCGAAAAATACAGCCATGTTATTCCTCGTATGGTTCAAAAGCTGTGTCTTCTTCACATTTGTCTTATTTCATAATGCCATCTGTGCTAAGTTTAACCTTATTAAGTATTCTTAACACTGCGCTAAGGTTACCTTAGTGACTTCATATCACCCTAGCATTTTATGAAAGGAGGCCTTACTAAAAGCTTTTGGAAAGTGTCTCCTTATAAATGTATTTTCATAATCATTTCACTTTTGACACAACTCTTACCTATAGATAATTCCTTGGGTATGAAGATAGAAAAGACCTATCGCAATTTCAGCTGCATAAAACCTGAAAAATATAAATGAGAACGTAAGAATGTGGTGTGAACTTAGTACCATGATACATGATACATGATACAAATACGTAAACAAGATTCTTTAGAAAATCTTACTTTGTCTTGCTTACCTCATCATTTGGCTGAAGAGCATATATATAGTGATGATATATATCTTATCATGATGAGAGTAGGAGAAGGTATTCTAAGTTGGAGAACTTGTTCCTCATCCTTTTCTTCATGAACAAGTAAAGAAGTGAGCACAGCTCACATACCCCCGCTTCAAACTATAGTCTGACTTTCTTTGTTGGTCTTACCCTCAAAAAGCTCACTTAGGGATCATGGTTGATAAGTGTATTAAGTTTGTTGAAGCTAGCATGTATAGTTTAGGAGATATGCTCAGGAAAAAGCACTTTGTCAGATAGTCATTGTTTTAGTAACGTTTCCATGTAAACCGCAAAAAATAAACATAATCTTTTGGTCTTACCCTCAAGAGGCGCACGATTGGATCATGGCTGATAAGTGTGTGAAGTTTGGTGAAGATAGCATGTTCTATCATGTTAGAAGATATATTCCGGACAAACGACTTAGTCATAAATTCACTGTTTTAGTCATGTTTCCATTAAAACCGCAAAAAAAAATAATAATCATTTGTTGGTCTAACCCTCAAAAGGCACATCTAGGGATCATGGTTGATAAGTGTATGAAGTTTGGTAAAGATAGCATGTATAGTTATGAAGATATACTCCATACAAAGGACTTTGTCACTGTTTAAGTCATGTTTCCACGGAAACCGCAAAAAATAAAAATCATTTGTTGGTCTAACCCTCAAAAGGCACATCTAGGGACCATGGTTGATAAGTGTATGAAGTTTGGTGAAGCTAGCATGTACAGTTTAGGAGATATGCTCCGGACAAAGGACTTGGTCATAGAGTCACTGTTTTAGTCATGTTTCCATGGAAACCGCAAAAAATAAAAATCATTTGTTGGTCTAACCCTCAAAAGGCACATCTAGGGATCATGGTTGATAAGTGTATGAAGTTTGGTGAAGCTAGCATGTATAGTTTAGGAGATATGCTCCGGACAAAGATTTGTGACGGACGGACAGACGGACGGACAGAATGAACGCTATATACCCCCGCTTACGCTGTAAGGCGGGGGTATAATAAGATATGTTTAAACTAACTAAGAGTAGGAAATCTAAATAGAATTTATAGCATCATTTTGAACAACAGAAGACTGTGAATTTATCTTTTGGAGGTTCAATCTAAAATAAATATCAAAAGTGAAAAAAAAATATGATAGGATGTATATCATGATTGACAAACTAAACATTAAATGTCTTCACAAAGATCCAACTAAATTGACATGCAGTCAATGGTTTTCAAGTCTGTCACCATAAACAAACCAAATCTATTCTGAATATTGTAAGCCACATGGTAGACATTAGAAATGGGATTTATTTACACAAAACAAGCTGAACAAAAGATAATTTTTAAAATCATGTCCGTCTATGACAATGCATTTCTTAGGGTGCTATGGAGGTTGCTAATCCATGGTTGAAAGTAGATTTTGCCTAATTTCCATGATTTCATGTCTGCTGTAAATTGATAGACAGAACATTATCACAATGTGTCATATTATGCTACTATCGCTAGGGTAAGTCATATACATATATACATACGCAGCGACCGGTTCTTTGAACTTTCCCTCCTGTTGAATTCGATACATGAGATCACCGCCGTTCACATACTCCATAACAAAGTACAGACGATCCTAGAAGATTAATAGTAATTATGTTAGAGAACACAAAAGCAAATTTTGAAATTCCTATCAATGAAAGATATCATCTAATCAAAGCAAAAAATAGTCCATCAATCTATTTTAATGATATCTGAGATATCAATTTCTGAAAATGTCAGTTTGGACATCATCTTACGATGTCATGACATCAATTCTACAATCAATCAATTTTGTTAAAGTGACTTTGCAACAAGCAGAAGTGAGTGAGTGAATTATTGTTAAAGCCACTTGGGCAATATTTCAGCCATAAGCGATGAGGAATCACCAGAAATTGACAAATGACCGTAAAATATTTTCGTACATCATAACAATTTTTCAATGCCGATACAGAACAAACAGTCATGACATGATTATAAGCAGAAAAAGAAAATATTTCCTATAATCAATCACAAATAAGAGTGTTCTCAACCGTGTAATTATGGAATTCAAGAGATTGGAGAGGAACTAAGATGCGTTACACTCCTACGCTTAATTCTCAAAATATACACTAGATGAGCTTACACTCTGAGGAAAAATTAAGCAAGGATTTGGATTTTCTGACAAACATGAATATGATAAAACCAGATTTATTTGCTTAAACTGTCACCTGAAGGTGATTGACACAGACCTTTAATCTAACAGTCTGATGGATAAAGATATGGGATTTGCATGCAGTGTATCTTAATGCTATCTACTTTTTAAATATTCTTTTTTCATATGTACTGATTTACATTTCCTGTTGTAGTCTGAAGAATTGTGTCGTATGTTGACTTCACTTGTTAAAACTTATAATTCATAAGATATCCTCAATCAGACAAATTGCACTTGAACTAAACTTATTAGAGAATTGACCTTTGGAATTTTTT
Organism: Phorcus lineatus; assembly: GCA_921293015.1. Classification (NCBI taxonomy): domain Eukaryota; kingdom Metazoa; phylum Mollusca; class Gastropoda; order Trochida; family Trochidae; genus Phorcus; species Phorcus lineatus. The sequence continues at coordinate 35,110,995 of OV121082.1, forward strand.
GCCAAAATATATATAATATAATCTTCTTAAGTCAACTATTCATTCAATGATGCTGACACTCTTTCACAATATGTATATAGTGAGATTAAGTATCACATTTCTAGATATTAAGATATTTTTGTCACAACTATAATGGCCAGTACTCAAGTGGGCAATAAAGCAAAACATTATATCTGTTTGCTTTTCAAAAGTCAAAGAAACTGTCATATAATTTCAATTATAAAGCTTATAAATTTTCTTCTACAATGTAAATCAAATGCAAAATCTGTATGCCAATTTTGTGCAATAAATTCTAGAGAAAAAGTTTAAAAGAACATTTACAGTTGGACAAAAACTTTTTCCAATAATTAGAATTAGAGTTTTTCTTCTAAGAAGAAATCCAAATAGTAATGACGCTTGCTGTATATTTCCCCTTAGAATGGTTTAAAGTTTTAATTTAACAAACAAAGAGTATCCTGGGAAGAATCAGAAGTGCCAGTGGATGAAACATTGATTGAGTATTGTGAGATTACAACTGACAAAGAACAAATTTATTCTGAACAAAATTTCATTCCTGCACTTCTACGATTACAAATTTTCACAAAAACAATGTCTGCTTTAATTCAATGTGTTTTACACTATAATTCATCATTCTCAACGGCATAAACCAACTACTTAAAACTTTGGAATGTTTCATTGAGGCACAGAATTAAAAGAAATTAAAAATAATTTTTTTTAAATATTAAAAATAAAATTGTTGAAAAATTATTGGTTAAACAATTTTACTAAACAATTGTTACTTTGACAATTAATTTTCTTTATAACATTCATACAACTTTTGGGCTGGAATATAAAGTTTTCAACTTAAGAAAATTTATACTTTTAAAGACATCCAAAGCGCAACGGGGCCCACATAAGTGTTGCCATGATAACGAAATCGGAATGGTTTATAAATTTTCTCATTTTACTAGAAGCACTTTAGCCAGTTCTAAGCAACATATCTACAGTTTTAGCATTATGTTTAGAATGGAATGATCTTATTCTGCAAGTTACTTCTAGGAACTGATAGGAATGACTTGCCATCACAAGACTCACACAATTAGGCATAGGATTCATAATGATGACAATTTTGTTAGTGTTATAATTTCTTGATAAATGATTCTATTCCATTTCATTCACAAAAAAACACCCAAAAAACAATCTGCTTCACAGAGATTCATGAGTAGGTGAGCAATGTTTAAGATGTCACAAACCACAAAACATTAAAACTATTGCTAAATATTTCTTATGGCAAAAATGCACATGTGCACTTATGAAAATATGACACTTTGTTTTACAATCAACAAACAAAGCTCTCTCACCATGGTTTGGAAACAGGAGTGCAGAAGAACGAGGAATGGAGGCTTGTTGGGCAGAGCAAGGACCCGTTTTTCAATCATCGTACATTCTACGTCATCATCCTGAATGATGACATCTTTCTTCAAAATTTTGATTGCATACAATTCGTCTGTTCCTTTTCTTTCTGCTAACACTACCTGCAATGGGAAAATTCATCAGATGATTAAACATCGATTTCTTACACAAATGCTTTGGATAATCAATAAAATAATTTCCGTCAAGTTAAGATTTCCCCACTGTTCTTTGAGCTTAAAGAGGACACCACCATATAGGAGAACTAATAACTAATAAAATATTAAACTAATAAAGCGATGAGGAGTTGATTAAATGTACAGTTTTGATTGACAATCAGATGTTTTTAATCATTTAACTTCCATATACTTTTTAATATTTGATAAGTGTCGTGTGAAAAAAGTTCATGGTTTTTAGTGTAAAATTTTATGCATTAACATCAAAAGAAAAACAACAGAGTAACATTTGAATATGTAAAGAAACAATTACACAGTCAATTTGCTTTGGAGCCTCCTGTTTAGTTTAGGTGGATATCCTTTCTGGAAATTTATTACTAAAAAATTCCTAACAAAGACTCCAAGTTACCAATCAATGAGGGTAACCAACTCACCTTTCCAAAACTACCTTTTCCTAAAACAGTAAGAAAGTTGAAATCACTGGCGCGTACAATGTCTTGTCGACTGACGTTCTGAGCTCGATCTTGAGGTTCCATTTTTCTAACATTGTTTTCTCTCTGAACCTGAAAGCAACAAAGTCATTTATAATAATTTCTAAAAAAAATTCTGTAAATATTCCATCAAAAATGTTTGTTTTACTTACCTCATCGTCAATAACCATGTTGAATGTTGCTTCAATGAACTCCAACTTGTCATGAAGTTAAAACACAACTCCAAAACTCTCAAAGTAAAATCCATTAACTCCTAAGCACCGGTTTAAGACAATCCATATCCTTTCTGCAACTGATTGAGCTCAAAACATATGATACCAGCACACAAAACAGACCTCAATTAAGGTTTCAATAAACGAGGTTTTCATACATTATCTTCTCCTGTTAATCATACGTCATTTAAATGTCTCAAATCATTTAAACACACAAATTGAGAGTCTTTCGTTAAATTTTCTTCTGAAGTATATGTCATCAATACGCTGTGTTGAAATGTTTAGAGGACTCCTCTGTCCAAAATGCCACAACCGTTACCAAATAAAGTTTCCGATTTATTGCACTCGGAATGAAAATATCCAAACACATAACCACAAAAACACAGAATTCCACTCAGGTTAAGTTTTTCCGAAAACGTGAACCGCATAACAATCAACATTCCATCAGAAACATCTCGCTACATGCAACCCCAAATCTCTTGAAACTTGCATGGAATCAACATCAATGTGACATTAGTTCACCATCACATATGTCACTAAGATCTGCAATGTACATGAAATTGACGATATGCAGTTTCAGCAGACAGGCACCCAATCAAACAGCATGATCCACGTCTCTAGTACTTGAATGCATACATGCCATATGGCCACCCTCAATAAGGCAGAAGTATAGAAATAATTAATTGATTTTGGGTCCATAGAATTGCGATTCTCCATATTGACATGGCTGATGACTCTGGAAGGGTGTAACAGTTGAACAATTCCATCAACTTGACTTTCCCATCAGAAGATATTTTGTTTACGCTATTAAGTTCATAATCTGGAATGATTGACAATGAACTGAATGAGCAGAGCTTGTTGATATTACTGATGAATTAATATGTCAAGGACATCAATATTTACTGAAAAAACAGGTTATTTAATGTCTTCACTTGCTTCATTTGACATAAGTGTGTCATTGAGTCTTTTTGATTACAACAAACATCAATGACAAATCACTAGTTTCTTGTAAGCTGAAACTACTAAATCTTTTTACATCATTGAATTTTTAATAGATAAGAATGAATATCTTGCATCATTAATATCCTATTATATCCTAAATATCAATGGATGTGTTATACTAGGATCTTACTGCAAACATAAGAGATCAGCTCTAAAGTACTTTGAACAAAAGTGAAACTGTAAATCCAGATTATTTTTCATTCAGACAGTTTTGATAAATCATTGTTTGCCGGAAAATAATCATTATTCAAACTTCTGTAAGGAAATAAAAAATAAAATCAATATCAAATTGAGTAAGATCTAAATCAATCAATCCCAATTAGTTTGAAATTTCCCTCATGTAATCCTTATTTTTCTCTCAATCATTGAAATCAATTCAAAATAAACAAGTTTTTATGTTCAAAATGTTAAAAAACATGAATTAGGCTCCTTTCTAAATCAAAACAAAATGCACTATATTGTTTACACTCTTAACTCTTTAACACCTTATCTATCTTTTAAGAAAATCCCCTAAAGCCCCTAAGCCCCTAAAGTGAGCTTGATGAATAATGATAAGTAATAGAAAGCCAGAAAATTGCAACTCTATAAACAAATGAAACAAAGTATATTCTTATCCTCAAGACAATTAGAAACATGTCAACGACAATAAGTCTATCATGATTTCACACATCTGATTCTAGAAATTGATGGCTGAAGTGCTTTAAACCCCAAGCAGGGCCCATAACCTCCTGAATGATTGACAGCTATGTACATGTGGCTTGCTACCCTTTGCACATTAGTCCAACAGCAGGATAGGCTAAGTACAAGTCTCTGGAGAAGCTAAGTACGACTCTCACGGGACGGATGCGCACCGTCACAATTATTAACATGTCCAATTTATAGTGCAATGTACACAGGTGGCCCCTTCTCACCCCACAATTACAGCACAGCTAATCATATCCTTGTCTGCCGCATCATGAAATTGATCCATGTCAATTTCGGTGTGAAAGTGACAAGTTTGTAGAAGCTACCTGCTGCCTGGGTTAGGCCAAGGATGAAAAGGTTTTCAAGTGGCTTACAACTTTTTTGCAGCCCTCATGATGAAAGCAAATCGTTATTGATTTTGGCCTTAAATGAAACCTTACCCAATGAAGTCAGGTAAATCTATAAAACAGGATCCCCTCCACAGACAACCCCAAAGGTAAAATTTCATTAACAGGTAAATTATACCAAACTTCTTGTCAATAATGAGGAAACTTTTTCATAATGACATTTTTAGTGGCAAGTTAAATGTAATTTTGGGTAAGGAGTAAATAACATTGATGGCGATCAAAACAAACTTCTGTTGAAAAGTGGAAATGAAGGTTATGGGCTTTTACTGCCAGATTTACATCTCAAATGAGAACACTAAAGAGAAATTTGGATGCCTCATAAAATTCCAACTCGGATCAAAAGTCAGGCATTTATTCAATTTCAGGTCTCAAAGCTTGGAAGGGAAATTTCAAAATGCAAATTTCTTCCTTAGTTAAGTGGCTCAGAGAATGAAAACATTCTCGCTTCAAGTTGATCGATAAAAGTTGTCTTGCTTCGGCATCCATTCATCTTGTAACTTCTGGCTACAGATCTTTGACAGTTGTTTCCGTACCAAGCAATATAAGAACTATATTAGCTTCAAGTTGTACAATGTTCTCTTAAGAAAGAAGCTGCCGCAACAAATTGCCTTATAGAGAAACTTTCCAAAAAAAATTCCAGAAGGGATGAAGACTTTCAATCTTTTTCTAGAACTGAAATGAGGCTTCAAATCTGTCAAATGTGCCTCTATAAAAAACATATTTGCATTTAGTCTTGATTGAATTTCAAGTGTGAGAAAATGCTATTAAAATTTGGATTCATGACATATACAGACGACAACAGCTACCACCTTAAATGTTATCAACTTCTGACTGTTGTGGTAGAGTTGCTAAAGGTCACACTAAACCCTCAGGGAAAGATCAGCTAAAACAAAACTGTAGCTGAAGATAATGATGGTAGTGGAAGGTCACAGTGAGGTCACGAACAAGATAAGACAAGGTGAGACAGGTTTGGTAGGCAAGGTTAGACAGGGTATAGTTATGGTGTATGAATGGTATAATATTGTTTGGTATGGTTAGTATGACACTATGATAAAGTATGGTATGGTAAGGTGCTTTATGGCTTTGTGGTTTTGTTATAAGTATGGCATGGTATGGTATGATATGGTTTAGGGTTGTATGTATGGCAGGGCAGGGCAGGGCAGGGCAGGGCAGGGCAGGGCAGGGCAGGGCAGGGCAGGGCAGGGTGTGGTGTGGTGTGGTTTTGTATGGTGCGTGTTGTGGTGTGGTGTGGTGTGACGTGGCGTGGCGTGGCGTGGCGTGGCGTGGCGTGGCGTGGCGTGGCGTGGCGTGGCATGGGGTGGCGTGGCGTGGCGTGGCGTGCCGTGGCGTGGCGTGCCATGGCATGGCATGGCATGGCATGGTTTGGTTTGGTTTGTTGTGGTATGTGTGTGGTATGTGTATGGTGTAAATGGTGTGATTTGGTCTGGTCTGGTGTTGTGTTGTTTGCTTCAATAAAAATAGAGCCATGGGCTCTGTAGCTCATCAGACTTTTGATAGAAATAGGTGTTGTGGTTTAGACCATGGGGTCATGGGCAGTGTAGGAAAGATAGCCTGTCCCAACGTCCGAGTTATTCACAATCAAATAAAAAAGGCCCATTGCCCATTTGGGGTCAAGGGGTCACCGAACCTACAATTCAGAATCCCCATTGTCCAAGGAGTCTACACACAACTATTAAGCTATCAAGACCTTTTGGAACTGGAGAAGAAGATGAAAATAGGATTTTAAGGTTTTGACCCCTGTGACCCCATTTGGGGTCATGGGGTCACCAAACCTACAATTTAGAATTCCCAGTGTCCAAGGAGTCTTCACACAATTTTTCAGCTCTCTAGACCTTTTGGAACTAGGGAAAAAGATTAAATTAGGTTTTTTAGGTTTTGACCCCTGTGACCCCATTTGGGGTCATGGGGTCACCAAACCTACAATTTAGAATCCCCGTTGGCCAAGGAGTCTACACACACCTTTTCAGCTCTCTAGACCTTTTGGAACTGGAGAAGAAGATGAAATTAGGTTTTTCAGGTTTTGACCCCTGTGACCCCATTTGGGGTCATGGGGTCACCAAACCTACAATTTAGAATCTCCAGTGCCCAAGGAGTCTACAGACAACTACTCAGCTCTCTGGACCTTTTGGAACTAGGGAAAAAGATTAAATTAGGTTTTTTAAGTTTTGACCCCTGTGACCCCATTTGGGGTCATGGGGTCACCAAACCTACAATTTAGAATCTCCAGTGCCCAAGGAGTCTACACACAACTATTCAGCTCTCTGGACCTTTTGGAACTAGGGAAAAAGATTAAATTAGGTTTTTTAGGTTTTGACCCCTGTGACCCCATTTGGGGTCATGGGGTCACCAAACCTACAATTTAGAATCTCCAGTGCCCAAGGAGTCTACACACAACTATTCAGCTCTCTGGACCTTTTGGAACTAGGGAAAAAGATTAAATTAGGTTTTTTAGGTTTTGACCCCTGTGACCCCATTTGGGGTCATGGGGTCACCAAACCTACAATTTAGAATCCCCGTTGGCCAAGGAGTATACACACACCTTTTCAGCTCTCTAGACCTTTTGGAACTGGAGAAGAAGATGAAATTAGGTTTTTCAGGTTTTGACCCCTGTGACCCCATTTGGGGTCATGGGGTCACCAAACCTACAATTTAGAATCCCCGTTGGCCAAGGAGTCTACACACACCTTTTCAGCTCTCTAGACCTTTTGGAACTGGAGAAGAAGATGAAATTAGGTTTTTCAGGTTTTGACCCCTGTGACCCCATTTGGGGTCATGGGGTCACCAAATCTACAATTTAGAATCTCCAGTGCCCAAGGAGTCTACAGACAACTACTCAGCTCTCCGGACCTTTTGGAACTAGGGAAAAAGATTAAATTAGGTTTTTTAAGTTTTGACCCCTGTGACCCCATTTGGGGTCATGGGGTCACCAAACCTACAATTTAGAATCTCCAGTGCCCAAGGAGTCTACACACAACTATTCAGCTCTCTGGACCTTTTGGAACTAGGGAAAAAGATTAAATTAGGTTTTTTAGGTTTTGACCCCTGTGACCCCATTTGGGGTCATGGGGTCACCAAACCTACAATTTAGAATCCCCGTTGGCCAAGGAGTCTACACACACCTTTTCAGCTCTCTAGACCTTTTGGAACTGGAGAAGAAGATGAAATTAGGTTTTTCAGGTTTTGACCCCTGTGACCCCATTTGGGGTCATGGGGTCACAAAATCTACAATTTAGAATCTCCAGTGCCCAAGGAGTCTACACACAACTTTTCAGCTCTCTGGACCTTTTGGAACTGGAGAAGAAGATTAAAATAGATTTTTAAGTTTTTGACCCTTGTGACCCCATTTGGGGTCATGGGGTCACGAAATCTACAATTTAGAATCCCCATTTGCCAAGGAGTATGCACATAAAATTTCAACTCTCTAGAGTCATTGGTTCTGGAGAAGAAGTCGAAAAAGTGAAAAGTTTACGGATGGACGGACAGATGGACGGATGGACGGACGGATGGACGGACGCCTTGCCATGCCATAAGCCCATCGGGTCTTTCAGACCTGATGAGCTAAAAAGTGGAGTTATGTGGAGTGGTAAGATGTAGTATTCCACAGTATTATGAGGTCTTGATGAATATCAGATAAGGCACAGCTGATGGTAAGGTGACAGTGATGATAATTGTTATTTAAGGTTAATTGTGAGTTGAGGTGATGGTAAGGCGATGGTTAGGTTAAGGTCACCAAGAAGAGAAACGCTTAAAAATTCATCATCGATCATCAACCTGCAACACTCAATCTGTTTTGGGCCTAAAGTGAGACACAGCTCTGACACTAACTGTTAAAATGGAAAACCCTCAAGTCAATAAACATCTTATTCTAAATAGTTCTGAGAAGTTTTTTAAAACCAAGTAAAGCTCAAATTTCAAACTTTAAATTGAAAAATTCTTCAAAGCAATTCAGTCCTTAAAACACCACTTCCACAACAAACACTAAGCTAATCAATAATCCTCCTTCAAGACAAAAACATCCTGCAATTTGTATCAATAACAAATCAATAGCAACTACCCTCTTACAGGATTAATAAACTTTAAGGTTCAATCTGCTTCAACAAATACAAGAAATGGAATCACAAGAAATGTGTAGTTAATGCCTCAATGGAAACAGCTGCCTGATATTGACAACATCGATATTCCATTAACAAATATGAGAAAACCACCATGTCAGAGTTAAGCCCTGTTAACACACTGCAACTTGTAGTTACAACTTCAGGTTGTTCAAAATAGCATGAGATTCAAGTTGCAACAACTATCCATTGTAAATGCAGTAATTGAAGTTGGCCAGCTCAAGATGTGCCATAAATAGGAGACCAGAACAGGAACAAAAACAGGGATAAGAATAAGAATAAGAACAAGAACAAGAACAAGAACAAGAACAAGAACAGAAACAGGAACATAAACAGAAACAGGAACAAGACTTGAACCACACTTTTTGTAACCAGACTTAAGACAGTAATGATTTCTCTAACCTAATGTATTACTGTGTCAAAAATGACTGTGGTGTCAAAGTCGAAAGTTATTGAACTCTTCATAAACAAAACCATGTTTTGGTGCTGACAAAAAGCTGGAATATGTACTGTATGAAAATAAATATTTTGAGTCGAAGTTTCCCCCATTTACTATGGACATAAATTCAACAGGGTCAACATAGGTCAGAACATCATGCTCTTTTTATGCCAAATAGTTTTGTCGAAATATTTGATAAACACAAAGTAATTTCATATGGTAATTTCCTAAATTCCAAACGATTCTTAATGTAGGAATTAATACCAAGAAATGTTCTTACTTATACACAGTAGTTACTTTGATTGATAGGTAGGTTTACTGCTTCATTTCAACATCAATAATATTTTTTTAATTTCATTCTTCAAAACTATAAATAATATTTTTCAAGCCCTTAGTATACCATCCAACATTAAAAAACACTTCAGCATGAGTAATTTACAAAAACTCTTAACCAAGTTGCTGGCTGAACCTGATGACCAAAAATATCATCTGTAATTATAATTATCTGTAATCTGAAAAGTGAAGAACTCAGATGATGCCTGACCTGTACTTGAAGTTTCTTGAGCTCTTCAATTGTTGGTTCGACATCGTCGCTGACTGGAATCCCGTAAAACTCTCCCTCCTCCTGACTGAGCAGCTTGTACCAGCCGTCTGCTGGGTTCTTCAGGATCTCAGAGATTCCAAAAGACAGGGAACCCATGAAGTCGTTCCTAGAGGTTCTGTCCCAGTCCCACACCTCCATAGAGATTCTCTTGTGAGCGTCTTCTGTACCCAGGTCACTGAAAGGAAAAAATAGACATAAAGAATATTGATGCAGGACATTCCTTTTTTTGGAATCAACTACAAAACTAGCTTGAGGCCAAGATTGTTCTGGGCAAGAGCATCACTTAAGATTATTATTTCTCAGTATTTTGTAGAAGAGATTCAATTTCAAGAAATTTTTAAGGGGAAGGGAGTTAGCTCTCTTAAAGCAAGAGCACTTTTTATTTGCAATTGGGGTCAGGGGTGCAATTAACCCTCTAATTTAACCCTTTGGATTTACTTCATGATCATGATAACTAAGTTTGACTGTAATGCCCATCAAGACCATTTGAAAGAACATTGTAACCAATAGTATTCCAACAAAAGAGTAAAAGCTGGCTGAACCTGATGACCAAAATGTATGAATCTAAAATTGTTCTCTTTAACATAATAATTCCAAATAAATGACAGTCACTTAAGTCAATTTAGTAAGCATTTAAAAGATTTATCATCCAAAACTGTGTTAAACAGGACATATTTCTTGCAAGACCAGGCACTATCGGCTAGGAGACGTAGCTACAACAGAGTGATTTTAAACAAGGCCTTGTGTTCATCAACTACATATCATCATAGTGCTAGGACATCTTCAATCACAGATTTTTGCCATTAAGACTCGCAATACTATGAGGTCAAACACCTGATGAAACCTCTCTCTGACATTATAAACTTGACAATGTCTTCACCGCATTGCATTGCTAGTTGAAAAACAGTGATGCGACCATTTCCTTCAAATTTAATAAAATTGACTTCAAATGAATGATAAAATCCCATCCTTGGCAAGCCTTACATAATTGTACATCTAGAGACTTGTGTTAATATATTTGATATCTGAAGACACATTGGCAGGATTCACTAAGTATTAAAGCAAACAAAAAATCCAGAACATCGTATTTCTGCTTTTGAGGGCAAAATTCCCTTGGTCTTGACATGTATCTATACAAGTGGTGTCACTCAATCTTAACTCCTGAAACAAAATAATGGCTCAAATTTCAACAGAAGCAATGCTATTTATCCATGTTCACTTTACAAAAATTCTGCACTTTGTTCAATTAATCTGAAGGTGAGGTGAGTTGGTGTTTGACACCGCTTTCAAGATTATTTCACTTATATTGCAGCTGCTAGTAATATTGCAGGGAGAAAGCCTGCAACACCATTGTGGCTATGCATTGCGGTGAAACCTGCGAGCATTGGCTGGAACTAGCGATCCATGGGTGGTACTGTGCTGAAATTCAGTGTAGCATTGCACCCAAACCTGACTGCGTGTAGAACAGTTCTCTACTGCAGACAAAGTTACCGAGCCCCTGGCAGAATTCGAACGACAAACCTCTTGATCTGAAGCCGAACATGCTAACCACTGCGCTATCCCGCCTCCAAATTAATCTGAAACTTCTTTTCATTATCCACTTGCATGTATAAACATTTGATTTCTTCAAGTTTTCTTAGTAAACATTTTGAGATGAATAATTACATTGAGACTGAGGAGAATGAGTTGTCACTGCCACACTCTCCTACGCACTTAATTTCAACATCCCATCCAAAAAAAGTACACAAAAAAATAATTTAACATCAAGTAAGTCATCAAGTCTGCAAAAGACTACCTGAAACAAACTGAGAACCGAACCCACGAGAAACTACTAATCAAATTTGCTTTCTTCGGATTTTCTTCCACTTGATCATTATTTTCTAGAAATACTTTTTCTGGTTGTAAGTTGAGTTACATAACGTCACATACTGCTAGCATGGCACCAGATAATGATAAACTGCAATATGACTTCAAACCATCACATTTGAAAAAAATGAATGTACAACACTTCAAGGCTTTAAAAAGACATTGTTTCTCATGACAGACTGTTTGACTTTGAGACAAACTTTTATATCAAATACCAAAAATGAAAAATATATGATACATCCTACTTCCAAAATATCAAGGATTTTGTAATACTTAAATTGTCAAATATTTTTAAAACTAGAAACATAATTTGTACCATCCTCAAAATCAACTTTCTTTTTCACAAGATTTTCATATACATTTATTATATATTCAATCAAATTTACCCAAGCTGCATCTGAGTCAAATTCAACCAACAAGCCATAGCTAACATCACAAAACTCTATCACTGTAAAAAGAACAAGAGAAATTAACTAAATTATATCAAATTAGTGGTCTTCTAAAGAAATATCTTTCATAAGTATTTCCATTTCTTACCTTCAGCTTTTTATAAATCAAATTATCCAAAGAAATACAGTTAATCATTTGAAGAAAAAAGCTATCTTCAGAAATATCCTGACTTATTAGTCACAATGCAAAGATAATACAGTTTATTGATTTATGGAATATAATAAATTCTTAACAAAATAATATGTACAGATAAGGACAACAGAAAGTTAATTAAAGGAGCAGTAGAACGATATTTAAGATAAACAAAGTGATATAAAAAAAATGAAAATTAAACGGTTTTTAATCAAAAGAAGCAGCTTTGAAACAGACACATGATCTGTCTAATTATGCAAATCCATTATCTTCCATATATTATTAAAAGGTGTTTGTAGAAAAATGGCCGCCAGTGCATATTGCTTACTACTAGAATTAAGGATGATCAGTTTGAGTATTTGATGTTTTGGCACTGTGAAGATAATTCATTGGCATAACTTATATCATTGTGGAACTTTGAAGTAATAAATCATTGAAAGGATTGTGCTCCAGCCCCTTTAAGTTCACAGGCTACTGCCCCTTTAAATTCACAAGATCTTTTACTCTTCTTAAACTGGCCAATGAGCTTGTGACCATAGTTCTGAAAATTGAACATGTAGCCATATGAATAAAAGTATTAAATTCTTGTTACTTGAATTATGCTGTTGATACCTCCTCTATCTTTAATTCTTACAGTCAAGTATCTATGAAATTAATCAAGCACTAAAGAAGAAAAAGTGAATCACTGGAAGTTGGAAACTGAAGACTATCCAACTCCACCATCCTTCCCAATGTGGATGAAAACTGCCTGCTGCGTACCATGACTCATTCAAATTCATTCAATTTGATCATGCCATTACTTCTGCATTCCTTCAAGACATGTATTCTGAAACAGTTCTCTAACTAAAGTACGATTTACAGGCAGCATGACGATAAATCTCAATAAGATTGCAGTTTCCCTGAGCAGAAAACTAGATAAAGCAGACGGGAAAGAAAGAATAAATTCCCGAAATATCTCAGTGAATCCTGGGATAAAAAGACTCTTGTTATTTCTACATACTAAGGTTTTCTTTTCTAATTGATACTGAAAGACGAAAGTCTCCAAATCAACATGGGCTGAAAAACTATTTTTAGAACAAGATTAAAACTGTAGTCTGCGGAAGGCGCAAGTCCAAAAAGGTAAATATTTGACCGAAATATTTCAGATATACAGAAAAAAGAAATGATAAAAAATTATTGGATAGTATTTAAAGTAAACTCATATGGAGAAGTAAATGGAGAAAATTTTAATTTCTTTAAAAACATTCATGTCAAATGGCTATACTCACAGAAGAAATGAATCACCAAAAACTACACTGTAGGTATCTGCAGGAAATAGCCAAAACACAGGAGGGTTTTTTGATATTTGTCTCATTGTACTGACTTAACATGAAAAGAAGGGGACATCATTAGTTGCTTTATATAGCCATCTAAGGATAGAAAATGATTCTGAGACAAATTAAAAGAAAACTTAGTGTTGTAGAAGCACAGCCAGGTTTCCAATCATATCTGGCTAATACATCTGAATGATTGAAAGAAATATGTCTGAATTGCAGGTATCAGGCAAACTCATCCACTGTACTAATCAAAAGAGCATCTCAGACCATTAATGTATCCAACACAGCTCCTTTCAGTCAGCCATTACCAACGGTTCCAGTTGATGTCTTCAGTCAGTCATTACCAACGGTTCCAGTTGATGTCTTCAGTCAGCCATTACCAACGGTTCCAGTTGATGTCTTCAGTCAGTCATTACCAATGGTTTCAGTTGATGTCTTCAGTCAGTCATTACCTACAGTTCCAGTTGATGTCTTCAGTCAGTCATTACCAACGGTTCCAGTTGATGTCTTCAGTCAGTCATTACCAATGGTTCCAACTGATGCCTTCAGTCAGTCATTACCAACGGTTCCAATTGATGCCTTCAGTCAGTCATTACCAACGGTTCCAATTGATGCCTTCAGTCAGTCATTACCAACGGTTCCAGTTGATGTCTTCAGTCAGTCATTACCAATGGTTCCAATTGATGCCTTCAGTCAGTCATTACCAACGGTTACAGTTGATGTCTTCAGTCAGTCATTACCAATGGTTCCAATTGATGCCTTCAGTCAGTCATTACCAACGGTTCCAGTTGATGTCTTCAGTCAGTCATTACCAATGGTTCCAACTGATGCCTTCAGTCAGTCAGTCCAGTTGATGTCTTCAGACAATACACTTTAACTGTGTTTTCTCCAATCATTGTAGAGGTGAAATTAATAGCCAAAATAGACCCTAACACTCACCAAAACAAGCCCTTCACTTCATGGACCAAAAACTTATCCAACACGACTACTTCTATAGAAGGATCAGCAAATCATTTCTGATTCAGTTCAAAACACTCATGTCTTCAGACAATCAACTTCTACTGTGCGTCTTTGAATTACTGCAAAGTTGCTACACTAGACAATTATATTCATCAAACCAAGCCCTTAACTTCATTGACCACAAATGTATCCAGCACAGCTATTTCCTGTCATAGTAGGGACCAGCAAATCATTAGCATCAATTCAAGTCAAAATGAGGAGTGAATTCAAAATAGATGAGGTTTATCATCATCACTATTTTACATCATTAAGGAAGACATGAAAATGTAATGACATCAAACCATGGTGACCTCAAAATGTCATTACATCACCAAAATAGCAGTCAAAGGGTAGTGCAGAGTAAAGTTTCATTGAAATGTAACGCAAATAGTTTAGGATGATGAATAGCCCCCTAGCCTTGGTCTTTGCAAGCCTCGGATATTTGTAACTTTCACAAACTCGTGTTGAAATATTTGGTATCAGAGGACACTTCATTTTCTCTATTATCATTCAAAATGATCATTTAGAATGAGTTAATCCTACTTTCATCTCAAAGACAGTACGTGATAGGAAAGGTGTTTGTTGTGATAAAAATCCAAAGACACTTTGAATACATATTATACAAGCTGTCAGTAAGATTATACTCAACACGGTAAGGAACTCAAAATGACAGTTATTCAATATTAAAAGGAAGACTTGATAATTAATTGAGTGATTTATTTCCGACACAATTTGGGGAAAGAAATATTCTTGGCCATGAAAGGACAGATCCAAAGCTCTTTGTATGGTCGGAGTTAGATCCAACAAGGGTATGAGCAACAATAAATGTGAAAATTGTGTTCGGGTAATGAACAAGTCTCAAGATGGTCTTCGTGATAGATTGACTGTTATCCTGACAAGGGTCCTTAAAACTACTAAGCAGCGACAGGATAATTACTGAGAAAATACCACTTCATGATTGTAATATTGACAGTAAGATATCAAGAAGATTTGTAAATCATGAACATCTTTTCAACTTTCTCACAAGCCGGTTGAGCCTATATATGAATTCAATCTATACAGTATATTACATTGATATGAAAAAAAGACACTTTAGATAGTTCAAATATAATGACTTTACAGTGAAAATAAAGTGAAATGAAAAACAAGGTTTTCTGCACAGATAGAATTTAATTTTTAAAATTGGCTTTAGTTTTCAAACATTAGTATTATTTAGTGAAATGCATTTCTATTTCATACAAATCTAATTTTCATTGCAACCTGGCTGAAACGTTTATATAATATAAAGAATTTAAAGGAACAAAAAATCATCCAGAACACATGTACCTTTATGCACACATAGTTTTAAAAACACAAAATGAAATAAAGATCAACAAAACAGAAATATCTGACATTTTAAGGACAAACTTCTTATTAAAGCAGCAATTCAATATAATGGCAAAATAAATTGTCATTGGTATTTCAGATAAAACCAAATTGCACATTTGATGTAGAGGAAAATATCATTAAAATATCAATTCCATGTAATGGTCAAACAAAAAATTTCTAAACTAAACAAAATAGATAACTGAAAGAGAAAGCCATTATATGAAACAAATGAGAAAAAATGTCAAACATTTTACTATAAAAATACCACCTCAAAAGAGGTTTTTAAAGTTAAATGTTAAACACGCAAATATGTGGGTTGTTCTTGTAGACACAAAGTTAAGGCAGGCAATTTTGTCACACACAGCCAAGACAGTTAGTTTTGCGACTTAATATCTTAACTTTATAGTGAGAGAATTCAATAGACTAGTAAACAGAGACTAAGAAAGCTACACTCTTTCTACACACAAGCATGAAAGCTTATTTAAAGACTTGATATTTTACATCATACTCTACTTAATAGACATCTATAAAGAGACTAAGAAACCTAAACTCTTTCTACACACAGCCAAGACAGCTAATCAAGATACTTGATATTTTCTCTTTAGAAAGGTTTTTTCTTCTCAAAAGGCATCAAAACAGAGGCTCAGAAACCTACACTCTGTCTACACACAGCCAAGACAGCTACTTTAAGGAATTGATATTTTCACCTTTAGAGTTTATTTTTTACTCAATAGACATCTAAACAGAGGCTCAGAAACATACCCCCTTTTACGCACAATCAAGAAAAATAAGGACTTGATTTTTTCTCTTTTGAAATTTATTTCAATTTCAATAGACATTGAGAAAGAAGCTCAGAAACCAACGCCCTTTCTCACATAGCCAAGACAGCTAGTTTTGCTTGATAGTTTCACTTCATAATAATAATAATAACATTTCTTTATTACCCCGAAGGGAATTCAGTTTGTATCATTACAGATCTTGAACATAAAGGAACATACATGTGCTACATGAACAAACACATCATATTAATTCAAAGATCATTTAACAGACGACCACTGAAAGGAATGAATGGATTTTTACCTCTCTTGGTTTTATAACAGAGTAATGGTTTTATAACAGAGTAATAATTTCTTCTTAGAGTATTGTACTACTTACAAGCTGAAGGATTCATTCCACTCAGGGTTGAGTGTAGATTTGACTGTTTTCGTCTTCTTCTTTGACTTGTTAGATTCATCTGGAATGAGCTTCACTTTGACGTAAGGATCTGCTAGACCGTTTGGGTCCATAGGGGGCAGGTTACGGGCCTCACGCACTGAAACAGGTTAAACTTATATCATATTTGAACCTTTAACCTTCTATCATCAGATACAATAATATCTTGGGTTAGACACACTGAAATAGGTTTAACTTATATCACATTCTAAACCTTTAACCAACAATCATCAGGTTAAACTTATATAAGATTCAAAGCCATTAACCCTCTATCATCAGATACGGTTACACACACTGAAACAGGTAAAAATTGTATCAGATTCAAAACCTTTAACCCTCTATCATCAGATTCAATAATATCTTGGGTTAGATTCACAGTACAGGTTACACTTATAACAGATTCAAACCTTTAACCCTCTGTCAACAGATTTATATATTATAATATCTTGGGTTACACACACTGAAACAGGTTAAACTTATCTCAGACTCAAAACCTACAACCTTCTATCATCAGATACAATAATATCTTGGGGTACATGCATTCACTGCAACTGGTCAAATTATATCAGATTCAAAACATCAAAAGGATCAAATGGACAATATTCTTTTGCCAATGCCAAAAGAACAAACTGCCAATAATTTTCTTGATAAGCAGTTTTGTAATTAATGACATTTTTAAAAAACCTTTCACTAACCACATCGTCAAATCATTTCTAATGATAATGAACTAACATCTTCATTTCACAACAGACAATGTTCATGTCAGGTTTTCAGTAAAATGTGAAAATAAATCTAAAAAATATTAAAGCATAAAAAATATTTACCAGACAAATCTTTTTATCAAAAAAAACACAATTGAGCTGGCTGTAAAAATATGATACAAGGTTCATCCCATTATTACATTCTTAATGGACCTTCATTTTCTTTTCCATCTAAATGATTGATTATTCAAAGATTCTTCTCACAGGAATCAGGGTATCAGGTTGCTTGAACATGAATGAAAACTTCAAATCAAAAGGATATAATAAGATTGATCATAATACTGAAGCATTGTCGGAAAATAGGAAACTTTTTACTTTTTTATTAGGTTTAACATAGATGACCTATATCAAACAAACAATGAATCAATCACTCTGTTTACAGTGTCTGCCCTACAGGAGCTAATTCATATCTCAGAAGATATCGCATTGCGTCTCAAAAATGATGAAAACAGCTTTTCCATCTTTGATCTGCTGTCATTACAAATTTCAACTCACAAAGACATCATACGAAGCTTATGTATATTCACTATCAAAGCAGCTACAGGGACAGGAAAATCTCATTTAGTCGACAAATTTTTCATAACATAATCAATACATCATACTTTGAATGTACTTTGCCATTAATGGAACAAACATGGCTGTCAAACAACAGGCTATCAAAACCATCACTAAATATATAATTTCAAGTTTGTTCCAAGAAATTTTAGATTTCTTTAATTTTGCTAAGACCAATCTCTTTTGGAACTTTTTTCAGAGAAGAATTAAAAATATTACTCGTGAGTCTCTTTTGGACTTTTTGCATGTAGAATACAATATATATTTCATGTGTGTAAAAAAAAACTTGCTCATTTCTTTTTCATATGGATTTTTTACAAATACCTTTTTATGTTATTCCCTTTGAATACTTTTTGCATTGTAAATTACAGCACATATTTTATGTGAGTAATAATCTCTTTAGGCAATTATTACATTCAATTTAGAAAACTTATATCGTATGAGTAACTATCTCTTGCAATACTTTTTGCATGTACATTACAAAACCTATCTAATATGAGTAACAAACTTTTTGTGATATTTTCTGACAATACTTTTTTAATGTAAATTGAAAAAACATATTTCATGTGAGAAACTATCTCTCACAGCCTTTTTTGTATGTAAATTACAACACAAAGTTCACTATCTCTTTCAGTACTATAGAATGTAAATTACAGAGATAAGAATCAATAAAACCCAATAAACACTGAAAATCTTGGGGGTAACCCCCATAAACTTTGTGTTGCAAATTAACATCGATCTCAAAAACATTAAAAAAATCCTGGAAATCTGCGGAAAATCCTAATGTCTGAAATTACAAGACATATTTCACAACTCTTTCAGTACTATAGCATGTAAATTACAAAACATATTTCTTGAACCAATCCTTTTGATGACTGTTATTAAAGAATAAAGTTCATGTTGATGAAATCATTATTGTTCCGTGCAACTATCTAATTTGTTTTGGCCTCAAGGAGACAGCTAGGCTTTGACAGATTGAATGAAATACGAGTCCACATATGAAATAGATTTGTATGAATTTCTATTTTGGGTATTATTGATAATTTTCAAAGCAATTCAGAGATTGTATTTTCCCTTCAGCATTTGAGATTGATTGACAAAAAAGCTGGTTTGTTCTTACTTTTTACACCAGCTTCAAGCTTGTATGTTCGTAATCAATATTGGGAAGAAGAACAGAAAACAAGGATTGAGACTGATTTCCATTTTGTAAGGATTATTGCACTTAACTAAAGAAGAAAAACATACAACTTTCCATCAATTTGTGATACATTTATTTTTTAGTGATACTGTTTTACGTAAATATACTTTTGTGATCAACAATAAAATCATTAGATTTCATCAATGGAGAATCCAAATTTATTCTCTTTCTTTGGGTCCTTCATTAAATAATGGTCCTAAAGTAATATATTAAGAGTGTTGGAAATTTTTTGTGGGTATTGCTAATAAAAACATAAAAAATATACCTGTGAAAATGATTTTTAAATATATGTTTCAAAATTTACTGTTTATGATGATTAACTTTAAACATAAAGGATATTTAATTGATTGAACACTCCAATTCAATAATTTTTCAAAATGAACTTTTTGCATTTGTAGCATGGTCATGTTGGTTCATTGTTATGATTAAGATGACTTGTAAAGATCTTCTGCAATATTGAAACACCTTCAAATATAACTACATACACATAAAATCCACAAAATTTTGACAATTTGGATTTTAAATGGCCGAAGACTATGGAACCGTATTCTGTATCATATTTCCATGATGTCATTGTTCCTATATTATCAGCTGAGATGGTTTGTATTTTGTTGTCATTTTGTGACTACAAATAAGTGTCCTACTTTCTTAAAGAGGCTGACCTATCGGCCTACGGTCGCCATCTTGTTTTGAGGGAAATGACATAAAAAAGGGGCTGTAGCTTTTTCTAACTTAATAACATTTTAAAAATATACTATGTGTATGGAAAGACTTTACACAAATTAACAAATAATTTATGATACGACTAATCAACATTGACGTGGCAAGGTTTTTCACGCACGTCTGTTGTGAAATAAACTAAAATGCTACACTCAGTAACATATTTCAACTGAATTATGTTTCAATAATGTACAAATAACATGTACATGTTTGTATAAACTGGAATGTTGCCTCTAGCAACAAAAAACCCCAGAGAGTCTGTCCTTTTATGTTTTAAAGAGATTAGCTATTGCAGTCAATCTTTATGAACGGTGTGATTCTTCAGAAAGTACATACTGTTGCTTAAAAGAATCATTTCAATGCTAAGTAGTTCAGTAGAGCGACAACACAGAAGTACAATATAGAGATTCAGAACTAAAACCAAACAATGACAATTGTCAATTGGTCAAACATGATTTTGGACACTAATCCGAAGAAGTTGAAGATATTTCAGTTGATGGTGTTCGAAAATTATTATTCATGTAAAAGGTAATAGTACCATTAACCTTTTGACACACCCAAATATAAGAATGCATGTTGATCAGTGAAATCTTGAAAAATGTCTTCAATTGAATTTCATCATGATCTGTTTTGACACTAAGGAGAGCCGCAAAAAAATCATGGAGCGTCTTTTTCAGGAACACAAAGCAAAGAGGGTAAGACAAATGTTCAAGACCCAATTCACCAACAGTGATACTGTTAGCAGAACTCCATGATGTTTACCCAGAGCTCTGCTAGAGAATAATATTTACCATCAATCCTCAATTTTCCATTTTCATGTTGGATTTTGAGATTAATCCTTCCTCTTCTCTCTGTATGATCGATTCCACACAGTTTGGGGACGTTCTTCTCGCATCTCTTGTGCACATTCATGTCACATGCTGCAAGAAAATAAAAATATATTGTAAAACTTTCCACTTTGTCTACGTTCATGTCACTTACTGCAATGAAAGAAAACATATTTTGAAACTTTCCAAAACGAAAACTTAGTATGTTTATTCCACATAATGAAATGAAATAAAACATATTTTTAAACTTTCCAATATAAAAATTTAGTTTGTTTATTCCACATGCATAAATGAAATAAAACATATTTTGAACTTTCC
Organism: Phorcus lineatus; assembly: GCA_921293015.1. NCBI lineage: Eukaryota > Metazoa > Mollusca > Gastropoda > Trochida > Trochidae > Phorcus > Phorcus lineatus. The sequence continues at coordinate 35,132,254 of OV121082.1, forward strand.
AATATCAAAATTCAGTTTGTTTATTCCTCATGCTGAAATGAAATAACATATATTTTGAAAAATTCAAATTTAGAAATTTGTCTTTGGAGATGGTTGTTGAGAATGATTAATTTTCTAGTAATCATTTGCTTTCATTTTTTCATTAGATAATTTCAAAATTGGTCTATTTCCACATAAAATTTGCGTAAAAAAAAAGTTGGAAACTTATTTAATTATAATGCCATTACTGGTCTGAAGAGTTGATTTTGTGGGAATGTTCATAGCATTTCAATTACACTATCATTATCATATTCGTCCATTTCAAATGTTGCAACCAAGAATAAAACCCTAGGGCGCATCACTCAAAACCTCACTTCTCAGCTTAAAACTTGGAGAAATAAAATGAATTCAAATAAATTTGCATGTCAGTGAAGGATTGGTTGGAAGAAAGGCGAAGCAAGCATAGTCAATTATCATAACAACGTGGTGCAGTAGTTAGCGCGGGCCTCTTATGGCAAAGGCCTGGGTTCGAATCCCAGTTGAGACACAAAAAGTTTATAACATCAGCCCCATACTTTGTCCAAATTGCACTCAGTTCATCCAAACAAAAAAACAGGGATGGACTGACCTTAACTGACGCGCTTAACACTAAGTAGCAGCTTTGAGATTACACTTCCCTCAGGGAAATGATGTAGGTAGCGCTTTGAGAAAGTATGAGTACGTTGAAAAGGCGCCATATAAATATCCACATTATTATTATCATTATTCATTCTAAAAGCATTACTTCTGATGTTCTCAGTACAATAGACACAACAACCTTTTGGAATCATTTAACAAACAGTCACAGATGTTTCTGAAAGATAATCAATGAAGTTTTCCATTTATATGTCATATTTGAAATATAACTTTAATAATAAAATATGAAGTCTGAAAATGTGTCTCAAATTTTCCAGAAGAGTAATAACGTTATCAAAAGGTGGCAACAAATAAATCCCTTATTCTGCTTATTTTGGTGGCTTGTACCATTCATATTGTATCAACGTATGTACAAGTTACATTGTATCAACATATGAATTATCTATTTGTATCATTGAAGGGCTTTCAGAATTGATGCACATGAAGACAAGATTTTCTGAATAAAAACCTGTGAAATTCACTATGATCTCTTTGTATAAATACGAGATAACGGATAAATGTATTCTCTTTCCTTGTTCTCTCTTGTCTTGTTTTGAAATAATCACAATCAACAAGTAAGGCAACAAAAAATATTTAGTTGATTCACGGAATATTCTCACATGATTTTGACAAATTTGAAAAAAGCAAAGCTACTCAGGGATGAAGATAGACAAGCGGTTTTGCGACCTCTTTAATGATTGTTGAGGGAGATGGGAAGTGATGTGTATGTTTATTTTGAAGGTAGAATACATCCAATACAGAAAGTCTCAGGGATGAAGATAGACGAGATTGTGCGACCTCTTTAATGATTGTTGAGGGAGATGGGAAGTGATGTGTATGAAGCATAATGAAGCTGGGTGTCAAACAAGTGCTTATTTCCCCTGCATCGTCTCAACAACCGCTCACATTGTCTACCGTGATACAGCACTGATAGCTAGTTAGAAGGAAGGCTTTACCACTTAAACCGCATTATTCAACAAATTCTCTCGGGATGTCTCACAATGGACCTCCAAATGTCAGGGCTAAAGCTTGAGATGACTATTTCACCCCACTGATGACCACAGAGAGCTTACAGGACCAATTTGGAGACCTTTTTCTCAGACATTTATGCGTATTCTGTCACTATTTTTACATATTGAAAACACTGCTTCATTAAATCTACTGATTAGATTCGATAACATGGAATCACACAGTTATCATGATAACTCTCCTTAGCCCTTCAGGTAATAACACAGCTCTATGAATGCTTAAGTGTTGAGAATCATGAACTCATCAGAAATTAGTTAGACGTGATTGTAACAGATAATTTAGTAGTTCAAACATGCAACACAGCTCCATCAATGCTTAAGTGTTGAGAATCATGAACTCATCAGATATTAGTTGGACATGATTGAAACAGATAATTTAGTAGTTTGAACATGCAACACAGCTCCATCAATGCTTAAGTGTTGAGAATCATGAACTCATCAGAAATTAGTTAGACGTGATTGTAACAGATAATCTAGTAGTTTGAACATGCAAGCCAATGGTAGCTAGGTCTCAAGGACTGTGTCTGAAGTGGTTGTTGGTTAATTTACTAACAATCATTTTCTCTACCATGCAACAAGTTTTGATATTTTTCATCTTTTGAAATTCATCATTTTTGTAAAAATGACTCACTACCTTTAAATTTTTAAAAAGTTTAATCTAAGATGACTAAATTAAACTAAAATGTTATTGGCTGTAACTGACTAAAATTTAGTGCATGCACTAGTGGTGGATCAAGAAATTTTTAAGCGGGGTTCTCGCCAAATTTACAAGCAGTTTGTTTACCTTAAAATTACCCTTTTACCAAAGAAATGTTGCTTAACCATAGCATATCCCCTGTAATTCACAAGCTCTTGCAATATGGATGAAATGTCCAAATTAGATTTCTTTTAACCACTCCCCGGCCTCTCAAATATATATGGAGGTGTGTTCCTAAAGAAGTAATACATTTCAGGGCCAAGATCTCGTATTTAAGGTAAATACTTTGACAATATTCTATTTCATATTTTCACATCATACTAATATATATACCTGTTGCATTTTTGTTATTTTTGATAAGTTGAAGCAAACTCTCATAAACATCCTACCATTCAATAATTATAATAAAAGATGTATTATCATTATACAAGTATCAGCTTTTATCTATCAAGACATGCTACATGAAGAATCATGTATGAAATGATAAATTTGTGACTGTAGGAAATAAGTGACATAAAAATATAAAGTTGTCTAAGAAATGATAAATACTTATTACTTTTGTATCATATTTGTACTGCAGGCCTGTCTCCAATTAGTTGGAATTATGCTAAATATCAAGGGTTAAATGGAGATACAAGTCGTCATGCAAACTAAGCCATTTCCATTCTAATGTCATGGGTTAACTTTAGATGCCAGTTTTTAAAAATAGCCAAATAACGTTATTCTAATGCCCAGATGTCAAAGATTAACTAGAGATACCAGTTATCGGGTAAAGCCAACCACATTTATTCCAAGATCCGGATGTCAGGGGTTAATTTGAGACACAATCATCCACAAAAGTCAGCCATATTGCTAGATGACAATTAGCATCATATTGGTTGTCTGGGAGTAATTCTGGCCGTGGCACTGTGAGATATATTGTCTCCCCTGCTTACTGGGAGACAATTCCTGGAACGAGAGACTCTTACGAGAGCCATGTGCCCCAGTGTTGGCTGCAGCCACGGTTGTATTGATCGAGTCTAGAGTTACCTCTGCGCTGTACCTAATGCGATTTCTGTAATATCCATACACAGATGTCAGAGTATAACTCGTCTGGCAGCATCGCCGGCCCTGACACTTGCAGCTAAGCTGATAAAGGAAGGACGAGGTCTCTAGTCCTGAATGTCAACATCTCATCTCGTTCTGTCCACTTGTAGGCAATATATTTTATCTATGATGTGTGTTGGATGTGAGGGTTGAGACAGGGTTACCATCCTTGAATTCATCATCATTGGGCAAACACTTTTTAAGGATAATTGATTACTATCATAAATATTTTTGTGATATAATACTCAGTATGAACTCATTCAAAGATGACTTGATGGAGGTTGCATTTTTTAAGTATTTAATATTCAAATCTACATTTCATAAGTTTGCAAAGATGTTCCTTTTCTCCATTTGAGAATATTTGCATAGGTGTTTTGCTATTCTTGTTATGTTATTTTGATCGTTCTTTATGTCCAAGGGAAAGGGAAGTTGCCTTAATGGAGGTTACATGTATTAAATATCAAACAGAGAGCTACTTTTCATTAGTTCTTCATCTTCAATTGAGAATTTTTGCATAGCTGTTTTGCTATTCTTGCAATGTTTGTTTGATTGTTCTATATGTCAAAGAGGAACCAAAATTTGGACCTCAATTAAAATAAAATTAAAATCTACTTGATTGTTGTCAAGTTTAAGAACTAGTTTCACCTTCAGCAAATACTACAAATATTTTAATGCCTGAGATTCCTAAAACTTTTACTCGTTTCAAAATGCTTTTATTTCCAAGGTAGAATTTTATTTTTGTTTCAAATAGTTTAATTATCAGAAAAAAATTGGAAACTTTCTTCTTACCAAAGGTGTTTTTTTTAAATTTCTCTAAATTGATGGCAAAAAAACTTTTGTTTTGCAAAACTTTCTTTGATCAAAGTCTCCTGCTGGGATGTCAGAGGATGTCAAGAAAGCTTACAGGGAGGAAATGGATAGAAGATCAGCGCGCTTAATGACATTAAAGGGACTGATCTTTTGTTTCAAAGGCCATTTTTTAATTTGATAATAATAAATTAACAAGTAATGTAAAATTAGATATAAACAGATGGAAACTATAAAAACTCATAAATAATTATATGTAATTATTCATTGATATACAAATCTTTAATTGTAACACTGTGACAATTCTTTCAAAAATGTCGTAGCTCAAAAGAATGGCTTCAGTTTTATTTCTTTTTTAATTAATATGCACTTTCCTTTGTCAAATGTCAGTTGCTACCAAATTTTACCTTTAATAACGTCCCCATGAATATAGTTTCAACAAAAGATACCTCCATTGAGGTCATTCTACTGAATAAGATAATTGCTTACATATACATCAACAGCATATGAAATAATGCATCTGTCAAAATCATTATATACATCTGATTTTACACAAAACGACAAATTATCTTGTTTGTTTTTCCTTATCTTGTACTTTCGTTCCGAGGCTAATTTACAAATTTTTCAGGTTTGTGGTGTCTATGTATCTCACTCAGCAATATGAATATCAATTTAAGAGTGTTGGTCATGTATGATTCGCATTCTGGAATCTTTTCCTGATGGCAACTTGAGTTGTTTTTAAATTTAAATCAAAATTGCAAAGTAAACTGTCAATTTCTCAATTGATTCTTTCAATGAAATTGATCTACTTACCGTCACACTTAAGGCCTTGGTGTAGAAGCCCGTAAAGCAGAGAGCCGCAGTGGTCACAGAATGTTGGGCTGCCATATGTGTGCACTTTGAACTTGTGTAGGTTTGTTGCCTGAAAAATACATAATATCATCAGAATATACCTCTTTTAAATCCTCGTTTAATATAGTTCGTTGTGAAATATGAATTATAAGAATCAACATAAAAAATGTAGGTTAAATACAGTTTGACCAATAAGGTTGAAATATATAATATTCAGACGTAAAAATTTTGATATAACGCATGCGAACATATTTTTAAGAAATATCTTTTTTCAAAGCAACACAATTAAATTCAAAATGTTTTTTAAAAATAATTAACAATATTTTTTTAACATTTTCTCACAAGGCATTAACTGTGCGTTAAATTGTTTAAGTATCAACTTAGTGTGTTTTATACTTCTTTCCCATCTAGAAATGTTTTCTTTGGCAATTCATGAAAACTGATGGGGTGCAATCAGGCGATTCTTCTCTCAACAACACAAAAAAAAAGGGAAAATATTTAGAAAGTTGAATAATTTGTGCGGCAATCATGAAAAACAAAAGTTTTTTAAAACTCATTTTAACTTCTCCTTTCAGATTTTGCCTGAACTTTAGATTTGATATTTTATTTTAATAACATCATATTTCATGACATAATTTCTTCAACATCAACGTTTTAAGGTAAGTTGTAATCATGTTCATTGTGAATAGATCTTAAAGATAAACACCTTAACTAATCAAAATCCGCATTTAGCTAGAGAAAACTTGGAAAAATAGAAATACTGGAATGGTTTATAAAATAAAGTCAGACAATCTAGTGTTTTCTGCAATTTGCAAATATCATAAGAACAATAAAGCCAATCAGATTCATAGAAATTACTTTGCATAGATAAAAATTTCAACATTGATTATATAAGAATTATTACAGACATCTAAACACAAAAACTTTTCAAAATCTCATGGTCAACTGAATTCTTACTGTCAAGACTTGCATAAAGATGTATATGAATATTGATTAACGGTAATGACTTAATATGTCTTTATATGTATCCACACCCAAATAAGTGCCCCTAATAGGATCATAATCATAATCATAATCATAATGAGGATACATATTTAGCGCTGAATCCACGACACCATCAGCATATTGAGCACTTTCTTAAATTTGAGATTGCAGAAAATTGTAAACATATTTCTGGTAGAGAATGCTGTACACCACACCCCTTATATCCACACCCTCTTAACGAAAGCATGAATGACAAAACTAAGTTTTTAATAGAATTTACATTTGTTAACTATATCAATAAATAAAACCATAATTTAACCATAAGTAAGAATAGGATAACTGAAAAGGATATCCAACATAGCACCACTTTTGAACTTAAATTTGTTAACTATGCCAATAAATAAAACCATTCAAACAAGAAATCCTGCAAGTCTCCAAAAGCTTATTTGAGCCTAGATGCACTGCACCAAATTTTGCGGCTTGAGAGCATTGACCCCAATGGTGATAAAATAACCTCGAAGGGATTCGCCTGAACAAACAAGTTCAGGTGCAGTATGCTGAGGAGGTGTCACAGAAAAGGTTACACAATGCAGCAAGGCTGGAATCATAAATCCTCAAGTGAGATCTGCTAGACTGGCATGCTTCATGCCTTGAAGGGAAGTTACCGTACTGGCAAGGGTTTAGTCAATATCCTGGAGATGACATCAAGCATTAACTCAAAACGCTTGTATGGAAAGATCGCTGGAGGACTGTCTAACCTTTATCCTCACGAGACTGACTAACTGCCCCAGACAATGACCGAGAGAGGAGACTCAATCGTCAACCATTGATTGCTCTCACCGCAAGTGAGAAAAGCCTTCGTAAAATATTCATGATACTGATAACAAGCCCAAGCAATTAAATCGCAGCCACAGATAAACACAACAGCTCATTCACTGGGATTGGGAGCTCACAGACTTGTGCACAAGTTACTATATCACCCAGTCTCACCAAAGACCCCTCTTCTTAGAAGCTCTGTCAGTTTGCGCCTATTTACCGTGTAGACACAAAAAATGTACTGCGAAGAAGTCAGACATACCTCATGCACTGAGAATTGCATCAGGGCTTATAACAGACCTGAGCCAAACTAAGATTGAAATAGAACACTTATGCCAAGTACGCATGCACTTACTTTACTCTTGCTCATGGATAATTATACTCATATGAGTAAAAATGTCAGAATTACCTTGAATACTTAGAAAAAGATTATTGGTTGAAACATGGAGACTCAAACTGAGATTAGAATATAATTTTCAGACGTTTTAAGTGATGCAAACAGTTCTCCCAGATCTCTGCACAAGAACCTTAACCCTTAAACTGTGGAATTGTACTACATGTTGCTGCATACTTTCTGGTCAGTATTTATAAAATGCTTGAGTTACAATTTTTGTGATTCCAAGAACATGACTTCTCAAATTTACCTTTTCATACTTCAAACAACAATTCTTAGTTAATTGTTTTCGACACTAGAAATTCAAACCTTACAATCTCAGAATCAATGTGTGACTCTGATGGTGCCATTTCTATAACCCTAGTCAACATAAAACTTTGTTAAAATTACAAATTAGGTCAGCACCTGTGAGGATTGACATGTTTCCACAATTACATAGATATAAAAATATTTTGAAATTATTATCACAACCTTATTTACAATATTTTGCAGCTCAAGGATTGTTTATTTTTGGATGAACACAAAAGTTAAAAGACAGGATACAGTAAAATTGCCATAGTAACAAAACACCTTTCAGACATTTTTTACCAATTACAAACAATTTCATTCGACAAAATTGAAATAATTCAACATAAGAATTTGGTAAATCATGAAAAGCCAAATTGACACATAAGGTATTTTGGAATGAATAAAAACATCTTCTAGCTCCAGGAAGAAAACTATAAATTGATTGACTGAAATATCCGCACCAATCCTCTGCAAATACCATCAAGGAATTAACCTAAATAACTTGAAATAGACATGCATATGAACTGACTAGCTATGGACCAGCATAAATGTCAATTAACGCTTTGAAATAAACAGGCCTTTAAGAATAGCATGACAAGTTGACAAGCATTGTCAATCAATACGCCAGTTTGAGTCGAAATAGACTACACTCTGCTCAGCTGATATTTAATAGATTTAGGATATTTAGGATAATGTACACACCGATGAAGGGATATTCAGGTGTAAAAATTTGTATCCTACTTTAAAGTAGGGTTTTGATGAGCAAGAGATTTTAGATTTTCAAGATTGAAAGAAATGTTACTTAACAAATGAATATTACGTCGAACTCAAATTCTTTCCAAATCTTTCCAAATGTGAATGTTGGACTACAAATGATTCCAATTTCTGTTGCATGACATATTTATCAAAAATAAACATTTATCTTTTTAAAAATTACTTTATTAGGTAACATATAATAAGATTCTGTCAAAAACCATCAAACAGAACTGTGAAGATTCAGACATTCCACTACAAGATACATATCCCAATATATCTGAGCCATATGATTCAATACAATATATGTCCCTATACAAAATTTTCATGTTCTTTTCTTGGGAAAATAGGCAAATGAAACATCAACCATACATATAGCATTATAGTAGAGGGGGTGTAGTTGCCAAATATATAGAAAACCAGACGGGTGACATCCTCAAGGAATTTAATAGTTAAGATCTGTTTCGATGCTCGTAAAGGCACCTTCATCAGATGGCAGTACAATATCCTACTAAAGCACTACAAACAATGTATCACGATTGAAATATCATCAGATTAAGTATCACAATTCCCGATACATCATCACACCTCTACAACCAAACACTCTTACAAAATATCACAATCTAAGAATCAGACAGTCTCACCTGTGAAGGCACAAGAAGGGACAGCCATGTTCAAGAATCTACATGAAACAATAGCGGCCCCTCAAACTAACAGGTAATATGATTCCTGATTACTGTTGTGCATGACCTCAACGCAATCTAATTTTTTAACCCGAGGAAGGTGTTTTCCCTGGATGTGTGATTCAATCCCATTACGGGAACGTTCCCAGACCACGTTCCCAGACCTGGTCTGTTATCACCAGACATCAGAAGGACATGCTCAATGTTTTATGTAGTCCTCCTCTCTAACTACCTCTCCCCCTATCACAAGACCAATCAGAAGGAGTTCAATTCTTCTCATCAATCTATCTTCCCCATCAAATTAAGTTATGAAAGCTGTCTGCAATCTCCTTAACTTTTCGCTGACTGTCAGATAAAGTTTGAGTTCTTTTGCAATGTATTCCTTATTCCATGAACTCTTTGTAATTATATCTCATAAAAATGTACTTTCACATCCATGCTGTTTCATTTTGAATGCAATAAAGTCTGATTAAAGATTTGAAGGTCTAAAGATATGCAACTTTACAAAAGAACATATGTCAAAAACTCAAAATTGAAAAAAAAATTGTTCTATTAGAAACATGAATATAAGTTAAAAATTCGTTAAATGAAATTGTTAGAAATATGTTCCTGGTTCACTATGTCTGTTAAACTTAGACTATAAAATTCTATTACAAGTCTTCATATATTATCCTCTTGCCGGTACATCATTTTGTGAAAATATTGACAGAAGCCTTGGTGTGTGTCCATGCTTTCACATCATAACTACCCATGTGTACCCTTGTATATGACGACAAAAGTATGACAATATCAGGAACCATTATAAGATAAACGGTAGAGCGAACAGCATCAATTATAAGATGTTCTTTAACTCGAAATCACGCTTTGTTATTGATCGGAGTTAGGTGATAAACATTGTTTTTCCTTACTTATTAAACCCTTACATTAAAAGAGTTTTAGTGTAAATCCATTGAGTTCTAGAGGTTTCACTAAGTTAGGATAACGTGTACCTAGTATCTTCATCTAAACAGATGCATTTAAATCAATTCCGCCTTTTTGTTTTCATCAGACCACATACAAACCAACACTTAGCCAATCAATGAAACATGACAAGATTCACAATCAATTGAGATACAATGGTTCATTTTTCTCAATCAATGAGCAAAGTAAACTAATGTCATTGCAATAAGCCAGCGGGATAATAGCATCAGGCCTACAAATTCTATCAGGCTTCCACCTTTGTAGACCTAAGCGGTTGGCCTGAGTAAAGATGTTCATTTGAGGTCAATCATCCCCTCTCAAGTCTAAACCCTTTAACGCTTTCAGCTTGGACAGTTTTCATGTCAATGTCGGCACTGAAGGTTCAATTGGATGCAGTGTGTACAATATTGAGCAAGATCCCATATCAAATAGACGCCTGTGTACATCTCTCGTGTCATCCGCGCCACTGTCAACTTCCAGGATGCCGGATTAGTCCTGATGAAATAACGTTTAATGCACTTCTTTAATTTGTGTGCTAATAGCTCAGTGTCTGCTGTAACACACTATCCAAGATCTAATCAATCCCTGTTGGAATATAATCAGACGGATTTTGGCACGGAGAAGGCCATCGCTGCCATTGTGTTGGTCAACAAAGGATGGTGTTGGCCTAGAAAAGACTGTTGTTCAAATTGAAGTATTTTCATCAATGGAGGTGGCTGTACGACAGCTGTCACAGATTAACATTCCTAATTCCTAAAGAGGATTAAGATTCTTTATCAGATAAAACTTGAGGGAAAAATTTTTCCTGCAACTTCTTTATTTTTATCAATAGAAAGGTATACAAAAACAAAATGCTTGTGATTTGCATACAAAAATCACCTAACACCTAAAGCCATTTTTTCCTGTATCATGAAAATGAATTTGCATGAAAACAGCATAAGAATCTATGGATGAAAATTACTATTTTAATATTAAATTGAAAATTTATAAAATACCTATTTCCTTCAATACCACCAACTTCTAGATTGCTTCTTAAACTTGTCATGAACATTAAAATAAAAAAACTCAAAATGTTTGAAACAACATTAAAATGTCTCCTTTCATGTCCTTTCTAAAATGCCAATTTCAGGACACAATCTCAGTAAGAAACAGCAGTTAATAGTATCATTTAAAGTTCAAAAACAAGGACAAGGAACAACTAACATTTACATGACGTAAAACAAATGGGCTTGTTGTCAGACCTTGTTGAATGTTTGCTTTCAAAATGATATATCTCAGCTTGAAAATAATTTTTTAAAGCTGTATCAGATCATATTGCATTAAAAAACCACCGCTGGTGTAACCCTATTTCTAATTAGCCACAGTGATCTATTTATTGAGAAATGCTACCCAACAGAAGCTTCATCTATTGTCATGGCAAGTTAACAGAAATGGAGAAGGGAGACTTCCAACAACACCAACGATTGATTGCTTATAGTGCATAAACTTGTTCTCGTGGAAAACATCTCTCCTGACCTTGTTCCACTGATACCATCAATGAATGTTCCAGTTTGCCGCCTATCTGAGATATGTTTTATTGTTTTTTGATACGAGAGGCTCTATCAATGTCCAATGATGAGAAAAAGACTGGGGATCAGTTATAATAGAAAATGGTGATAAACAAGGAAAGACATGTCCAATGTAATGGAATTTCTCATTGTTGTGATAAGAGGCATTGAACTACACGTATCGAGCAAGAAGGGCCAAAACAATGGTATTCATCAGAAACTGTAATTGAATTTTTAAAAATAAAAAAAAGTTAATAAAAAAATAGGTATGTTAAGGTCATACAAACAAATTTCAAATCCCTTTTTTTTTTAATATAGGGTTTGATTGTGAAACCTATACTTATTAATTTTACCTTAACCTCTTTTCAAATGGCAGACCTTAAATGGGGAAAAAATCCTGAAAATTGAGCCTCGATGAAAATTAGCTTAAATTTTCAGATCTGTTCTAATTCTAATATTGGGTGGTAATAAGTTTTAAATAATTTTAAAATGTGAACTTTTTTATAATGAATCATCAGAATTGATAAAAGAGCAAATCAAAAGCTGATAGTTTCTGATATCAACTTTAAAAAAATAGTGGTCCGAATTTTCAGATCTGTTCTAATTTTAATATTGGGTGGTAATAAGTTTTAAATATTTTGAAAATGTGAACTATTGATAAAAGAGCAAATTAAAAGCTGATAGTTTCTCATTTCAACTTAAAAAGAATAGTGGTCTGACATCCACATTCCAAGTTTTTTCAACACTGTACAGCAAAAGGATATCGCTTCATCTTTCTGCATTGCAAAGAAACATTCAACGAGAGATTGATGACAGCCATGTTTAAGAATCTACATGAAACAATATCAGCCCCTCAGACTAACAGGTAATATGATTCCTGATTACCGTTGGGCATGTCCTCAATGCAATCTAATTTTTAAACCAGAGAAAGGTGTTTTTCCTGGATGTGAGATTCAATGAAGACATCGTCATAAAGTATCCTATGCATTAAATCAGCTGATGAGATGTGGTCATGTGAAAAATGGCTCCAGTGAGTGACAAGTGCTATAGACGTGTTGAAGATATCAGGAAGCTTATTGTGATGTGTTGATGCACGATGAGGGCTGTTTAAGAACGCCATTTTGCTAGTTGATACTTCCATAGCCTAAGTAACATTATCCTGTGATGTCAAATTATTTACCCTGTTCATCTCATACAATTAATCAGATAAGCGCCTACCGAGATTCTAAATGGCTTGTTATTGACATACTGATGGTATGGCATTTTCTTGAAGCCGGAATAATGAAAGTTGACAGGGTCATTTTTGTATGGAATCAAAACAGTAACTTTGACAAATGATTTTTAGTAAATTATCAATTATAAAATCCAAAAATGTACTTTTATTACAGAAGTCTTTCATTAATATGTAGGATAAATACATTTCCAAAATATCCTTTTATGGTTTTAAATATGATTCATATAATTCATATCCCAAATTTCATATCTACAAATAATATAGTTTATTTTTGCAGCCACTTAGTTGTGAAAAGATTCAACTGCACAACATCTGGAAATTATCCATCTCATAAATACATGGAGATTATTACTCAAGGAAATGGGCCATATGACTTAACTAAAATAAGTGTGAATTTCTTATTACCAAAATTAGCATCAGTTTGTAAGTCAGGAGATACACTATATCACCCATTTTTATTCCAATTGAAAAGTAAAACCATAACCATAAAAGGGGCTTTCTCTCTGGTAGTGATTTAAAAAAATATCTGTTTTATGACATTACAGATGACAATATACAAGAACCCGTGCAAAAACAATTTTTATCATCCAAAAGTGGTATGTGAACATGTGCACATATGTATAATATGACCCTAGTGTTTCACTATTGGTAATCCACAAATCAACTCTGTTTAAATTCCATTTTGGCAGCTTTGGCGACAAGCACAGATAAGTTTGGGAGATGTGCATATGATGGTCGCCAGTTCTTATCACATTTTTCTGATTCTTTTAAGAATTATATTATAAGATGATTTTTACAAATTATTTTGAAAGACAAAAATTTAGTTTAATTATTTCAGTTTTATATCAACCGTGACTTATGGACACTAAAGGACCTCTGCCTGTCTTGGAAGATGTGGTTTCTGATCCTTCACTTGTCCCAAAAAAGCACTGTAGATAGTGGAATCCCAAATACATCAACACTAGAGATGCTCTCATGAGGTGATACTGCAAGCACTGCTTGAGTGTAGCAAGTGTGTGCATTCCTTCATATGATGGCCACCAGATGTGAGGAAATTGCTCTGATCTTTTCCAAATAATGTAGACAGATGACAATTTAATTCATTTATATCAGTGTAAAATCGGTTGAAGGCTGACGATCTCTGGTGCCGGACTATGAAGGAATGGTTTCTTATCCCTCGAAGGACTCGTCCAAAGGAAATACAAGTATAATTACAACCACTGATAATGCTATCCCTGATGCATCAATGCTTTATGCACTCACCAAGTGATACTGCAAGCTGTGTGCATGCATTCCTGCATATGATGTTCACCAGATGTTATGAAGTTGCTCTCATCCTGCTTCAAATTACGTTGAAATATGACAATTTCCTTCATTCATTTCAGGTTAATATAGACCATAAACTGAGGTCTTCAGATAGAAGAGTATCACATGGAGACATCTAATATACAAATACTGTACCAGATTCATATGACCAGTATCACTGTATCATTGTATGTATCTCTACACTACAAAGCTATTTGGTATACAGATGATCTCTCATTACCAACGCCTTTGTAGCCAATTTAAATATTTGCCAACTCATCACATTCTCAAAAGGATGGGAGAATTGAATGAAGCACATTTTACCCCATATTCAATAACAACAAGATTCAAATTAATTTTCCATCATAAATGAAAGCTGATTGCTAATGATATGAAATGAGAAGATACTTAAGATATAATAAATCACCTGGAAACATTTTTTAAATGACAAGTTGTAATTCCTTTTTATGTAGTGCAATAAGATGGGTATTACTCTTAAACAAATGCAAGTGTTATGGCTCACAGACTATTGTAACTGAGTAATTTAAAATTTATAGTCTATGTGAAGTTAAATGAACTCTATTTACCACTCTTTCCAAACTAAATGTTTTGATTCCTTTAATGCAGGATTGAATGTCTATACACTTTTGTGTTGTAATGATATCCAACCCATTGTAACTGGACATGGTAATTCGTAGTCCATGTGATAAAATTGCATTGTATTGTATGTCAGCCCGATGTCATAATGGTATCCAGACCATTTTAACTGGACATGAGTAAATTGGTCATTTGTATAATGAAATGAGAAGACCCTTATCAATAATGCTTAACAACTTCTATGCATTGATCCACTCGCAAGGACTGTATGTCTGAATGTAAGCGCAGTGGCGTGTTGGCACCTCATGCCAGAACTATGTCATAATGGCATCCAGATAATTTTTTACTGGATATCAGTAATTGGTCATTTTAAGTCCATCTGATGAAATCAGAAGACTCTATCAACAATCATCATCAAGGTCAATGCATTGATTCACTTGCCGAAACTGCAGCCAGTGTCTTCATATTGGTACATTGGTGTAATGGTATCCAGATGTAGCCTACTACCTTTGATATGCCCCATAGAGTGCTTCACACAAGATTCTTACAAAACTAGTTAACATCAGAATGTGGAAGAGGTGTTCCCATTATCAGTCCACCTTACTTCTCTCTCTTAATCTTTATGTAAACTGTACTTGCTCTTAAGTTGTTATGTAAATGCTTCAGAACCTTTAACTAAATGAAATTTGGAACATTTAGGAACTGAAACAAGGCTTAAAGATTACTATAACTACAAAAGGATTCTTAAGCATCCATGTCCACGTCTTCTATCATCATGTTAACTGTCTGCAGATGCTTCTCCTCAATTAAGTTCAATTAAGAGTTCACAGGATGTTCAGTATTTAAGTTGGTCTCCTTTACTACTAATATAATGATCTGTTCAGGTGATGCAAGTGCGAGTTCACAGGATGTTCAGTAATTAAGTTGGTCTCCTTTACTACTAATATAATGATCTGTTCAGGTGATGCAAGTATGAGTTCACAGGATGTTCAGTAATTAAGTTGGTCTCCTTTACTACTAATATAATGATCTGTTCAGGTGATGCAAGTGCGAGTTCACAGGATGTTCAGTAATTAAGTTGGTCTCCTTTACTACTAATATAATGATCTGTTCAGGTGATGCAAGTGTGAGTTCACAGGATGTTCAGTAATTAAGTTGGTCTCCTTTACTACTAATATAATGATCTGTTCAGGTGATGCAAGTGCGAGTTCACAGGATGTTCAGTAATTAAGTTGGTCTCTTTAACTACTAATATAATGCTATAGGACTTTTACCCAGAAACTGCAATCATAATAAAACTAAAAGAAAGATAAGCAACAGATCTTCATAAATCAAAACACTGATTTCTCAAGCATCTCTTCTTGATTGTCATTTTGCTATGGAAGTTTCTTGGTTTGATTTATATGGAAATACTTGCTGATTGTTTATCTTCCCAAACCTGGGACTAGACTTTCAAAGCTCTCTTAGTTCTAAGATAGTTATAGGCCAATTTTAATGTATGGTACTTCAGACCATCTTAATGCTTAGAGAGCTTAGAAAATCTAGGCCCTGACTTCTTAAACCTTCACCTGTTGTGTAAGAATGGATGAAAGAAGTCAGTACAGCAAAGTCTATTAATCCAACATCTCCGAGCAAGTGTTATTGATTACCAATTCAGATTTGTAACTTGTATCCGTGGTGTAATTGATTTGTTTTTGTGGAAGATACTTAAGGAGTCAAATTGATGACATTTGAATAGTTAAAAACGGATGGTACTTGAAATCTGATCAATATAAAACATTACCAGAAGTTTTGGAGTATCATCATTTCCTGAGTTAAACTTTTTAAGGTTGAAAAGTTTCTCCTTGTCCTTGTCAAAGCTTAACCTATCAGTGAAGCTCAGAATACTCAAAGACATCTCATCTTTTGACAGGATAAATGTCAATGACCGATTCCTGTAAGTTGACCAATCAGAATAGTTTGACACAATCCATGGTCCCGAAATTAGGTATCAAAATGTGTTTCCCTAATTACCGCCCAGAGTAAGAGAAATATGTATAGAGAATTCCTCCGCCGTAAAAGAAAAAGGTTTTTCTTTTAAAAA
Source organism: Phorcus lineatus (assembly GCA_921293015.1). Lineage (NCBI taxonomy): Eukaryota > Metazoa > Mollusca > Gastropoda > Trochida > Trochidae > Phorcus > Phorcus lineatus. The sequence continues at coordinate 35,149,022 of OV121082.1, forward strand.
TTTCAACTAAAAATACCCAGAAGGTTCAGTGAGGTGGTCTGGGGTTTAATGCTTTCAAGAGAATTTCACTTATATCACAGCTGATAGTAATATTGCAGAGAGAAAGCTCACAACACTATTGAGGTGCATTGTGGTGAAACGTGCGAGCATCGGCTTGAACCAATGAACCAATGAAATTCAGTGCAGCATTGCATCCAAACCTCTACTGCATGTAGAACAGTTCTCTACTGCAGACAAAGTTAAAACATCTTGCCCAATTCGAACCCTCAACCTTTTGATCCAAAGCCGAATATGCCTACCCTTACCTAAATGGACCCTCTCTTTAAGGAAAGATTTATTGGCAATTGCACAGCCAGAGATGGCAAGAAAGAGGTCAGATTTACTGGAACACTAGAAACTGACTGACAGATCTGAAATTAAAATATTTAAACTGTGACTCCGAGAAGTTATCTTTCCCAAAGGGCCCAGATATGTATGATGATCCTAACAGATTTCCATGAATTCAGTTTGAAGGCTTGCCAAATTTGAAAGAAAGCTATAGACAATTCAGTTCCTATAGTTTCTTTGAATCTTGAGAAAGAGTGTTTATCATTCCTTTAAAAAAACTAACTTGCACATGCTTTAAATTAACTCTTTCTATCAAGATTTTTGGAAATCAACAGATATCAGACAGCCTTAAAACATTTAAGTCCTATGAAACATGCTGCGGTATCAGCTGCTGATGAAAGACCGATAATTGGAATTAATACTTGAAAGAAGAGGGTTTCCAGAGAAGCACTTGACAGTGATCAGTTCATTCATGTATAGATTGATGGGTAAAATAAATGCTTGGAGTATTGTGTATAAATAGGTTTGCCTGTCACAATGCTTCCATACGACAAAGATAGCTTCTGCCTCTACGACCATTAAAGAGACAGTATTAACAGGGACATGTTAGTGAAGAGAATTTCAAGGGGAAAATTCCTGACATACAGACATATCATGATAATGCTAACACATGTTATTGGGAGAAATGTTTTGGTTGCTTCAGATCTGATAATTTTATGATAAATAGCTCACAAATAAATTCATAATTCGGGCCAACGGAACCCTTTAATCTAAGTGCAACCAGTGACAAGCTGCTAAAAGCAGTTCAGGGAAGCAACATGCTACGGTTTGCTAATATTTGGAACACTCAGTACAAAGGAGTTTGCCTATTGCTCTACTTGTGAATGTTCGTGTAAGAACTCTGACACATCTGTTTACAAACAGCAAGTTTGTGGTTGCAGAGATACCTTGCATGTTGATGTTGAGTTGAAGTGAGCTCTGCAGCACAGCCATGCTGTGTTCCTATTACTTCCGTGGAGGAAAAACTGCAGTGCAGTGAGTTTTTAACCTACAGGCAATTGCCTGAGGAAGAGATAAATATAGCACATAAGGAAGAGAGGATGAATTTACAGTATGTCACCTCGAACTTGTGTTTTAAACACACACAAACTCAAGAGACTATAGGTGATATGTAAACTTATGATTAGATACACTGAAATGCCTTATCTCCTCAGCGCAGGACCTTTCAATTTGTCTGCCCAAGATATCATTATCTTCATACTGTCTAAATGTTTGCATCCATCTGAATGAATGAAAGCATTAAATAATGTTTGTATCAAAGAACATGATGATCAAATTCCTATTCCGCAGCAGGGCAAGGACTGAGAAGGGAGAGACGCTCCTTAAACCCCCAATCCTGTATGATAAACTGCAAATAACTAGGCTGAATCTCCCTACCATCATCATTTTTGAAAATTCCTAGTTACCACTCAGTCAAGTGATATGCATAGGGGTTATCACACTAGTTAGTTCAGCTGAAAGACCCTGATTTGTTCAGGTGATGCAGGTGTGAGTTCACAGGATGTTCAGTAATTAAGTTGGTCTCTTAAAAATGAAGTTCACACATCTGCACTTTACAATCACACTGGGAAAAGGCTTGAGCAACAGAACACTGCACTTGCCCACACTATCAGAATCACATCACTTAATCAAATTGTATATTTAGCTTCCAAAGTGCATTTCGAAAAAATGGATGAAATGAGAAAAAGATCTTAAAGGCAATCCAAAAACTACACACACAAAAATCCAAATTTAAAATCAGAAGAAATGTTTTTGAGTTTCTAAATATACTTAGTAATTAGTAATACTATTGTCAATAAGAAATGATCAAATGAAGAACAAAAATTAAAGCATTACCAATGTGATCAATTTATGCAAAGTCTCAATGTATATGGGTAAATAAAACAAAGGTCAGGATTGTTTTGGATGTTCAATCTCATTACAGACAGATTGTGACACTTCAGTATATGAAATGTTATGAGGATCTAAAACCATACATTTCAATCTCTTAATAAATAATTAGGGTATCAATAAAAAATCTAGTACTTCATTGTCCCTACAACTTCTACAGTGCCCCTAAAGAGTTTAACTCAAAATAAACAATCGAAAAGCAGAAGTTTTATTAAAGTATTATTAATTGCCTGCAGATTTGAAAGAGTGTTGTGCTTTGACAGAATAAGCTGCAATCGATAATAGAAGCGTGTCAATAAAGAAGTTGGTAATCCAGAGAAATCTATTACCACTATCCCTTCACTCACACAATGCCACCAAAACACATTCATACAAAAAGCATTTCTAGATTTGTTGCAGTGTAATTAACCCTATGCAGATCTGACCAAGAGTGTTAGCATTGGTCAGCATTAGCTGTTAATCATGTTAGCGTCCAGCACGTCCAGAAGACTGTGTCAACACTCGAGGTGACATTGGACGATAACTAATGGTCAGGCGGAGCAGTGACTCTACTCCTTGACACCGAGTCCAGCCATTTAATCTCTGCTATCGGAAACATGCAGGCCACACAAGCATTGGCTCAGCCGGCTGGAAGCTGTCGGATTACTCCCGACAACAAAAGAGTTGATCTTGTTTCAACAGCACATCCGTGTGCTGCATATTGCGAGTCTCCAGCAACAACTCTGTAGCACTTGTTAGATAACTGCATCAACAGTGCCTACATCAAACTTGATATCAGCTGTCACAGAGAAAATACTCGAGGATTCACAATTTTTTTTGTAAGGCTTCTCTAGGCCACCATCTTTGTTTAAGGCTTCAGCAATGTGTAATATGAACCTTGGATCATTATTTTGCTTATTTAGAATGACAATAACAATTGACAGCGGGTTAGTATCTTAATGATTTGTGTTTTTGAACAGATCATTTATCGAAATGACCAAACAGGGGAAATCAAGCACTGTAGGCCTTGACATGTCAGTGGTGATAAAGTGGTTGAACAGGATAGCCAAGTGGTAAGTGTGCGGCTATTGATCAAGAGATCTGTAGTTCGAATCCTGCCAGGGGCTCAGAAACTGTCTGCAGTTTTACAGTCAATAAGGTTTGGATGAAATGCTACACTGAATTTCGGTGTAGTACTACCCATGGTTCAAAGGTCCAGCCAATGTTTGCAGGTTTCACCACAATGCATAGCCACATTGGTGTTGTGGGCTTTGTCCTTCCAATAATACTAACAGCTGTGATATAAGTGTCATACTCTTGAAAGCGGCGTTAAACCCCAAATCACCTCACCTCAAGGGTAAAGTGGCAATACTATCTGTTGGTACAGTTAGCACTTGCAGGACTTAACCCATAATGTGAGAATATTAATTACTGCAATTCAAAACATAACAATGTAATGATTGAATTTTTACTATTCATATATCATATTTCTCCATTTTTTATTTACTCTCTCCGAACAAGTAACCAAGTTCCACCATAACAAACGTGCCATTTATTCTATATGCACAATCTTATCACATAGTATTGATAAAATTGTTATACACATTCAGATCAACATCCAAATATTTCCATAACCAAATATCCTTATCGCAAACTGTGAATACGGCTTTGACATGTTGAGAATGTAAATATTCAGTGAAGATAAGGGTGTTTACTGCATTAACAACACTCCCATATCTCCATATGCACTTCTACACATGTCAAGGTGTTGTTGCATAAAAAATTCCTATCGCTAAGAGTCATATCTCTCTTGATATTTTGCCCTTGCCCTTCAAGAACCTCAGGAAATACTGTCATATTGAATTTTCACCCTGGAGATTGCGCATTATCACAATTTGATATGAATGAATTGTTTCAATGTAAGGAGACTTAGAAAGTTCTTGGTCAAATCAATCAAGTTATATGTTGCACCACCGACTCTGTTTGTCAAAAATATACTTATATACCCCCCTGGCTTCCAAACAAAATTCTGCTGGTTAAAGGAACAGTCCCATGTTTTTAGATAAATAAGTGGTCTCAACAAAATGAAAATAAATGTTTCCTATATCAAAACAATCTTTTAAAATCAAATCAATCATCTTTAAAACAAACTTACCATGATCAGATAAGCTATGAAAATTAATTTCTTTGCATGAAATTATCAAAAAGTGCCTGAAATAAAATGGCAGCTACAGGCTTTTCCTTGGTACTTGATTATTTCCTCTACGATTGCTGATGCTCAGGTTGAGTAATGAGATGTTTGACCCTCTGATGGTAACACATTTAGCATTTAAAAAAATTTGTGATTTCTTTTTAAAATAAATTTTTCAGAAAACATGCTCCTGCCCCTTTAAAGTGATGCAAGCTACAAATATCATGAAGAGCTATTGATGTTATTCCTGACCCTGAGAACATTATCAAAGACAGGAAATGGTGTTTATTGTGTTGGATATACATAATGAAAGGATGTCAATTCTGACAGTTTTTAAGGTATTAGTTTGCGTTCTACATCATATTTAAGTGCATTAGATGTCATATATAAGTGTTGGAATATTCAACTGTACATCCACTAATTGCTTATAAGCAGCCAAGCTTGTAACTTGTGTGTGTCATAAAAACATCATTACATGTTCCAGTGGGTTCTAACCTATTTTTATCTTTTCTCGCCTGAACAATTTAACTGATGATGGAATTACGACCACACCATTCTTAATGGCTAATTTACAGGAAAAGGAAATTTGAAGCATAAGAATTGTCTATCCTGAAATATTAAGGCAACTGATGGTAAATATTACAATCAATATCAAACTCTGTGATGTGATTAATCTAATCAATGAACACTTCAGACCACTTTAAGCAGTCTCCAAAAGTTAAAGGAATTTTTAGAATCATTCTTATATCCAATAAACGTTGGTAAATACTTGATATCAAAGTGGGATCATCCAGCAACTACATAATGCCCGAGGTAACTCTCTGAAGAAATACAATATAACTCTAAGAGGGACCAGAGACGCTGAAGCAGAAGATAATCACACTGAACAAATACGTAACTTGTGGAGTTCAAAGATGGCGGCCTCAAGAGTGAGTTATTGTATCTGGTCAAGTTCATGTCATCACTACCTGTCTCAATTACGGTAACCTTAGCATAACTTTGGTAACCAGACCAAACCCTAACTCTTATTTCATAATTCATTACAAGGCAAAATTGTCATCAATTCTGTTGCCAGGGTGCTGCCGAGCTCCAGCTAAGTAAATCTAACTCACCAGTACTAAGAATCAGTAAGATGTCTGGTTCTATCAATACAGTGAGCTTCTGGTCGATACGCTTTGCTCAGCAAATAGTTCCCTTGTCAGGGGATACCACAAGGGGAAAATTCAACAAAAATTATCCTTCTCTAAATTCCACAACATTAAGGATTAAGATGTTTGGAAATTTGATCCTGTTACTGAAATATTACTTGAAATTCAACACTACGATAGTACACATTGTGATCAATAATATCAAGAAAATGCCATTCTGATCCAGAATAAATACTCCTGATTAGATTTCGAAATTCAACATCATTCAGCATATACAGTTACCAATATCTGACATGATTTAGCGATGTAGGTGAAAAAGATATCAATTTTGAAAGCCAATATTGCCATTAGATGGTTCAATGCTCTTAGGTGACAATAGCAGATTTATTGAATTGAATTATGTAAACTTTCTCTCGGTAAGTATAGTTTATGAAACATGAAGAACTTACAAACATGGTACAAACATGATGACAAGGTGATGACATGATTTTTTTTTTATTGTCAACTTCTCCTTATATGAGAGTGACATATCAATTTAAGTTCATTTCCTTTTGTCAAGCATCACATAAAATAAGTTGACCATCCAAAAAAGCTGTTATCATTTTCTCATGGTATTTTCAGCATTGAATGCATAGCATCATTCTGAGTGGCTTAATTACAGAAAGGAAAATTATCAGGAATTGATCACAAAGACAAGCTTCCTTTTGAGATAAAGAAATGATGTACAGTGAACCGACTCGTTGACCAAAATCTGAATTAGTACTGCAAGATTTTCTTTTTAACATCTTCTTTATTGTATTCCACCTCAGGAAGACGTAAGCCTATACTAACAAACACCATGATTTTCACAATAATGAAGTTGTTAACCAGAAAATATTACTGTTCTTATATCTATGCCATTTCTAAATGCTGAACAAATGCTAAAAACCCAAATTGTTCTGAGAAACAAATTCCTCCTTTGAAGATGTCTTTGATAACATAACCATGTGTCTAGCTATTGATCATTCTAATTGTAAGCAATTTCAGCTCAATAAAACATACAACGGTGCTTTTATAAATTGAAGAAGAGTTTAGTCCCATCAAGGTTGGCTTCAACTACACCAATCATGATCAATACCATAAATGGCAATCTCTTGGGAGCAACATTTATCAATGGTCGAGTACATGACCGCAATCTGCATACAGAGACATGAAATTTGCTGATATTGCTGTAATAAAGCACTGAATGAGAAGAGATTTCCATAAAACTAGAGCACATGTAAGTGGACCGTTGCTTGCTTCTCTACCAGAAACTCAACTGTACTAAGAGGAAGTGATACTTTGCCCGAATGGCAAGATGAGATTCTTGGTGCTAGTAATAGAGATTATTACCCAAGGAAGTGTGTCATATGACTTTACCGAAATGAGTGTGAAGTTTTTTTATTACGAGAGAATGGTTTTATGTCGTCACGGACAACGATCTACGGTAACTTGCGCTGAAACAATCGTTGCTAGGCAAAAGTGATATGTGCACATGTGCTCATATTGAAAATATGTCACCACTTATGACTTACCATATGGGTAATAACTACATAAAAGCACTGATCTGCTGTTAACAAGTACTCAACTATGCAAGTTCATGCTCCTTTACCATATGTATAGATATATGGAACTCAATTTTAAAAGGAAAATGATAATTTTTAAACACAATAAACCCAAGGAACCAAATGGGGGATGAGGTTTCAGATAAGAAAAAGTCTTTATACTATTCAGGAGAGGATGATATTTGAAACTTTACAGATTACAAGATGCCATGAAATATTTCTTATCAAGCCATCAAAATTTTTAAAAATGAAAAAAAGAAACTTAAATATGAATGTAACATTTTTATCACACAAATGTGAATATTTTTATCCATAGAAGAGCTCATGCAGAGAATTTTCACAAATAATTTTCTGACCTCTGAGTAACTTAGGCAATATTCTTTTTTTATCATGACAGAGAAATGTACAGGATTTTATTGATGCATGCTGTAGAGTCAGAATCGATGAGACAAAATCCTAGCTTAGCTGCAGGTGCTATTGTCAGTCTGTAACTCTCGTCATTGCAACCTTATTCTTGTACATAATTCTCTCTTACTAAATCCATATTCTCTCTTTCTAAATCCTTATTCAATCCAACTAAACCCTAATTCACTCCAAATAATTCTTCATTCACCTTTACAAGAGCCTCTCTCTTACTAGACCCCCATTTTCTCCTGCTAGACCATCATTCTCTCCTGCAAGACCTTCATTCTCAACGAGACCTTCCTTCTCTCTTACTAGACCCTCGTTCTCCATTACCTGACCTTCATTTCATCTTATCAGACCATAGTTACATCTTGGTAGACCCTCATTCATTATTACTAAACCCTCAAATACTCTCATTTGACCCACACTCCTGCGTACCAGACAATTTTCTCTAATACAGTTTGCAGCTTCTAAACCTTCACTTAAGCTACAAGCCATTTACACTGGATCAAGTTCCTCATAGATTCGAACCCCTACCCAAAGTGTCCAGCAACAAATAGCCCGCAATGACCTTACCGAGATGTGTTTAGAAACTCAGATTTGTTATAATAGGGCGTAAAAAGGATGAAGGAAATCAAAATGATTTGGTTTGATTAAAAAATATTGAGATGAAAATATCATATAATTACAAGAGCTTAAAATACCTTACACAAATGACTTAAGTATTTGTGTAGAAGAGACTTCAGTGTGACAAATAATACCATATGATTTTCAATAAATGGTTAAGTTAACTCATTGGAATGGTATCCATGGATACCTTTCATAAAAAATTGCTGGAAGGAAGAATAAAGATGACACTCCAAAAAGGGCAATTCTTCTCTAGAGATTATTTTTATCTTTTAATTTGATTTTAGAACCATACATTTTTCACACTTAAAATTTGAATTCCCACATGTGAATGACTAGACAGAAATATCTTTTTTTTTGTACAATCTTATGAAACATTAAAAAATTAGTTCATTATCAGCTCAAAGAATTTCACTTTTTGTTAATAATTTAAAACTTTGAAAGATATAAAATTCCCTTGAAAATAAACATCTTCCATTCATAAAATAAATCATTATCCCATGGACATTTTTTCCTCCTGAAGACATCCAAGCACAGTATACATTTCACGATCTCATAACACTTTTAAAATTGCTTTTCACTTCATTAATCTAATCTAGCGATTCCCTGTTTACCATCTTCACATTCACACTGTAACGTTATGGAGGGCACATGCGTCACACCTACGACATAATGACACCACATCCGCTCCCCCGGGGGCCGCGACCACCATTCACGATTGCAGACATTGATGCAAAACTTTTGTCCTGTGATCAAGAGGACAAAAACATGTCTAAATGAGGAGAGCTGCAGGCAAATCCTGGAGGTTAGAGTAACTTTGGGGACACAGATCGATAGGGACGAGTTAAACATGACAGACTGAACTGGTTACCCTCTGCAGGATTAACACAGACTGTTACAGACGCAAGATTGAAGGATATAGCGGTAAGGGGATGAGGGAAATAGAAATGAACTAGTCGTCATTACTGGAGCCTTTAATATAGTCTAGGTCACTCCCAGCCAAGTCTCAACTTCATTAATACAGGACAATTGACAAATGACAATAAGACCATGAAATCAATATCAAGAAGAGTTATGCATTTCATTTTTGAAATTTTAATATATTCAATAAGATCATCAAAGTCTTTCTACAATGTAAATGTTGCAGCAATCATATCCTCTTAATGCTTTTATTATCAGTAAATGACCTAACAATGCTTTGGGTTTACTCTGAACACAAATGAAAACTTATGATATCATGAAGTTGATGGCTTAACAATATTATGATGTCATGCGATGATGACATCATAATGTTATGACTTCATTGCCTTAGAAGCCTTCTGGCACTCATATGGTCAAAGACTTATTTTTAAGAAAACTTTTGAAGAATGCATTATGATGATAAATTCTCATCCTCATTTCTCCTGATGTCAAACAACACAGAGTAAAATATCCTTAGCAAGGTTGGGAAAAATGTTACTTTATTAAACTTATGACGCTTGGATGCATCGATGCTACCATGCAGACACAAGCATGTGATACTCTTAGAACTGATCCTGACCGAGATTTTCGAAGTTCTTAGTGCTAAGATAATTGTAAGTACCACGTACATTTGCCTATGACAATCTTAGCACTAAGATCTACCCCCTGGTCAGATAGCATGAGAGAGATCAAAAGGTATGTATTGACTCCTTTTCTGTCCCCATCAAAAAGCCTTAAATAAAGATGAGTGTTTTGCTTGATTGAAAAAAATAGAAGTATTTGTATAAACATCTCAACGAAAGATTTTAGAAAGGGTCATTCATAAGGTGTTATCAATGCTAATGCTCTGGAGTAATGCAGGCAAAGATGAGAGGAAAAAGAAAAATAAATGTATCAAACTTTGAAAGAGTCAAGCTTTTCAAAAATCAATTTAGAAAAAACAAATTTTAATTCAAAGAAAATGATATGATCAAAATTGAAATGTTTATCAAAAATATCAAAATATAAAAACAACCTGAACTAATACACAATCTATTAAAGAATCACATTAAATTCATATAAACTGATAATAGAAGTAAAACATCTTCTGGATCTTTTATCACTCATATCATGTTTTCATATAGGAAAAAAAATAAGATGATAAATTCCATGGTTCGACAACCAAACAACTATATTTACACTGAAAATATACATCGATGAAGTTCCTTAGGTAAATATTATCATAATTGATCTGTTTTCGTACAATATTGATAATTCAAAGTATGCTCAACATGACATATTGATATGTCTTTAAACCAACACTCTTATCCATTTTTTAAGATGAATGAAATCTAAACACAACTTGTTTATTGTTGCTCTCTGGTACACATCAGAATAAATCAAAATTGTATGTCAAGTTCTTCGTCTTTATTTCTCGAGAATTCTTTCTCAATAAGCAAAGAATGAAATTCTCAATGGTCATAAAGATTCCAAAAGATAGCTCACACAAGCAGAAGAATCAATGCATGTCACCAATGGCGCTTGTGCCTTATCAATAGACTAAAGAATTGTGCAGAATTACCTCCCTTAATGTCACTCTTCAAAATCTCTTCAATGAAGGAAATATCTGCCTTGGTACATTTAAACCTACCTTCATCAAGCCGTTGGCACCATTGGTGCATAAATTTCCAGAAGCAATTGATCTTACTTCACGCTTCTTTAAATATCAAGGAGCTTTTCATTTAGAGAAACCCTTTTAATCTTTTCCATTGACAAGCTGTAATATATATCCTCTTTGTTCGGAATAGGAACAGCTAAAATTAACTCTCGGAAGCATCAGAAATTCATTGAGTTTGAAGGCTTAAACATGAATAAATAAAAGAAATATGTATCAATCAATGAGTTATTTTCATCAATCTCTAAGAGATCAAAGTCTTCATGATGTGAGAATGTCAATTACAATAATCAAGATCAATGGAAACGATACAAATCATAGCCTTTGGTTGTTGAAATTAAAGTGCATGTGGAAAGAATTACGTAATAATTCATCAAAGAATTTAAAATATCATTTATTTGGTAATTGATTTGGCTGTTTTGGTTTATTTTCAATTAAGATAAAAATAATGGTCTGGTTTTTTAGAAACAAAGTTCATTAATTATTTCAATTTATCTTCATTTATTGTTAAATGCCAAAAACTTCCAAAGAGACTTTACAGTCAATTATTTGTAAATATGTCAGTCTGTTTTCCTGCAAGACAAGTTATAAATTGCCCAATTCAAAAACAGGATTTTATAAAAAAAAAAAAAATGTTTACATGAAAATTATATTTTTAGTATTATTTTATTAATTATAAATTTATTTTAAGATATAAACATCTTTACTGAATCAAAACATCAAAGGTTGGGTAGATCAGAATGTAAGTTCTCTTAAAAGAAGAATCCATGTCAATAGATTTGTACAATTCAATGAGCGTTCATGTCACCGAAACTGCTCAACTATATCAAATAAGGTCCCTTAACACCCATGTAATCCAATATCTTTAAGTCAAAAGCTCACAAAAGCTGAAATCACAAACAAATTTCAAAATCTCACATGGAAAACTGAATTTATCAATGCAGCCTAACTAAATCCCACGAAAACCATGTGAAAAGTGAACAAACTCAATTTGCTCAAGACAGATAAACCATCTGAAACTTACATCAAACAAATGGGAACATTCATAAATATTCTGAGAACTTAAAGCAGTTCCCTTGGCCATTCTGCCAAGCTTTACCAAAGACAATCCTTCCCAGCTGTGACTGATTGGAACTAAGGCTTTTAATTTGATTTGCATTGATCAAGAATTGCCAAACTTTCAAATGTCCTTTCAGAAAAACACCAGTGTTTGTCTCAAATTGACAAGTTGGAGAAATCACTATGTTCTTATGGCTGCTCTCTTATTACCTGTTCTCATCTAGTCAAATTTTCTTGCTATTATGTGCTGTTTTCACTCAAGCCTTCCAAAAAAGAATCCCTCGATTCTTGATTACTGGTTCTGTTCATATTCACAAATAAATGGCAGGTATAAGCCCTTCTGAACCACTGGTTCTAAGAAGGAAGACAACATTTTTGGGATGACAACTTCACTGTTTGTGTAATTCATGACATTTTAGAGTACCGGTATATGCTTACACAATCATCAGGTTGGCAGCTGGAATATGAAATAAATGATAGATATATATATACTCCAATCAATCCAACCTGATGAAGGAATAAGCATATACTCTGAAACGTCATGAATTTCAAAAACTGTGTAGTCATCCACACTATGTCGTCTTCCTGTATATCACTTCTGCATGCCCTTCAAAGATTTGTTTCCAAGGTGATATGATAATTTCTAACGGTGGATTAAATTTGTCAAATATTTGTAAAACTGGCCCTTGACTATTCATCAGAAATAAAGATGGCTGACTCACAGTTACAAAAACAGACAAATGTTAAATATTTCTTGATTGTTATGTTCAGAGTTCAGATTGCTAAGTCACAAGTGCTCGTATGCCGAACAAATTTACAGAATTCTCATAAAAATTGCTAATACTTAACCTTTAACATGCAGATTCGAATATTTTGAGACAAGAAGCTTTTTCATGATGAATAGGGACTGCATTCTACAAGAGTACTAAGAATAAAAATGTCAGCACCATGTACTGAATCCAGTCGATGATATGTTTGTTAAATTCAGAACTTCTATTGTACATTTCTGTCCTTTTTTGTTAGGCTTTAGGCCCCTTCCTTAACAATAAGGCAAAATTCTCCTCTTCTCTGTGGTATCGAAAGCACTTCATAAACTGTGGAAGAATATTTTTTCCTCAGATCACTCTCAGTGAAAGAGGTTACAGAAATAGATCAAAAGGTTTGGGAGGGGAAACCTAAAAACACATATTTCATCTAATCTCAAACACCTAGGGAAAAATTTCCCATCTTACCATACAAGAAACATCTTTTCACATCTCCAAACCCTCTAATTTATCTATTACCTCTCATTTCAACACAAATGCTTTGAACTTATTTACAGTATGTTTTTATCCTGACTGAATCTCAAATAATCTACTCATTATCAGTTTCCCTCTCTTGAAATGTTTACTTTAAAATGTGATTCCTGTTTCTACAACTTTATTCCTTTTTCTAAGATACCAAAGATCAACACTACCTAACCAATTATAAAATTTGAAGCTGTAATTATGTGAATACAAAGATTTCCACTTCATTCTCTAAAGCTTATTTGATATTTTTAAACAAAATCTATGATCTATGATAAAATAATTTACAAAAGACGTTAACCATTACGGTCATGAATCAATGTCAGTCAAATTTTGGTTAAACATTAATACTGTAAAGTTTAAACCACTTTTATTTCAGCTCGATTTGTTCAAAACTGACAATCAGCAATCATATTTTTTTATTCATTTAGTTATTTCAAGTGCACAGTCAACATCATATTGACCTCAATAAATGTACTAAGTTTTCTGTGATGAACATGAACTTTTTTTTGTACTCCTGATTCAGTAAGAGCTAAAAAAGCTCAGTGATATGTACATTGCCTTTTCATGTAAAATGTATGATATGAAATGGAATAAAATAAAAAATAAAAAAATAAAAAAAATAAATGTACTAAGCTTTACATTCATACCAAATCAGGAGTTTCCAAGTGATATAATTTTTCGACGTGTGCTCGGGCAAACTACCAGCCCACACTAGACAATAGAAGCAGAATATGCAATAATACTGTAACCACGGGAGATACCATCCCTTAAAACACCTCTATTTACTCTTACATGTATATAATGATAAACTTAAAGGAAGCCTCAATTGTAACAGAGAGAAGATATGTGACCCAAATGACCAGTACAAACTAGCCTATAGAAAAAGAATATGTAACAACACAGTTACCAGGGGAGACACCATCCCTTAAAACACCATTATTTACTCTTACACATACATAATGATAAGCCAATTTGAAGCCTGGATTGTAATAGATACAAGATATGAAAACCCAAACAACCAGCACAAACTAGCCAAAAGAAAGAGAATATGTAACAACACATTAACCAAGGGTGACATCATCCCTTCAAGCTCCCGCGACCAAAATAGTCCAACATGTAAACAATGCACCATCAGATATGTAATCTTGGTAATACCGGTTACCAAGACTCCTTCGATGTAGCCATTATCTGGATCTTGTTTGAAGTCCAGAGGAACATTGAGTATTGAGCCCTCCAGAGATTCTGGTCAAATACTTTCTATTTCGGTCAATCAAAGGCTTTGAATGATGCTCGAGATCAACAAATGATCTGATTCAACTTCTGAACAAGGGAGATCTTCATTGAAAGGAATGGTTACCGTTGCTAAGAATAACTTATTCTATGGATAATCAAGCTTTTAGTTACAGTCTTCTGGTGTATTTCAAATGCAAGTGATGAGGCATGTTTCGTGTAGCCCTCTGTCTTACCTTTGGCACTTACATGCTTAACACTTGAAGTGCTGAATTAATTTGTGCCAACATAAACAGACAGCATTCATTCTTATATCTCCCTTCCAAATGGTAGTAGGAATTATACTCAGGGTCACACGTTGTTTAATAAGCCTTCTAAGGATAACTGAAGACAAGGTATATGCCTGAAGACATCAGAACATGTCAGACACTTGATATCTTCAAAACAAAACTGAAGACTCATTTGTTCTGTACTCACTACCTAAGAACATATTGTAAAGGTTATCGACCATAGCACTATTGAGTAGTTATACATTGGAAAGGGCTCTATCCAAAAGACTAACATCCTTATTATCATTCATAGCATTTGACAAAACAATGTTAATTTCCCAGGAGAAACATTCCAAAAGTTAATTAGTAAGCCCCTCTTTTCAACAAACAAACATCATAAACTTGCAGTCAGAAAATTATTATTTGTTGAATGTTAGTTTGGCTCGCACTTATCTAAATTCTTTCAGTTACACTTGTAAACATCATTGTTTCAGTGCTAAGATACATGTATATGTCAGATGACTTTGCTGAACTTTGTCAGGGCAAGGTTTAATACCCAACCTTAATAGATCCAGAGATAACTGATAAACAAAATTAGTGAAATCGCCCATATGAATTTAAACCAAATCTAGTTAACTATGGTTGTTGCATTCACTTCTTTTATTATGTATAAGGGCAACATAATGATATCAGTGTTCATATTTTCATTACTATGACCTAGAGCAAAATACTACTAAGCAATGCTTTGACGACACAGTTTGCCTATTTTGCAGTTTGCAGTTATCCATCTCCAAGTAGATTTTGATCATTTTCTTATTTTATATAACTTTGTTATATATATATATATATATATATATATATATATATATATATATATATATTCATGTCCATTATATACTAGATTCATGACATTCATACCTATATATCAGTCCTCGCTCTTGGTGGGTATATACAAATTGCACATGTGTAATGAAAACAGAATGTCATGGATACTCATGTAATATCTTATATCATGAAATACATAAGTGAGAGAGAGAGCTATCATTTAGCACTGCCTTGTCAATATTACATCCATTAGCAGTGTGGATATTACATGGGTAGCAGTCATCTGGTTACTGATGTCAAAACCAATAATGATCCTATTAAATATAAAATTATTCATAACCTTAATTTTGTTTCCAAGCTCTTTACCTACAATATCTTTCATTTCTTGTTCAGATAACTTAAGTAGTATTATACTTATTAAGTAGTATTGAAGTTCACAAAACCCAAAATGGTATTCAATAAGTCACAAGAGTTCCAAAACTACAACTCCAAGAATTGACTGATTTAACAAGGCACTGGTACCTCTAAGGCAATCAATATTTTGGAAGACCATCAGTAATTCCAACACATGCTCCCACACCTCAGTATTTTGTCACTAATGACTATCTCTAAGAATTTCATAAAGTTTTTATAAATCCTGCAATTTGTCGAAACTGTAATTGTACAGGAGAGTGATTTATCCAAGTTGCGTTAGTTTTTTTTCTAAACTTTATAAATCAGCATACTTGTCATACACAAAGAGAGAAATTGCCTGTTGTAATGGAGGTATGTATTACCAATCTATCATACATATGATCCCTGTCGATTTCTTTTATCTAGGAACAAACTATCAAATCTCTATACAGTTACCTGTCAAATCAATATCAAAACATTACTATTTGATCAAGCTGGCATCATTATGTTTCGACTGATGTTGTTTTGACATAAATCATATCTGTTCACAACAGTTAATAATTGCTACCCATTTAGGCATTAGCTTTTACCAAATGTCTCGAAAGTAAAATCATTTTTAAATACTTCTCACAATTTTGACTTTTACATCATTCATTTTTTTCAGTGTTTGTCTCTAAAAAATTACCTTTAACTCAAATGAATTTGCTTGTTTTTATTTTACACCAACTCTTCTAAATACTACATGAATTTCTTTTGCAGCGATTACTCATAATCATCATCATCATCATCATTTTTGTGTATGCAGATATGGAAGTGGATATTTTTACTCATTGACTTCTAAGCAATTATGTGTGAAAGCTTCCTTAGACTATATCAAATAAATCAAAAGAAAGAAATTTGATGATTTTTGCAAGTACGTTCCGTATTTGGCTGACAGTATCAATGCAGCTACTATCATCAATAATTCAAAGGAGGAAGATCAAAGACAAAGATATCAGATTTAGTGATAATGACGACACAGCTAATTTTCCAAAATGAAATCATCTCTTTAATTTTAGGGACATAAATCATTATGATGATAATTTGGAATGTAATCTTATACTGAAAGACTCTTTGACAAAACTTGTAAACAGGGAACAATCAAAACAACCTACAAACCAAACGGATTTATCTTGATCTAATCAAGTATGAAATCAAGACAAATAATTCAGACAAGAAAAGCAATCTATCAAAGCGCTCATATGCCAGGAAGCAAAAAGGTGTTCCCTTTTAATTACCTAATTTCAAATCATAAGAATCAAAACTAATTAAGACAATTTATTCAATTACAAAATTGAAATAAACTAAATCTAACTTCCAATCTGTTTAAATTTGTTGAGAAATCACAAAAGTTTGATCCTCAAAACAAACATGAATGTTTCTCCAATTTCTGAAATTTTCAAACCACAAAAACCATTTCAAAGCCTAATAATCAAAACTAATTATTCAAAATCAATTAATTTTGAAATTTATATCAGGAAATTCTTTATATCCTTTTGACAAACTACAGAAACTTAATCACAATACCACCAAAAATTCTTGGCACCAAAATTTTTAATTCTTCAAACAATCAAAACCAAAAAGATAAAGCTTTAAAAAATCTTAAGACAAATCCATTTTTCAATTACAAATAATTGAGAGAAGACACATCACACCCCCTGTTATTAGCTGCCTAGCTGTATGATCAACATGAGGGGGAAATCACTACTAATGTTTTAATGTAATTGGCTCCATGAATAATTCCGGAAATTGGCATAGCAGGAGATGACACTGGTGGTCCAATTCCAACAGGAACAGGGACCACAGCTCTGCAGTAGATAATGTAAAGCCACATAAACTGCACGATGTCACCACGCTCCGCGGCGCTGGTGATGGGAAGATAATGGAGCTACCCGCGTCCAGTTATTTATAAATGGTAAGGAAGATCCACAACAGCAAGCTCTCAGACTGGCAGAAGGCTGCCCTCAAGACTCGGTGTTGTGACTGACGGAGGACTTGGGCTTCTTCTGGAGTACTGCTTGCCGTTCCATACGTTCCATAGATTTCATGTTGGTTGTACAGAATTCTTAAAATGAAATATGTATTGGTAACTGTAATCAAATATCAGGGCATGTTTTAGTATCATTATTGACAAAAGCTTAGTGCTTTTTTCTGCATGTAGTTTGTCTGAATGGTCTTGGTTGTGCAGAAATCTTCAAACGTTATATGAAATAGTCTCTGTAATCACTTATCAGGGTATGTTTTAGTAATGTTACGGACAAAAGCTTAGGTTTTTTTCTGCTTGTAGTTTGTCTGAATAGTCTTGGTTGTGCAGAATTCTTCAAATGTAATAAGTATTGGTGACTGTAATCGTTTACCAGGACATGTGTTGTTGTTTCCAATGAGCTTGCAGGCTCATTTGTTGCATATAGTTTTCAGTTTAGATTAAGATTTCTCTTGGTTTCATCAGAAATGCTGAAAACAGTTTATATATTTGGTAGTGTTTGTCCTGGGATTCACTTGACTGCTTGCAGTTCTACAGTCTACATATAAGAGTATCCTGATAAAGTACTGAAATGCCCTAACAATTATGACATAAATTGCGGATGTTTCCTATAATCAGTGTAATATCAGTGATCTGTCATGGAATGACAGGGTAATTAAAGCCAATAAATCTGTCTATAATATAGATAACAGATAATTAATACTGAATTGAAAAGCAGTCAACTTCATGCCTCTTTGATGGCTTTCAGTACAAAACTTGCCACATATACACCATAGCAACAAAATACAGCATTTTAGCACTTGATGGCATAATGGTCAGTATAAATATACCTTCATACAGATAACATCAGACAGTCAAATTATCCAAGTGATGAGTAAAGCAATATCCCACTTCAATGAAGTGAACTCTGAAGTGACACAATCATTCACAGTTACCATATTTGATGCACTAAGCGCACTCCCCCTATAAGCGCCCCCCTAAACACATTTGTTACTCTCAAAATAATAAGCACCGGTCCCGTAACTTTCCCTGCAGGATTAATCTAGGAAGATTCTTTTGAACATTATTCAAGCTCCTTGTTTTGTTAGTCCGGCAGTCTTGAGAGCTTCAAGAGAGCTTCAAATATCTAGGCCAAGATTTCTTGTTCATCTTGTGAAATCTATGGAAATAAGGATCCCTTTCTCCAATTTTCTAAGCACCCAGGGCACATAATATATTAAATACAGTATTTCATAAATTTATATGTTCCAGAGGTTAAAAAGATTGATATAATATGTTTTACAGCAATAGGTCAGTAGCTTCTGACTACTGTAACACATGGTCTATCGGATTCAGATCCTGTAGTTAAGTGCTCAGACAAAGCTTGCTTGAAGGAAAAGCATATAATAAATCGCTATGATTAAGACACACTGACGTAAAGTTGTTTTGTCTCTGCATGAGATGTTTTTCCTCATGACAGGAAAATAATGTCTGGGCTCAAGCACTGCTTTACATAAGTGGTTGGCGTTGTTCACAATGCACAAAATTGTTGGGTTTAATGTTTTGTCTCTTGGCAAGATTCTTATCATTTACAAAAGGAAAATGGGCATTTTGTCTGAATGGATAGTGATCTTACCTACCATTTTGTATGAAGAATGAATACTGAATACTAACAGATTTTAGTTTAAAGATGGCTGTTAATAATTGGATGAAATGCTATTATGTATCTTGGCAAGGTTCTTATGATTGATAAAAAAAAATTGCAGAGTAGCCTGTCAGAATAGTGGCCTGTACTATTATCATATTGAAAATCTGAATACTGAATGGTAACAGATTTAGTTGAATGCTGTAAAATATGGTGGTCACACTGCCTTAGAACACAAATCAAGACGCAGATGTAGCAATAGTAAGTTAACATCCTGGTTTAGAGATGAGGTGAGATGATTTAGGGTTTAACACACAAAGTAAATTATTATTATTACTATTTATTTCATTTAAATACATTTATTCCAAAGAATTGAATGTGTACAAAATAGTAATATCCTCTCTTATATCTATTGCAACAGCAGCAACCAAAGTCCCTTATAATTCAATTTGTTTTTCTGAGGGATACTACACATCATAAACCTTCAAAGAATATTGCCATGGCAACAGTTTTGAAATATCCATAATGCCAAGCTCTAGAATTTCATCATCTACTCTTTATTACAGTTATTATAACTATCAAGCAAAGCCATCAATCGAGAACAATGATGGTTGAGTGGACCCTCAGCTTAGTAAGATGGATGTGTCTCTGTCACGATAGTCGACCATTCATTGTCACGTCAGTAAACTGTTTAGAGACTTACTTTGCTTGTAAATGTAACACTATTACAAAATAAACTGTATCAAACTTAGTGGAAGCCAAACGCTCATGACGCACAGGAGAATTAAAAAAATCTTAAACAAAAAAACCCCACATAAATAACAAGTTTGATAATGTGAAACACATCTACTATTTTCAAAATAATGGCTTGACCATATATGAACATAAAATTTGTATCTTGTAGTGCAAGCTATTACCCTGCCACTTAGCAATAGGAGAGGATCGAGAAATTGATTAAACAATCTGTAATGTTTTCGGATGATGCCAAATGAATGGATGGATCATATTACAAGGAACAAAACCAATCAATGAGCCAAAGGCCAGTACTTCAGTACTCATTTTATTGATGTGAGCTGAGATTATATGAGGTACCGCCTTTACAATTCTACCTAAATCAAGGCAATTCACATGTATTATTGCAGGAGAAAGGATGCAAAATCCTGAGTTTACCTATAAGGGAAGAACCTGCTTATTGGCTGGAAGTGGCAAACAAAAGTTGACACTGAATTGAATTTTGCACTGCACAAAAGAATTAAAATTCTCCATAGCAGAAAGAATTTCCAAGAGCTCTTGTTCCAATGAGCATTCTTCTGCCATTTCAATGAAGGTCATGGGTTAAACACCAAACACGCATTCTTAAACAACTTTCTTTACACTTAGAACAAGACTTGCACACATGGTCTCTTCATTCATGCTAACTCTTCCAACTGACGGGTTTGAGTAGTAAAGCTTTCCTAATCATCAAGTCAAGCTAAACATGACAGCAACTACTTGCCTCAAGATTTCTCTGGGAAAGTTTCCATTCTTTCAGAAGATAAACAAGCAGTCTTCTTGAAAATCGTAGTTACCAGAAGTAAAACACAAAATGGAGTGAGAGAAACCTACTTCAACCAACCCAATTTGTTGAAAAGATTCAAAGGATTTCATTCTTGAGTTTAACAAACAGTCCACTTAGACATGCATACGACTTCGGCAGTAAGACAATGTATCAAGATGGCCTGGCTGATTACTCAAGTTAGTATGGCTTTCAGATGACAGCTGAAGCCAGAAGACGTTGAAGTCATTACGTTTCTAAAAGCCTTCACACACAGTATACACATCCATCAACATTGTCCTACTGAAGAACAGGAGAGTAACACTAGAATAGAAATGACACATTTTTCAAAATGACATAGTCTTGAAAAACTTAAGAAGTTATTTCTAGAATAGAATACTGTTCTATTTGAAAACTGATGAAGTATCTGACCTCACATGGATAGGTAACTGAGGGAGGATGTCAAACTTTACATGAACATTTTCCAAGAATATTTTATTTTCTTTGACAAATTTAGTAACTGTAAAAAGTTGTTCACAAAGAAAAAAGCATTTTTATAAAGGACTTCAAAACATTGACCATTAAAAAAATATAGATATAAATCAGGATGTAATTTCATGACCATTATTGGTTGTCTTTTGTATCTAAATCAAAAGAAAATGGTAAACACAATCTGTTGAACAAACACTTCAGAGGTATATTCTATAAATGTAAATATACAAATGATAACTCGTGATCACACTGATATATCAACATCAAAGGACCACATAGAGATGACATTTCTAACACCTCATCACTTCTACATTTCTAACGAGGGCAAGCATTCATCAAAAGGCTCAAACTTATTCACTGTTTGCTTAGTCTTAACCCTTACGTTGCTGAATATTATTTTGACCAGTTTTGCCCCCGTGGCTGAATTTTCCAGCACTCGCCTCGCTACCGTAAAAGCGTAACTAGCACCCGTGGCTGAATATTCCAGCGCCGCCAGATGCGACCGTTTTCACAACATATGGTGTGTTTACATGGCGAAATACGCACGTTATCTTCGTTGTATACAAAACTAGTCGGCCAATCCCGTGTCACAAATGGATGATACTTACCTGGCACTTTGAATGAAATTTCTATCACCCCTGGAACGGTTTCCATAACCGAAGTAAACTTGTTTTCATTTCGGGCGCCATAACTCCATAAATTCTGAGAGCGCATGCGCGAAATCAATGCGAAACTGAAGACGAATAGTTCCTCTTGACATCGATATAAAAATTATTACAATAAATTGTCTAACACGAATTTTACAATTATTCAAAAATTGTCTATATTTCAAACGCTATAAAATCATTTAATCCCTGAGTGCACATAGACAAATTATATACGGAAAGAAAGCTAATTTTTTACTCTATATTTTACGATAATTTTTAGGACGACACGCCATCCTATAGGAAAGATATAAATTACGAAAGCAGGGTAATGATAAACCCCGATAACGTTCTGACCCCCACAGTAATATTACTAAGCTAGTAGCCCCGGGCAAACGCACGCGCTCAGCGCGTGCAGGCGGTGTATCCCCGCTGAAAAATTCACTCACACTTAACAGAAATTGTCTTTATTTCCAATTTTATAATTCAAGTTATTCGCTTTGTATACATGAAAATTATATATGGAATTGAAGGCAATTTATTCTTCTTTACGAAAAAATAAATCATAACAATCTTTTGCACTGTAGTTAGAAGTTATTACCAACGTAACGTGGGTATAACTAGTGAATAAAGTCTTTGATAATCGCCTTTCCGCGACATTTGTCGCATAATTTCCACACGTTTTATTTTGATGCAAATATGGGCAAATTACACATAAAAATGAAGGTATTTATTTCCTCTTTACGTTGATATGAAAATGATAAATATGTACCGCTTGGTTTGGAATATATACAGTTTGCAAAGATTGTACCCTCAGGTATTTGAGAACAGATTTTGATAATTGCGACATCACTTACCGCTCCTTTATTGTTTCATTGTAATTTGCAAATTTTTTATAGAATTGAAGACGATCCTTTTCTCTTTATTGTGATATAAAAATGTTGATATTGCGCTCTGTCGTTAAATGGATAGGAAGTGTAAAAAGCAGTTGAAAAAAATCGCTTCTCGGTTAACAAGATATGAATAGAGAAATTGCCTGTTTGCGCGATGCTCGTCGGGTCTTTACTGATTTTCGTTTGCATACAAATTTTATATGGAAATAAAGATCATCCTTTTCTCTACATTTTGATATATGAAATTTCAAAATGTCCCGAGAAGTTTATGTGATATAAAGTGCGAGAAAATGGTAAAAACACAAAGAATAAAGAAAAGTCGCAATTTTGCGGCACTTGCTGTATCTTTATTTTATATACTGCATATAACTTTTTTACATCAAATCGAAGACAATTATTTCTTCTTTAACACAAGGTACTCAATTCCAAAATACGCCTAGTTGTTGAGAAGATATGAACGAAATAAAGGCACATGTCAAAATCGCCGTTCAGTTTACATGATTTGAATAGAGAAATTAGCTTTTTGTGCGGCGCTTGCTGTGTCTTTATTTATTTTTGCGCATGTACACATTTTACATG
This sequence comes from Phorcus lineatus, assembly GCA_921293015.1. NCBI lineage: Eukaryota > Metazoa > Mollusca > Gastropoda > Trochida > Trochidae > Phorcus > Phorcus lineatus. The sequence continues at coordinate 35,172,700 of OV121082.1, forward strand.
GAATGAAAGACAATCTTTCTCTCTATCTTATAATATAAAAATTGTCAAAATACGTTGAGCACATCATGTGAAAATTGGTGTGACAAAATGGTGTAAAACTAAAAATATGTAAAAATCACCTTTTTTGCGGCACATGCTGTATCTTCATTTCAGGTGGCGTAGTTATGTATTTTATATTGAAATGAAGACAATTTCCTGCTCTTTCAAATGATCCAACCGGTATTGTAATACGCCCAAGGGTTCAGAGCATAGGGCGTGCGATAGAAGGTTGTAAGTTTGGTGTGAGTGCACGCTTGTAAGCAAACGATAGCACGCACGGGTCGGTAAGCTCGTGCGAGAGGGGAGAAAGTGCCCACAGGCTATTAGCACGTGCGGCGGGGAGCGGGGGAAAATTGAGTGATTTCAACATTTATTTTCGGTACGATAAATGTTATCAATGTTTGCATAATTTTCGGAACATGTACGCGCATTATTTAGAACACCAACCAAACAAAACACGGTAGCTTAGCGACAGCCGGACGGAAAGTACAAGCATTGAAATAAGCCTACTGCTAAGCAATAAATTTCCGGGCTCCGCTACCGAGACCCGCGGTCATAATTAGTTAGCGTGAGAAAAATAGAGTGTGCTACTCGCATCCCGCTAAGGGGACTTGCGGTCAAAGCTAATTTCATCCCGGAATATTCCGGGACCCGCATCGTAAGGGTTAATATTCCTCATCAACCACTATGTTGACAAAGGACAGCTGCAAAAAGCAACATAAGTGCACATGTACTCGTAACTCACTCCCTAACTTCATTATGGACTTCCAAAAACAAATCTTTCCAAGTACAATCACATAAAAAAAACAAAATCAATGCAGCTCTACTTTATGTAATATCACAATGAAGGTCTGAGGTTAGGAGGTCCGCATCAAAGAAGTAAAGGTCAGTGGTAAAACACTACATAAAGATGCAATCAAACTCTCCTAAAATGCAAATTGCCAGAAAGTCAAGTCAAAGCAATAGATCTTCAGTTTACTTTCAGAAACTAAAGTCAAAGCAATGCATCTTGGCTTTACTAATGTCAAAGGGTAGGGGGGAAACTCTAAATAAAGATGCAGAGACAGTTAAGTGCACGGATAGCGGAAATGGACTGGAACACTTCAGGAGTTTCTGAACATCACCCAATTACTCTGGTGACTCGAATCAATCTGGTTACACTCCTTCCACATAAGTTTTCATCAATGTCTTAGGTAACTTCTTCCTGTGAAACCAATCAAAAGACAGCAGTAAACATTCCCAAGACTTGCTGGTTACTGAGGTCCAAAGGACAAGGATAGTTCTCATAGTAATCCCATGGGCAACCTTCAATTGAAATCCACAGCAATGAAAGAGTAACCTAGCTGAGATTACAAAATCCAATGTTTTTATAATACCAATGTAAGTTGTTCATACAAACAAATCATGAAAGTCCTTTTTGTATTTCCGGTTCTTCATTTTAAAGGCACATGAACATATCTTTTGTGAAATTCAACTTAAAAAGGATAAACAGAAAAAATTGGGTAAACTTTGAAGATAGAACTTATTCCTCTTATTCCAAATCGGTTTCACAGATCTGTGATTTCTATGACCTGAATTTGAATTACACAACAAATTAAGATTGTAAGACACACTCTACAAATAACAACAATAACAAATAGGATTACATAAATATTTAGCTGTCTGTAGTTAAAGGTCTGAAACAAAGGAGAAGCACAAAAGCATAATTGTCTAGACTATGCATTAAACGTTAGAAATGGTGAGAATGAAAACCATTATCTATGCCTTTTATAAGAAATTGAACATTCTTTGACATTCATATTTATGAAAATTATTTCTCTATCAAAAATAATGTATGAGTGGACAACATCAAGAAATAAGCAGGTAATTGGGCAATATGGAAGTGATCTATGGCGTAACAACACTATGATGAAGAAGACTTTCATAAAACATACAGTAATTTTCTAAAAATTATTATTTGTCCTTGACATGTTTTAGAATGTTCACCACAACAATAATCCGGTCATTAAACATTATACCCTGGTCTAACCCAAGCTGCCGGTTACAGCGCTTAAAGGTCACCTCCATCACAATCTACACCAGGTACCCAATTAGTACTGCTGGGTGAACAGAGGCACATTTTGAATAAAGTCTCTTGCCACAAGTTTCTCAACTCTACCTCAGTGTGGGGCAGGGAATAACCCTAGAACTCTCAGTTAATACAGCAATCATCGGGTAACCCACCCATCTGGTGAGCCACGCCAGATAATGCTGAACTTCACTGATAGCGGTCAAATGAGCTACGCACAAGACCACATGCCACCAGCAGTATTATTTCTGGTTCTTCTGATATTTTCTAATCAAGAAACTTGGAGTCGACCTGCTCTTATGACAAAGATTATCTCTGTAATTTCAGCCGACTCACACCCACACCATTCTCTAAATCATACAGTCTTCGTATTCATCGGAACACAACGCCACATGTAATAGAGAATTCAACGACATATAGAAAATAATTAGAATTCTTATATCTAGGTTTTTAATATCAAATCTTTCATTACCATACTTTGGAAAAAGAGAGAAATACAAAAGGCTTTCATTACATTAATTTAGCATTTCTCACTAGGTTCACAACAAAAAATCTTTGACTCGAATGACAGACATTTACAAATCCGATCTTTATGGCAATTTGTCATGTTTATTACCATATTGTCAAGCATTGACTTTACTACAGACTTACTAACACTATGACTAAGGCAAACAATTTGATATTTTCACCAAAGTTTTTGTGTATTCAAGCATATGCATGTTTAGATATAATAACTGAATCCAGAGATTACACACTTTACAAAAATCTTTGTATGGAATAACAACCTTTTTCCTGCAATTCTTATTCTTCTGCAGATCCTGTCGTTTGAACAAATAGCTTGATTATGTACATCAAGAACTGACTCGGACACTAATTTGTTCCTCAAAAACAGAGAGAAATCTGAAATCAATGGCTTGACATGACAACACTGCCTCAAACAAAGCTATTGATCAATGGGCCTACAACAACAGCTATCTGTCCAGAAGCGAGCAGGCCACACCCAAGATTTGTGAATCAATAACGATCAGAGGGGATGAATTTTTGCAACAACATTTTCGTACTGAGGCATAAGGAGATTCTAGTATGTCAATAATAATATATAAAGTATTGACTACATCTAGGCTTGTCTTGTTTTGTGTCTTTAGTTCACAATTATTTATTCTTTGTAATGGATCATGATTTCTTTGAAATGTAAAAATATTTCCTACTCAGAATGAAAAGAAGAGCTCAATCCTTCAACATTGTAAAAAATCATTTAAGTTGGTAAACTTGATAGTTCAACCAACTTTCTTTAAAAATAAACTATCAAAATGATTTTATTGACACTTAAGCAACAGTAATATTATCAATGGTTCATTATAAAAACATATTTACTTGAAACCAAATTTTGCTGTTGCCATAACAGCCATTATTTCAATGAAGGTAAAATTCATAAATGTTATTATCAATACCAAAGAATAATAACACCAAGGTGATGATGTTATGAATGGAACATTGCCTCGGCCCATTCTGCAAACTAAGCATGCCTTGAAGACAAATCTCCCATCAAGTGGAGAATGGCATTGTTTTCTAACAATGTCATCAACACTGCTGATTCCACCACAGAGTTCCAGCTTGGCGCTAATGAACAGACCTCCATTTTAACATCCTTGCCACTGGCATGCATCGGAACCCAGCTAATCAGTGCTTCACTCAAGCAGGTGAATAAACAAGGTGACAGGACACAGCCTATTTCTGGAGGAGACTTTCTAACCATGTCCATGCTTGAGGCTCTGATCTTGCTTCCCCAGAATCTCATGCCATTGAGGACATTATTTTGATAAATGTTCTTAAATTTCAAGAATATCATGCCTTTGACATTGTTTTGAGATATGTTCTTTGTTCTCCAGAATCTCATGCATTTGAGGACATTGTATTTAGATATATTCCTAGTTATCCAGAATCTAATACCATTGATGACATTGTGTTGAGATATGTTCTTTGTTCTCCAGAATCTCATGCTTTTGAGGACATTGTATTTAGATATATTGCTGGTTATCCAGAATCTAATACCATTGATGACATTGCGTTGAGATGTCTTCTTAGATTTCAAGAATCTCATGCTTTTGAGGACATTGTATTAAGATGTATTGCTAGTTATCCAGAATCCTATACCATTGATGACATTGTGTTCAGATGTCTTCTTAGATTTCAAGAATCTCATGCTTTTGAGGACATTGTACTTAGTAATGTTTGCACTTCTCTAGGACCTTATATCACTGAGTAAATTATGCTGAGATCACATCTTCTTTGTTCCCCAGAATCTCATGCTATTTAGGAAATTGCATTGAGATATGTTCTTAGTTCTCCAGAATCTAATACCTTTGAGGACATTGTATTGAAATTAGAGGATTGTAATACAGTATATCATTGATATCTATTACATATCAAAACTGTCACTGAAATGTTGATATCCTTTCTTCATGTTTAGGGCTACAGGTTTTAGTAGAATTTAGCTTGAAAATGCTTGAGGGTCTGATCATGCTTCTCCAGTTTCTAGTGCCATTGTGGACATTGTTTCCAGATAGCTGGACTGTAGTACAATTAGTTTCAAATATGTTTAAGGTATCAAAATCTTCACATAAATGTCACGAGTTGCCAAATTGTCTTCATTCTTTGCATAAACCATAGATTAAGGTAGAAATAGGGAAGGATATACTAAGTCAAATATAGCCTGAGTGAGTTATTGTTTGCCGCGTTCAAATACAGCTTGAGCATTCCTTTCTCAAACAATGGAATAGTTAGAGACTGCAAACAAAGTTTCAAAATCTTAGAAATATATTGGTTTGTCAAAATATCACCTTTGAATATTTTGTAATCAGGCATAAGTCGAGAAGTAGCTGACAGTGTGGACAACAACAGAAATGCAATTCCTTCTAAATAAACTAAATCTCTAGCCATGTTTTGCTTGGATCATATTTCTCAAGCTTTTCATTTCAGCAAGTCACAGGCTTGACATTACAATCAGACAGCAGTTGTGACTGAGGCAAAGTTTAGCACGAATCTACAGGAAGTATATGGGAAATCTTGTCAGTTGGAGGAGCATTATTGATCTGATAATCCTCTGTCATGGTACATCCATCCCCACTCTGCTCTCAACTTGAAACACTTCAGTAAATAAATTGCTTCTGCCTTCAGAAATTTGGCTTGAAACAATCTTCAACAATTGCCTGCTACAGGGAGTATCAATTTGCTCCCCATTCATGTTGACAGCTTCCATGAATAGAACCTCAAATGAAGACAGTGAGCTTTAGAGCAATTTGAAGCTGTTAATACCCACTGAAAGACTTCCCTGTTGATACTGGAGGTGCTTTTGTGAAACTGTTGCACACCTTCTAGACAACTGTGATCTTGTACAAACAGCATTGTCTGGCATCAGCTCTTGGAAAGGACAATGAAGTCTCTACTGTCAATAAGTCTCTGCTTAAGCACTTCTTTATTCTCCCTTGGTCTTACTTAAACTCAAAATGGTCAATAAGGGTACAGGCTTTGGCATTTTACTCACAAGGATGTCTCCGACTTGGACCCTATATAAAGTCTAGATGGTAGACGCTTTGTCAATAACCGAATAAGCTAATGGCATTTTACCTCTTCCCCTGATACATCAACTTATAAATACACTTCTAAAAGTGTTGCATGCAATGTCTGGTTATTTTGGAAACAATTTAGTCGATAGTTAACAACTCAATACACAATGAACTCTGCCCTATAGCATCTGTGGCATTTTAGACCTTTGTACATAACAATATAAGCTTGGAACTGGTAGTAAATCTATTACTTGATTTGATTTACTTTGCAAACTAAATTGGAGAAAAGAAAGTTTGTTTTGGTAAGTCTACAGTGATTGAAAGTTGAATACACTCTTAAGATTATATATATTCAATGCATTAAAAAATCTGACTACCATTATAAAGATCTTGTTCTAAAATTCACAAAAACTTTGTCTTGCCTCCTTAAGTTGACAAATTATTTAGAAAATAAATCTTTACTTGATTCAAAGCTATTTATTAGGAACCTTTGCTTCAAATAAACATTCTTAAAATAAACAAAATCTTAATCCAACGATTTCAAAATGGACAAGTCAAGTGTGAATAGAGGAAGAAACATTCTGCCATACATATTGGTCTAAATAAACTGACCTCTAACTGAAACATGATGAAAGCTCATAGTCATAAACTAATCATAATTGGAATTAACAATATCAAAATATTACCAATCGACTTTCAAAAAGATAATTGGGGCATCATGTATGAACAAACTGAAGAAACCATGAAGGCCAATAAACCGCCTTCAATTAATTAACTGACCTCTAACTGAATCATGAGTGAAGGTCATAACTATCACCTAATCATAATTCGAATTAACAATATCAAAATATGATCAATTAAAGTTCAAAAATATATCCTGAACATCATGTATGAATTGAAAAGATGGATGAAACCTTTGAGGCCAATAAACTGCCTACATTTAATTGAACTGACCTAGGCTAACTGAATCTTGATGAAAGCTCATAACCATCTTATCATCTCTTTCAATTAAGACCTGGAACATCGAGGCATGCCTAATCTAACGTGACAGAGGAGTCAGTAGGCAAACAAGGAGTGAGGAGGATGGTCACAATTACACCGCCAGCGTGAAGCAACTCCTGCTCACCACAACTCCATGGCACGGTGCAGCGGAGGATCTCGAGCCTTGTATTGATTTGTTGAAGGCAGAGTCCAGGTCCACAAGGGACCCATCACATTGTACATGGCGTGACTGATCTCAAGATACATACAAACTGTTTGCATCAAGCCTCAAACTGCCATCAGATAGGAGACACTTGGGGAAGATTTGCCATGACAATCTTAGGAGAAGTGATGACAATAATGAGCATAATGGAGCCATTACCATGGTTGACAATGAAAGAATAAAGTGCTAGTTGACACTCCCTTATGGAAGTAGAGACATTACCGGTGGATGGTTGACAATGAAAGAATAAAGTGGTGGTTGACACTCCATTATGGAAGTAGAGACATTACCATGGTTGACAATGAAAGAGTAAAGTGGTGGTTGACTCTCCCTTGTGGAAGTAGAGACATTACCATGGTTGACATTGAAAGAGTAAAGTAGTGGTTGACACTCCATTATGGTAGTAGAGACATTACCATGGTTGACAATGAAAGAGTAAAGTGGTGGTTGACACTCCATTATGGAAGTAGAGACGTTACCTTGGTTGACAATGCAGGAGTAAGGTCTTGGTTGACACTCCTTAATGGAAGCAGAGACATTACCATGGTTGACAATGAAAGAGTAATGTGCTGGTTGATACACCAGTATCGATGGAAAGAAAAACACTAACATTTCTGATATTGTTGTGGTTGACACTACAGGATGGAAGAAGAGAAATTACCATGGATGACAACAGAAGATTAAAGTGGTGGTTGACACACAAGGTTGTCAGTATAGACATTACCATTTCTGATATTGAAAGAGTTATGTTGTGGTTGAATCTACAGGATGGAAGTAGAGAAATTACCATAGTTGAAATTAAAGAGCAAAGTCATGGTTGACATTTTAAGATGAAAGTAAAGATATAACCTTGGCTGATAATGTAAGAGCATTGTTGTGGTTGACAATGAAAGACAAATGAGGTGACATAGGCGACACCTCCCAGATGACAGTAGAGGCAATCCAATGAAAACAATGACAGAAATATTGGTAGAAACAAACTTGACCATACAGATAATGGAAAGGAAGCATTACCAATGTCCACATTCATGGAGAAGTAAGAATGCTATCAATGCAACCAAAACAGATGAATGGAGATTAAAGACGGAACATGAAATACTGCAATGGTTGTCAAATTTAGAAACAAAGATGATACAGTAACATAGTTAACAAATGTAAAATGATACCACTTCCAATGGTTAACATGTAAAATGATAACATTTCAATTGGTTAACGTGTAAATTATAACATTCCCATTGGTTAACATGTAAAATGATAACATTCCCATTGGTTAACATGTAAAATGATAACATTCCCATTGGTTAACATGTAAAATGATAACATTCCCACTGGTTAACATGTAAAATGATAACATTTCTATTGGTTAACATGTAAAATGAAAACATCTCCATTGGTTTACGATAAAGATGGCATCATTAACACCAATAATAGCTATAGGAGGAAATCACAAGGCCATATGGTGTGGAACTGAGAGCAGTCAGTTTCCAATGCTTTGCTAAACCATATAACTGTTTCATACAAGAGCTGGAGTCTTTTTTACCTGACCATGAGGACAGTAACAGCTTTTCAATATAACTAAAGTCACAGAGGCATTGTAACATTAGAGTCAACAATAAAGACACTATTTGATGGGCAAATAGCACATAGGCAATAGTACTGGCAATATGACTGCTGTGGCCCAGGAGATTGCTTGGAGAAGGGAAGACTAATATTGAAATCATCTGAGGGAAAGTGTAAGCAGATATCAATCTTTGATGTCTGAAATTGCTTCTATATTGATATCACTTCTTCAGAGTAGGTCATGACTGACCTCGGACATCAAGAGAATTTGCTGGGGGAAATTAGATATATTAATTTGATTTTGTTATATCTGTCTCAAAAGTCGTCATTCTAGATGGATTTTGTCAACATTGGATTCAGATTTTATATAATACATCACAAAGGCGTTATCTTTCGTCCTTTCTTATCATGGATACCAAGCAGCTTCTGAACACTAGCCCCTTCTTTGTAGTCACGTACAATTCACATAGTGCCAATTCCCTTGAGAAGTTTTGGCATCAGTGCCTTATATTTTAACAACACCTATCCCACTTTTCTGCAACTACAAAAGCAATCCTATTTCAGCTTTATTCAAGGTTTGATGGTGTTTTTGCATGGTAGACTTCAAGTTCTGCAAAATGTGTCTTGCATCTCTACAGAACTAGTTCAAAGACAATTAGGGTTTTTGGATAATTATGCAAATCCTGCAAGATGTGTGTTTCGCCTTAACAGAACTAGTTCAAAGAGAGTTTTTATTAGAATTTAGAGTTTTTGCGAGAGATTAGCATTTTGTGAAGACGAAATAACAGGACACATTTAACATGCAAATCAACGATACAAGAGACAATTAAGGGTGTAAAATTTGTATAAAAAATAGGGGTTTTGTCCAACATAAACAAATTTTAATGATGTACCTAATTAGAAAGTTCAGCAACAATTATTCATTTCTTAGCAATAACTATCATGTTCATATGACAGTAAAAAAAATCTTGAATATAAATTTCCTGACATTTAAGTCAAGGATAAGTAAAGGACTTAAGGCTTGCAGAGAACACTTAAAGAGTTACACTTATGAGTTAAGTGGAACATTATTCAGCCTGACAAGAAGCTACATACATAAATCAGTTTCATAAAGCTGGCCCAAGGGACATGATAAAGTAAGCTAAACACATTTTTACACTGTCAGCAAATAGAAATAACTAAATGTATTTTTTTCACATATAATCATTTTCATATATCTGATTAGTTGTTCAGGGCTAAATATTATGCAAATAAAACTGATATAGAAAACTCTATTTCTGCTTAGCAAAAAATTTAGGTCCTTGATTCAAACATATTAGCATTATTAGAATGAGTTCTCCTATGGCTTTTTTTCTAGGCACATCAACTAAATAAAATTCACATTAAGAATGTTCATTAAAATCTTAGAAATATGAATTTTTAGAAATTTTCTTGGATATGAATTCGTAGGTTTTTCTAATAAATAAATATGATTTTGATTTTTAACAACGTAATGACTTCATATTCATTTCAGAGACAATAGATCATAAAGTCTTAGAATTGTCAAAAACTTCATGATTGACCCTCTTGACTATCCCCTTACTTATGAAGACACATCTGGAGCAAAGATACAATGCATCAATGTCGAATTTTACTACATTCTGGAGATGTCAGTGTTCATTTCAAATTTTTTTTAGCGATAATCCCACCAGAGGGATCACATCACATGTGGGCCAATGTTTTTCATATCCAGGCCAGTTTATAATGGAATATTCATACAAAAATAATCATATTCCACTAGAGTTTAACCTTGTCCATTAAAGCAACAGGCTGACAATGGGTGTTGTCAAAATGAAGATAAAGTTGTGAAGGACGACAAGAAACAGTCAAGGACGTATTAAGAGATTCATAATTCTTTAATAACTCTTTTACTGATTGTGTCATTCTTAACGCTAAATAAATATTAACGCTCAATAAATATGAGGTCAATAATGATGATTATACAGAAAGCAATGTTCTTATCTATTCTAAATATTTTATAAATCAAGTAATGTTGAACTTCCCATTTATTACGGTAACACAGCTTAAAAATCAAATCCTACCAAAATAAGTTTAAGGAAAATTACCTTTATAACAATGAACAAAATACTAAATCTGTGTTTTGATCATCCTTTTGTTAATAGTCTTCAAACTAGTAAATCTATCTCAAAATAATGGTAATATTGTATTAGAATAATGTGCAGAGATTTTTCATACATTTATAAAATATAAGGTGAGGTGAGGTGATTTGGTTTTGAAGGCGGCTTTCAAAAGTATGTCACATATTATCATTATTATCATTATTGAAAAGAGAAACCCTGCAACACTATAGTTGCTTTGCATTGCAGTGAAACCTGCATGCATCAAAAATAGCACATAGGTGATACTGCATTGAAATTCAGTGTAGCATTATACACAAACCTTACTGCATGTAGAATAGTTATTATATTATTATTGATGCCTCTAAAATAAAAATGTAAATTGGCATGATCTTTTTTCACAAATTTATACAAAATGAGTTGAACGAAAAACTACATTAAATGATGCATGTTCACAAAGATAACATATCCTAAGGTCACTCATGCGAGAAAAGAATGAACCAGTTCAACCTGTATGAATAGAGAGCATAATAAACTGTTCTTACAACTCATAGAGCAATCAATTCTCACACTTTCTTGTCAGCATAGGAAATCCAGGCTATAGATTTTCTGTCATTTTCTTTCAATGTTGCCCTCAAGTTTGGGCAAAGACAAGACTAAATTACGATAACTAGAATGTAATTACGATAACTCGACCTAAATTACGATAACAAGGCTAACCTGCCCGCAAAGATTATAAATACATAAATAAGTGAAACAGTAATTACATCAATTATCAATTATTTCATTGATAGATGTGAAAGTGATTTCATGAATAAAGCTGAAGATGACATAGTTATGGGGAAATTCATTTCACCTGGGAGAGTAATTGCTGTAACAGATTTGGATGAAATAAAACATTATTAACAGCATGTGTCTTTTTATTTCAGAATAGGTGGCAACAGCTTGTCTTTATAATAGTTTCTTTATGAAAAAGAATTTCAAATATTCTTGACAAAAATTATTTCTAACTTATTAAAAAGTTTGATCACTTTGTATCATTATCAGTTGTGATTAAAACAATGACTTAATTCTTAAATGCCAGCTTGAAAAATTACTTTCGCTTTGATAATGCCACCTTGACACAATTACTGTGGCTTTCATTTAAATTGTTCACAATGCTTTATTATATTCAAAGAACCTTGAATTTCATCTGTTACTGAAAATGTAAGTAAAGTTTTGCATAAAGAATTATTAGTATCTGATAATCTAGATTGTGCAATTCAAGTTGGGAAGTGACGTGTAGAGATAAAGAAAAAATGATGTATGTCTATAAATTTATGCACTCATCTGAAACAATAATTTGTATTTAATGTACGAACAAGAAAGATTAGTTTATCAATATTCTTGATCTTGAACAATTCAAGTGATGTTGTGTATACAGTGGGCTGCCATTATTAATTTTGACATTACTCCCATTCATGTGCATGTTAATTTAGATCGCTAGGAAGAATTTTCATGAAAGCAATTGAATGTTGTTAACTTTTCACATTTGTGAGGAATCATCCGACCAAAATCTACATAATTTCTATTAAATTCTATTGTGTTAAATATTCAAAAGCATAAATTTAATCAACATTGCTGTATACAAACTAACATGGCGGCTAATGGTATAGCCATTATACATAGAAAATGGACGTAGATAAAAGTTATATCATGACTTCAATGAAAATGGTCATTTGATCGAAATTTTGTACTAAAAACTGAGATGATTTTTAATCTACCTGCAAAGTTTGACAAAGATATTAACAGAATTCATCTAATGATATTTATGCTGCACAAATACAACATGTAATTCACGTAATAATAACATATGCGAATATCACCAAATATGATATAGATGTGGCACACCATAGTAGATAAAAGGGATAGGAACTATTGAATATTTGTACAGTTGCTGCACTGCAATTATGGCACACAAGAGCGACAGTGTTGAAATTAATGTTCACAAGAATTCCACGGGAGTCAGAGATCAAAGACTTCAGCATCAAACAAAGCAGCTTTACAAAAAGATATTTTATGAAAACGCATACAGCTGCAAGCTTAATTTTATATGATATGGAAAATTGTTCTTAACATAAATGAACACAAGAAACTTGTCCTTTACCAAAGTTTTGAAAATTGTTGAGTTAAAGTAACAAATTTCAAAGAACAACATTTACTTTTCGGAACTTTTGGGGAGGAGAAAGGTTACATATATTTATGTAATCTTTCAATGCATAGGTCATGTGAAAGATGAAAATGGTATTTGAGATCTGCAAGAAAAAGTATGAAAACAGCTTAATGCATATATATATGTTATAGGCATTGTTTGTTAACATAAAGGATACAGTTTATATGGAATCAAAGGCTGACTTAAATGTACTTACTCCGTATGAAACCTTCACAAAAGAAAAAACATTTGATGAGCTCCTTTAAATGCATTGTATTAGAATTTCCGTTTGATATGTAAAAACTTCTATGCTTGAATAATAAGTTGTAACTGTGTAAAGTTAAATATCATTAAAACCATCTAGCTCACCTTTTTAAGTGAGTTATTTATAAGCGATGCTTAGGCAATAATTCAAGCTCTTGGCATTAATTATTTTAAGATGAATCAAATGTGAATAACATTATCTAAGTTCATCAAAATGTTATGGTACATCATGTTCAATTTGTCATATTTCTTGTCTGGTGTGAAATGGTACCTTTGCAAAGAAGCAAATGATTTCAAAGTATAACAACCATTGTCTGCTTCAAGATGTTGAAATTACATCATACAAAGCATCTTCGACCTATCCCCTTCCTGTCTACAATGCTTCCTCACTACATGGGATCTATTTAGGTCTCCAGAAGGGTCTTGTGGATCTTTGCAATGTTCTACTGTACTGAGATGTCCATAATAAAAAAAAAAATCATATTTAGGTAACTTGATCTGATAAATGACATCTTGACCCTCAATTGTTCTGAAAGAGGGATTACACAAATTGATAATTTCCTGTTTCCGTCTGTTAGGAACACCATTACTGACTATGACAGACAATCAAAAGTAGTCAAGGACAGTGGAAAGATATTCGGAAGAATCTCCAAAATAGCATGTCTGGATTGACAACTTATCTCATGTACTAACTGACACGGCAACAACATTATCAATAAATAAACAAAGTACCTAAGAGGTTGCAAAATAAGACGTTGTAATTTAAATCTACACGGTCACGAGTTGATTTGTACAATGTATCTAGCAAGTAGAAAAGTAGAACATCTCAATTTAAGACTAGTCATGAATAGAAACTTACAAAGGAAGAACACAGTTAATGAATATCTAAGAATATATCTATGAAGCTGCCAAGGACATCTCAATTTGACGAATGATTGAGGGCATTGATATATTAGCAAAATATGCATTCTTATAAAAATCAATCTTCAGACAGGAAGTGCTCTGATTCATATATGGACCAATCCCGAGTTGAACCAGGTCAACGATCCTGCCTCTACTGTCTCATTACTAGCTGCATTGTGCATCCCTCGCTTTCCAGACACGCAACTTCTCCATTCTGCTGCTTATTCTTCTCAAGCTCCTGTAATCACTCATAATTCTGCCAGCGATTATAGACGCTTTGCCCTGATGGCTAGGTGTGGCTATTTCCAAAAAAATAATGATACCTATTAGGCATGGCTTAAATGGCAAGAATGAGGATAATCATTATTGTACAAATTTGAAATTGCTTGTACAAATGGGGCTCTTCTTGGAGGAACTTGCATCATTTTAAGTGGAATAACTCTCGGAAATTATCGATAAGGTACAGTTTTAAGATAAATCTGTTGACGTTGGTTCAAAATATCTTATTAACTCCCAAATTATATACCTCTATGATTTGATGAATAATTGCAAGTAATCTTATAGAATAAAAACAGATATATTACTAATACTGTCATGTTCAAATCCTTTCAAACCTCGCAAGGATATGCATATACATCTAGTGCTAAAGTGTAATGGGTATAATGTTACAGACTTATGTTAGGCAACATTAAGATTACCTAATGAAGAGTGGCCTTGAGGTTGAAATGAGGTCGAATGATATCATTGTTGGATATGAATATGAAGATTATCCCCAGTATGCATTCAACTCTTACTCTCAATAACATTGTATAGATGTCCTAACTCCTTAAGAAACAAAATTTATGAGCATGTCAATAAAATTAATCTAGATTAGACAAGCAAGTGAGCTAACATTGTCAAAATATGCCCTCAGACTCCTTGCTGCACTTATAAAAATATGAATTGTAAAAACATCTATGAAATGAAACAAGCTCAACTTCATAGTATGATCAATTAAGTTTGTCATCTGTATGAGAGGAGTTAAAGAACTTCATCACACTAGTCCATCTGCACCGATGACGATACATTCTGTAAGTAATAATCTTCCCACCTCTGCGTTTCCTTTTTCAACCAACAGATCACTCACTGGGCGTAAACTATTGCATAAAACTCAATAACATCACTGCCCATCCTGTTTTATGGACATTACACAAGAAAAGTTCTTAACAAACACTGTTTGATGTAATGGAAGAAATTTATTGAACTGGCACATTTCAACAACAGCTAAGTCTGTCCAAGGAATGACTCATAAGCAAAAGCAACAACTTGCAAAGCAGGAAAATATATTTACAATCCAAGGTTGTAGACATGATAAAACAAGAACTTCAATCGATTTACAAATATTTTTTAGTGAAACCACAGTCAAAAAAAGTAAATTGTTGCAGCTTGCCAAAGCCTCATGTTTATTTTTTTTGTCAGCATTAAAAATACCAAGTTCGGGTTCAAGTTTAGGTTCTTGCCAATGTCTGAAGGTCTTCACTAAATATCTTACACTCGGTTAATTTATGTTGGAATTGACTTTGTTCAGTCTTGATAACATTATCAATAAAATATTAACTCCTAACTAGCTAATCCATATAAATACCAGGTATGCATTTCAAAAGCTGCCACCAAATCTGAATTATTCCATTCTTGAAGAAAGTTCAGAAGAGTTTTCAACTAATCCAGAGGTTCAACAATTATCAGGGACACTGATGTTAAGATATATGATACAAAAACAAGAGTAAGTTTAGCTTCTCATAAAATGTTTCACCGATTCCAGTCACTACCATTTGTCTGATTTTCTATAGAAACCAGTGCATGTCTAGCTCCTCACAAACTGTTTCACAGATTCCAGTCAGTTATTTTCTATAGAAACCCAAGCAAGTGTACCTTCTCTCAATTTTTTTCACCGATTCCACTCACGCCCATTGTCTGTTATTTTCTACAGAGATCACTGCAAGTCTAGATTCTCACAAATTGTTTCACCGATTCCAGTCACACCCATTTGTCTGATTTTCTATAGAAAGCCAAGCAAGTCTAGCTTCTCTCAAATTTTTTCACCGATTCCAGTTCCTCCCATTTGTCACTTATTCTCTACAGAGATCACTGCAAGTCTAGATTCTCACAAATTGTTTCACCGATTCCAGTCACACCCATTACTCTGTTATCAGTGCCTTCACAAGACACCAACATTACCCTATATTATGGATCATATCAAAAACAAAGATAACATAATTGGCAGGACAATTGCCTCATTAAATCTCAGCGCCCTATTCACCGACAAAGGAAGTGATTCTTTATACCATCAAATAGAATGCCAAGCAATATAGAGAATAATTTGGCTCCGCCACAAAGATCATATAACCACACAGATCCAAGGGGACTTGAAACAGTTCAGTTCTATTCAGTTATTATGCTGCAATAATTTTACTCATAACCTTAAACGGTAGTCAGTTTCATCAACTGCTTTTATCTAAAGGTGTCATTAACACTCTTATCAATTGATAGAAATGAATGCTTCATATGCCAGTTGGAAACTTGCTTCACAGGAATATCTTGGTAAAATGGTGGATATTTTTTCTACAAGATTTATTTGTTTAAAGCCAAATAGGATGAATTTAAGATATAATTTTGATAAAATATGGGTAAAAAATTAATCCTTGTGAAATAAGTAAATAAGGAGAGTGGATGTAAGAATTGAGAAGGAGTAATTAATAAAATTTTCCCTGAGGAACTTGAGAACTGATGTTGAACTTTAATTGTTCAGGATCTTATTTGAACCTTCAACAAAATACCAAAATAAACATTCAAGTTATTTACAGACTCTAGGAAGATGACTGCCAATACCATAGGCTATAACAATAACTTAAGATCAGGACACAACTGCCTTCTCATGCATGAAAGAAACAATTATTAGTTCTAAACTTAAGATCTCCGTTCTTGCATGATAAAAGTTTAACATCAGAGTCCAAAGATTGTCACATATTTACAGAAAAGATTACTGCATTGCTTCAGAACAGCTTTGGTGTAAGTGAAAAGCTTTCATGTTCACCGAGATTACAGAAAATCATCAAGAAAATATTTGGAAAAAGGATAGAATAAGCCATTTAGTTTGTCAAAGCCATCCAACTGTACACCATCATAAACATGAGATCTTGTAACGTCAACATAGCAGATGCGACTTTCCATTCACCTCAAGTAACATTAGAATATTGTAAGTTTCTTGTTACCATCTTACACTTGCCTTAGTAAATATGTTCATTGAAGCGTAACAACCGAGTCAAAACTGAGAGGAAAGTAGTTTATGATATAACCTGAATAGTCATAGTTCAGTGCATCGACTTCACTAATCAGCCTTAGTGCTAAGATCAATCCTAAGACTATCTTTTAACATCCATACCAAACTACAAATGTTCATTGCAAGTGATAAATGAGACACCAGCAACTGTTGATATAATTCTCACAATAGAGTTAATTCATGATGGAGGACTTCAAGTGAAAACATCACTATTCACATCACTGGTGATATACTGTAACCTCAACTCTCAACCCCAGTGCGAGATCCAGAGGGTTCGAACAAATTTTTCTGATGGAGTTCCAAGTGTGTGATGTACAGAAAGATTGAAATGTTATCTTCAGAATATCAAGGTATAATATCTACTAATATATTGTTTACCAGTAAAGCTTAAAACTACACCAGTATAAACTTACATAATTTTTTTAGTTTTGGTTCGTTTTAAAATCAATCTTATAGATATCAAATTTCATATTTTTTAACTATTTATTTACTCCAACAAGCACCCGAATAAATAATTATGTGTCATGAATCAGCGATCTTATGAAAAGTTATGAGTAGAAATCACTTCTGTACTTTATAAAGATTCAAAAGTAATAAAAACATGGACTGAAGTATGAGATATTGATGGCTACTCCAATCAAAGATTTTTTTTACATGTTATCTTATACCTCTACTATTGACTTTCATTTGACTATTCTTTTCAAGTGAGAAATCAAAAGTTCTTTGAGAACTTTCTTAACATTGAATATAAAGTAGAAATGGCGTAGAGAAACACAAATATCATATCTTTCTGTGTCAACATTAGTAACTGTCTATACCATATACAAATGTCGTCAATTACACGTTGTTGCAAATGTGAGCAATCAAGCAAAAGAAATGTCCCTCTAGAAATGCCATCAATAGCGGCTGACATTTCATGAGTCGTCACATGTTTATCCAGACAGGTCTATTGAGAACATATTAACTCACAGTCGTTTCTTGATATACAAACTTTCAGGATGCCTACTCATTAAAATATTTTGTGGAAATTTCTTGTCTGAAAAGCAAATGAAGAAGCAAGATTCTTGTGCAAGTTATGACGGTTGAAACAGTCGTAATTTTGAATAAAATGAAAGTCGTTAAGTCATAAAGACTAATTATCATTTGCATGGCTCATTAAAAATTAGATGTTCGTTGTATAAAATTCAATGGGGGATCCAGGGAGAGGAAGCTTTCAGGGTGTTCTCCCTTTAGGGAATTCATTTTTTTAAATGAACATAAATAAGTCCATCTCCCGTTTTCTTTTCAATTAACCGACTCCTCCAACTTTCGAAAATCTCTCAACTGTCATTCAATGTTTTATTTCCAACTGTCATTCAATGTCTTATTTCTTGCTTTGTCCTCTCAATAAAACAAAGTAAGCAGAAATGGTAAATATATTCATTTTAACACTTAAGCAAAATACATGAATGTCAAATGACAGAGTTGTAAAATCTTCCCATTGTTCAGCCTTGTAAATGATCGAAGGTGGTAACTGATTTACATTATTGCATACATACAAAATAAATTTTGTCAATGAAACTCCCAAGAGAGCACCTCTGACGAAGATAACTAAACAAACAGCTCACGCAAGTAGCATACAAATGGTACACTGATGATCTTGATAAGATGTATTGTATCACATGTTTCATATGAAAGAAACTATCTACTCAAATTCTTGGTCCATTCTTATTGAAATTTTATCTTGCAAGCAATGACACCAACTCTCCTTTCTCCATCAGAGACAATGACCTCCTGACTAACAATGACAATACATAGAGAATCTCACCAAAGTGTCTTCTGCTATCAAATATATCAACACAAGTTGATGAAAGTTACAAATATCTGAGGCTTGCCGAGTGCGATGATGTCATAGCATTGTGACGTCATTGTGTTTATGATGTCATAGCATTGTGACATCATGTTTATGATGTCATAAACATGATGTCACAATGCAATGATGTAAAATAACTGTGATGTCATAAACTTGACGTCAGAAGGGCATTGTTAAAAATCTACTGCCAAAAAGATATCTCCCACAAATGATATTTCCTGTGAAACAGAGTTTTGCATGATAAATCGTAAGAAAGCACAGCTTTATCATGAACATTGCAACATTAACATTAACAAGATGCTGTAACTACAGATAAACTCTCTCAGCGCTATAAGGGACAGTAGCATGTTCTATTTCTTCAAAGTTTCACAAATAAACATTAGCGAATTCCAACTGTATTATTGTCAGAGGGTCAAACTTCTCATTTCTCAACATGATTATAGTCATTGTAGTCCGACAGAGCTGACAATGTCAGGTTGTTACCTTCACAAATTTACCTAGATTTTGAATGAGCCTACTTTAATCAATATAAATGTTACCAAATGTTATACCTAAATAGATGAAATTTCATATTCCATTGAATCGCTCAAACTTAATAATGAATATTCCCTTTTTTTCCCCAACAAGTTTGATAGTAAATCTGTATTTTTAATCTTAACTGTTTCCTTTTTTAATTATACTTAAAATTCCTAACATGTCTCAGCATTTGGAATGCTTTTAAAATGTTAAAATGGAGGAAAGTTCTTCTCAGTTAAAACCACTCAAATGCTAGAGTTCTTTGTCATTAACAATCACTGCTAGTTGATGTTTCCTGTTCAAATATGGAACTAAGATGAAGTTAATATGACAGACAGAAATTGATTTTTTTTTAAAATCAGCACATATTGACTTGGCTTATCTATAAATCTTTGACCACTTAAATATTTCTCAAGTTTGCTTAACCCCTCTACAGCTTCAAAAACAGGAACAAATATGTTTTTAGCCTGATTTTAGGCTAAAGAGGTTAAAGAAGTAAAGGCAAAGTAACTTCAACAGTACTGATGACAAAATGCCAACAGAATGCTTGTCCTGGGAGATATCCTATGGGAGACATTTCAATTCGCAAAGTCTACACTATGCTTTTTATGGAACAATTTATCCATCATTGGGAGGCAAAACCAATCACTTTCCAAAGCACAACGGATAATTTTTTAAAAAGAATTCTTGATGTAAACTGGCATTTTTTACTCAGAGCTTCTCAGAGGATTCTGACACTATTCCAGAGATGCAGAAAAAGCAATGTTTCGGCAAGAATTGGTACCAGTTGCCAGGCCAAATGCTCGTGGGAAATCATCCTTTCAACCTTTTCCACTTGATTTCCACTGCTTTTCACTGCCCAGCTGAGCATAAGCAAAAATACACAGACCAACAAGGGAAAGTGTTTTTGCAAGCGAAAAAACTTATTCAGGGTCTGCAGTTATTAACCTTTAAAACACAATGCAGAGCTCTTCAGTGAAAGCATTTGGGCAAAAAATTACTTTTCCCAGGTCACAGTTAATTATTCACAAAGCACAATAAAGACTGTAAGTGGCAATATCTTTCTGGATCTATTTCTCAGACTAGACATGTTTATATCAATATTGATATCAAACTTGACAAAATATCATTCATTTTAGTGAAAACAAATAAGGGCTTCCTTAATTACACACATCAGTTATTCAAGAGATCACACTGCTTTCAGATAGGCATTGCCCCTTAAAGTTACCACTGCATGGTCTATAGAAACCCACTACATGATCTATAGAGACCCACTACATTACAATGCCAAGACATCCGCTCACAGAAAGCATCTGTTAAAGTGGCATTTAATGAAGTCAGTGTCTGAATATAGTTCCTTCAAGACTTAGTTACAAATGAGAAGTAGACACTCCAATAACAATAGAAATCACTCTTCCAAATAAATCAGACAGCCAAACATCCAAGAGCATTAAAATTCAAGATAGCATCACTATTTGTCAGTAGTCAATGGTGATGACGCCAACCATCTTGGAGGGATGGGAACCTTCTGAAAAGACTTACATGAATGGGCACAAGGGATCTAGACTTAAGTGAATTCCGGACAAGACCCCATCATCCCTGAAGCCACTTAAAGGTTGCTGAATGAGGACAGCTGTGAAATAGGCTATTCCTGGGGACCTTCATAAATCCTTTAAAATCATAACTGACTATGAACGTCCCCTTGGACCATGGCTGCGGATTATTTGGTAAGCAAAGAGGCCAGATAGGCATTATAAGCTCCCTGTAGGCCAATGGCAGCTTATCTCATCTTTATAAAAGTGGGCCATTTGGACATGAGGCCATTGGGGAATTTAATAGTCAAAGCACTTCATGGTCAGTCCAAGAAGCCGATTCAAGAGACATGACTTCAATATAGCTGGATTATCACCAACACTTTCCTTGTTGACAGCAATATGTTTAGGTTTGAATCTGTTCCAAAAGTAATCCTGCTGACATGGTCTTTATCCTTAGGAGTATCTTTATACATATCAATGCAAATCTTCCAAACAGAAGTAGAGTTAACTCAATGAAATTAGTCATATGGACGTTCAGTTATAGAAATTCCACAATTTAACAGCTTGTTTGATAATTTATATTAAGACAATCTTGTTGGGTTTCTCAGGTTATTGAAGCCTCTGAATCCTCTCCTTTGAATTGATGACGATGTATCACTGTATCATATTGGATACATTTCATATTTATGGGAAGTTTAACCTAATTTTCATTTATTCTGATACACCTTTAGAAATTTAGTTCAGCATGATAAAAGTACAATGATTAATTATTAATCTCCTTATGTGATGCATAAATAAGCATTCCTAAATGTAATACTTTCATGACATTAAAAATGAAATACTCCATTGCTAACAGTAGAAGTATTCCTGTAATACAAGGTACAGTTTGCAAGAGTAAAAATATTTTTGCTTTCAAATCAATGACAAATAAGAAGCAGATGCTTTAATAACAATCAATATCACTCCAAGTAAGTCTGACATCAAATATCGGAGTTGAAGAATAGCAATTCACTAAATATCCACAATGTCACCAAGTACTGGAATCAGTAATCAGAAAAATCCTGCTTGAAATATGATTTTTCCAGCAGCACGGCTGGGTACCAGGTCGGATTGGAATCAAACTTGTTTTGCAAAAGTAAAAACATTTTCAAGAACCCTTGGCACACTTTTTTAATAATTCAGGGAATTAGAAATGACTTGTAAATGGTCTCTTTTGCTATATGACCATTTGCCCTCAATAGAGCAAACAAAGCCAGTGTACTGCAAATAAGACTGAAACACACTTCCTGAATAACACCAGTGTTGTTGCTGCTTTCTTTGAAGTGGAAATTACAGTGATGCCATGGTATACTTCAAAGACTGGAACAATCATCTTGAATTCATCTTATATTAATCACGGCACTAAGAATGGTCACAGAGTCTCTTAGAAGGGTGCAACATGGCTTACCTTAACGTTGCCAAGTAAGTAGAGAATAGACAATCATTACTTCACACACCATAACTACCTATATCATTATCTACACTTCTGGCTTATCTCAAACATCCAAGGCTCCAAACTCTTTTGGTCAATTCATCGAAAAAGAAGATTTTGCTTTGTTTTCTAAATAAAAAAGTATTGATATATTCTTTTAAAATTACCATTACAATTTCAGAAATAACAACTTTGAAATGTCATCTTTTTGATGATATAGTATTACATCTTTTGGACCTCAGTTTAACTATAACTTTTTCCCATTTGCTCATCAGTCTTTGATTCTTTATTTCCATGTTGACATAAAGCATCTTTTTTCGATAAATTCTCAAGATGGCAAATGCTATATTTTTCAAATAAACATTATGGATCTTCATGCAATATTTTCATATATATTTTTCAAGATCATAAATATTATCTTTAAGAAAACCGTTTCAAAAGCTCTGTCAGTCTTTGATTCTTCAATTCCATTCCAAAATTGAATAGATATTTATTTTTCAAACTAACATAATGGATCTTCATGCCCTATTTTCAATCGCATTTTCTAGAAACATCAACAAACCTAATTCACCCTATAGGTCTACATTTTCATCATTTTCAATCTCAACATATTGGAATTTTGGCCCGGCCATCTATGTATTTTGCTTAATGATATACAGCAACCTTATCAAATGTCTTTTACTTTCTAATCCTGTAACCAGTTCTAATGATTAATCCTTTCACAAACACTCTGTGTCTTGTTGGAGTCACATTAGCAAAACATTATCAATCACGTTATTTTATTGAGAAGTACTGACTACTCCAAAAAAGTATCAATTGGATTCTTCTCATTAACTAAATTGTTTATATAAAGATATAGGGTTATCATGTTGATTTAAAAAACTGGAAGATTTGTCGCTGCTGGTCCATACCACTTTGTAAACAATTTACAAAACATATTTAAAGGTAGAAGACGGGATAGATTGGTATTTGATTTGATCATTGATGTAGCTAGTATCAACATACATAATAACTAATATTTCAGCTTCTGCACAAATATAAGGCCAAATTCACTTGTCATTGACAACTTGACATACTTTACAGTTCGGGTGGAATATAAATTTTTATCATCACCATTCACTCGTGAGTGAGTTGGTGTTTAACGCCGCTTTCAAGATTATTTCACTTATATCACGGCTGCTAGTATTATTGCAGGGAGAAAGCCCGCAAAACCATTGTGGCTATGCATTGCGGTGAAACCTGCCAGCATTGGCTGGAACTATGGGTGGTACTGCGCTGAAACTGAGTGTAGCATTGCACCCAAACCTGACTGCGTGTAGAACAGTTCTCTACTGCAGACAAAGTTGCCGAGCCCCTGGCGGGATTCAAACCACGGACCTCTTGATCCGAAGCCGAACGCGCTAACCACTGCGCTATCGCGCCCCCCCCATTCATTCGTCACTTGGTACAAAAATATGTTCAGTTCCAGCATAATATTTGAGTTCCACTGTTTTAGGAATTGTGGTACGTGCCAAGGCAAAAATAATGTCATTAACACAAAGTCTATTCAAAAGTATCCACGAACAGCAGCAATTTATCACTTCCACAATGAAGGCCATTTTAGATGTAAACTAGACAATCTAAATCTGGAGTTGACAAACGCTGAGCACTGCTTCTACTGCTCTGTAACGTAATTCATCTGACTCCATTCCCTGACAGTTGCAACTCCCAAATGAGTTATCTCCATCTTGTTTTAGATTCCAAGCTTGCATTTAGCCTGGCCGCCTCTAAGCCTGCTTCAAGCAGATTACACAAAGTGGACTTAGATGTCAGCCTTGAAATAGCTGTTTGCTTGCTTCAAAATGTATACATCATTTTTAAAAAAAGGATCATCAAATGGATGGCAACTAGTTCTAAATTTGACACTTGCCAATTTGATTTTCACACATACATTTACAAAAATATTGATATTGAGATTATATTTTTTCTTTTTTTTTAACGGGAAATGTAAATAATGAAAACCCTTTTTGCCACTGGCAGATCAAGGAATGTTATAGAGGGGGTGTGCACATTCTTTGGGCAAATTTCTTCTTTCTTTTTTTTGACATTTCTAAAAGGGGGGGTGGGGGGGAGAGAGACTATGTGAATGTGTATATAGACTTGTGGGACAAACAAATCTGCTTGAGTTTCAGAAAAACTTGAGCTGACATTTATGTATTTCTCTGACAATATTAAAGACCTTAAACAGCTGAACTAACTGTATAAAAAAGATATTGCTGTTGTGAAAAAATAAGTTTGAAACGTCTTCTCAAGAGGAACCTTAATTGTCCTGTCTTGGAGAATCAGATAAACTTGAGCAAGAACAGATACTTTAGTTAACCATGAAGATTAGACAATCGTGCTGTAAGAGATGTAGAAGGTGTGCATCAAGGAAAATAGTTTCTATCCAAGGACCTGTTCTATCTCAGACATGCTTGAGGACAACAGACACCTTGACTAACCAAATGGAATGGAGAGATGATTCAGGTTGTCCATGATGCTATAAGAAGGTGTATATATATAGACTAGTGAGACGAGCAGTGGGCACATACAGATCTACTTCTGTCTCAGACAGACTTGAGGACTGCCAGACACTTTGATGTACAAAGTAGAACAACACAGCAATTAAGCTTAGGCCTTTGTTAATACATACCGAAAGATGTTTGTAGCTGACATTTATTTATTTCTCTGACAATATTAAAGACCTCAGACACCTGAACTATATGTATAAGAAAGAATTTCCATGAAAAAAAAAAGAATATTTAAAAAGTCTTCTCAAGAGGAATCTTGTCCTGTCTTGGAGAATCAGATTAACTAGAGTAGGTCCAGACACTTTATTTAACCATGAAGATTAGACAATCGTGCTGTAAGAGATGTAGAAGGTGTGCATCAAGGAAAATAGTTTCTATCCAAGGACCTGTTCTATCTCAGACATGCTTGAGGACAACAGACACCTTGACTAACCAAGTGGAAGGGAGTGGTGATTCAGGTTATCCATAATGGTATATAATAAGGTATATATATATTATAGACCAGTGAGACAAGCAGGTAGCCACATCCAGATCTAACTCTGTCTCAGACAAACTTGAGAACTGCCAGACACTTTGATGCAACAAGAGAAACTACAAGGCAATCCAGGGTTTTGCTCCTTTTTGCTCACACATTGAGCTTGAGACTGTGATTGTGTTGTTCATGCTTTGATAATGGTGTGAAAATCCATGCTATTGAAACATTATTCAAAAACAAATTTACAGAAACTGAAAAGTTCTTGCTGCAGTTCTTGGAATGGAAACAAGTTTCAATAACATAATGATCGAATTAATTACCATGGAAATTTGTTTTCTATCACTGGCCAAGAACTAGGTATTTTTATGGAAACACAAGTTTTAACAACATCATGAATAAAATAATGTGGAAACATTTTTTCTTACACAGACCAGAAATACATAGAAACGTGGTTTCTTTCACAGCTATGAATTAGGTCAAGTTATGAAAAAACAGGAATGAATCAATGAGAAAACACAAGATCAGGCTAATTTCAATCAAGATATAAAGTTCCAGTATATAAGTTTCAATGGCATTAAGAATCAATTAATGTGGAAAGCCATTCTTAACCACAAATGGTTAGAGATGTATAATCAACAATCCTAGATACACCAGAGAGACACAAGATATACCATCGGAGCCATCTTCCAGCCAAATTGGCAATATTTAGTACAGTGTTACTGTAAGCTCAACAACAATTCTCTTGAGGCTTTGCTAATGTCTGGTTTCAACAGCTAACTTCAAACATACACTGCGGACATGGCGCAAAACTGCTGAGTTTGCTTATTATTTCTATCCAAAGGTAAGACTATCTGGTTATAGGTCCTTTCACATTTGAGCTCTTAGTATCAAAAACTTGTTTTATCGCTACAAGATTGACATGGACAATCGATATCCACATTCTTTCAGCTTTCAGTGTAATGTAATGGTCAATTTCATAGTTAAAATCACTTATCTTATCACAATCACATCTTACAACTACATAATAAAAGTATAATCTCAAAAATCCCACGCTAAATACTCAAAACAGTACTCAAAGCTGATTCAGTTGAGATTCCAGGACTTTTTGTCCTGAAAATCAATATCCAAAAAGTGGCTATATATCTCTTAGTCATTTTAAAATTGGTCTACATAAAAATTTATGAATAAAATTCAAATAACCAAGCTAAGGATAAGTAAGGATGACATTATCAAAAGGATATAGGTTCAAAATGCATAGCTTATCAACTCGTATGTTTAAATATTTATCAATTTCCACTGGACAATACTTCAAAGTTCATGGCAGAGCTCAATCCAAAATATTTGTCCAAAATTCGTTAGTTTCCAATTAAAATGTAGATTAAAACTAGCTAGCATTTAGTTTGAGTAATAAGGATGGGTATCGCTACTCATTTCCGTATTGCAATATATTGCGATACAGAGAGGCGTATTGCAATACGTATTGCAATATATTGGTACTTTTCATATTTTAATTTTTCCATGCTCTCTTGACTAAATAACAGCAATAAGAACAGTGATCAATGCTCATCTGGCTCGTTTTGTAAAGAAAGATTATTCAGTGACTTGGATCGGACTTTTAACATGTCCGTGCTATTTTCGTTTTGCGAGATCACACTTCAACTATCAGAAAAAAATCATGTTTTTTGGTTATATTTTTCTGTAATTTTACACGGAAATTGTTAATTTTATATGATCCGATATATTGGATATTTTCAGAAGAGTGTACCGGTACGTATCGTGTTGTATCTATATCGCAATATACCGATATACCGATAATACCGCGCACCCTTATTGAGTAATGAGCCCTAATCAATTTAACTCCATTATTCATAGACTATATGATTACCAAAGTCATCAAGATTGATTCTTCCTAAACCTTAACAATCAACAGAATAAAACTGGAGATTCATCCAAAGACAATAAATCACTTTTCAAACAAGCTTTTGTCAACAAAATCCCAACACAAATAGTGTCCCACGGAATGTGTTAATCTTCTCAGCATATTCAATTGGAGTTTAGCCTTGTTAAGGCCGCATGTATGGATGGAACTGTTAACCAGGGTAACAACATGTTGTAGCACTTTGAACATGCCCTTGTGGTGTGGAGTCAAGTGCAATATAAGTATCCTCTTCATCATTATAAACCTGATGTCTACTTTTCTGCCTTCATATCTGAAATAAGCATATTTCC
The DNA here is from genome assembly GCA_921293015.1 of Phorcus lineatus. Classification (NCBI taxonomy): domain Eukaryota; kingdom Metazoa; phylum Mollusca; class Gastropoda; order Trochida; family Trochidae; genus Phorcus; species Phorcus lineatus. The sequence goes on from OV121082.1 coordinate 35,200,558, forward strand.
TGTAAGCTTCTTCAATAGGAGAACAATGCTTTTGTATCTGGTGTGAGAGATTGATAAGCAGGAAGTCAGAAGGAAACATGAAGGGTCGACATCTTGATTTAGATGGAAAAGACTTCAAGTTCCTCAGACATCGGAATTGGTCGATTTTTACTTTCCATGTAACCTAAGCACAGCATTTAAGTTGGATTATCGATGAACTATTCTTTAGTTCTTAACCACATCGTCTTTAATCGAATTTGAATGAATCAAATCAAATCTCTGAATAAAGACATGGATCATATCTGACAATATTTCAGATATAAAGATTCAGTTATAGACATTGAATGAATAACCTGACGGAGACCAGGAAATCTTTTAGATTTTTTGCTTGGCAATAGAAAACTAGTTAAAAATGAGAAATATCCCATTCAAAGAACTATTTTGGAAACAATGCGAGTAAAGTGGAGTACATCTCGTCATCGTGTCATATTACTTACAAACATGTAAATGGGATTTTCGACTTCTTAACATTTATATAACCATTTCTTAATTATCATTGAAAAAAGGAAAGTATCATAATTTTCTGTGCCTCTATAGGACTTCAAGATATTTTAATTTTACCACAGTAGCTTGTATAACAGATGGAAGAAAGTAGGCAACTCAATAATGATCTGCGTTGTGATAAAACCTGCAAGCATTGACTAGAACCATGGATATTTATAGCAACTCAACTTTGCGCTACCCAATCGCAAGATTAACAGTTGATTCGGTCAGAATGAGTTACAGGAAGACTAAGATGCAACTGGTCATTTGAGAGTACCTATGATCTTCTTGTCTGCAGGGGGGAAGTGGATAGCTGACCTTGTCTTACTTCCTGCTATCAAATCAGTGCAGTTATTGCAATTTTCTTCATCTTTCCTCTAGAGCTGTGATGATACACATATTTCACAAAACAATGCGTATCACGACATCTCATCACCTTATGATTCGATACAATACTGTCACCATAAAAAATTTTCAGGGAATTTCAAGAAAGATCAACTTTTGACAAGCACCTTGACTTTTCGGCAAAGTAAACAATTTTCAATTCAACGATACTTATGATGAAAAGACCATATCACAAAAAATATGTATATCCTAATAATAATGAGGGTACTTATATTGCACTGGACTCCACACCACAAAGGGGCATGCTCAAAGCGCCACACACATTATTACCCTGGTGTAAAGACAAATACTCCTTTTTTACAATCGTCAGATTAAGTATCATGATATTCAACACAATATCACAGTCCTACTTACCTTTGTTGTGTATCAAATAAGTAGCCAAGATATGATATATGAGAAATTTTTAAAAAGCATCATGGATTCATTACCAATTGTTGCACTGAAGATCAATTCTATTTTTTTGCTACAGAAATATTCCAAACATCACATTTGGAAATGTTCCTTATTATTCAATTCAAAAGGCAAAATAAGAAAAAATAGCATTTTCAACACAGCTCTTGTTGATCTGTTTGTATGATAATCTGCTGTTTTTACAAAGAATGCTAATAAAATACAATTTTCATCATCTCTGTTACAGAAAAAACCCAGCCATCTTGTCATTACTTAGCTATTTCCCTGAGAATTACCTCGAGAAATATTTGAGGTTACCATTTTGAAACTTCTCAATCTTTGATGTTTTATCAAATTTGTCAAGCATTAGAAAGCCATTTAAATCTTTCATCAGTTCCTTCCTCAAAAATGCTTTATCCCGAACTTTTTCAACCAAAATTTTTCCAAATTTGCCTGAGGTAAGGCAACACAATGAAAGCAGTGATCATATTTGAATATGGTCAAAATGACCGTCAACAATATTGGCAAACCATAAAAGGAGCTCTTTTAGTTGATTCATTCCGATAAATGGCCAGAAGGCTATGTCAGCCATATCGGCACCGATCGGGAAATTAAAGTTTGATGATTTTGTCTCAGCCACCGAGAATTTGGATGCGGTAAATATGGTGTTCAGAATCTTGAACAAGTAGTCCCAAACTTGCTAACAGTTATTTGTTCTCGGGAGTATTTCCACTCTTAGTTAAGCGTTTCTTTTCATTAAGGACACGTAGGTCGCGAAAAGCTACAATGAATGTAGAAATCAATTGCTTGCTCTTTAAATGGAAATGGACACCACTTTCACACACGTCTCCTAATTCTTGTAACTCAATTATACAAGACGGCCTCTCCATAGTCTTTAGAAAATTTGAGTAAAACCATCTTAATTTTTTGTTTCTTTACATAAATTCCAAGACAGTATTTCTGCAGGCCTTGTCAAAACTTACAAATTTTACTATATAACGAAAAGAAAGTAAATTTTCCTTTTTTAACACACAGGGCTAGAGTTTGCTTCTTCAAAGAAGACTGTATGTCCAAAATTACAAATTTTGATACATCATCAAAATAAAGAATCTCAGTTTTTTTTCTTATGCGAATGGCAAAGGAGTAGTAATGAAAGCCTCATGGACAAAACTATCACTTTTGGTACCTATAACCATTAAACAGTGCAGTTTATAACATAGATTTCAGCCTTATCTTAACTGGACAGAAAACCAGTCATCTTGTTAGGCGTAAATACTTTCTCAGTGTTCGCGTTAACGCATAAACCTGCGTTTTTCACGCATAAAAATCATATAAACACGCAAAATATATTGTAACTGCGTGTTTTGCACGCACATATAATTATACACTTAAGTTTATATTTTTCCATAATGTTAAAAATATCGTTCTAAGCTGATTGTCTGATTACGATGTCCTGACAAAAATAAATCGAAACCTGGAAATCCCATTGCTAAAAGCCCTGTCATTGGTTACTTTACTGATGGAATTCCCCGGAAGTCGTTCGTTTCATCCAATCAGAGCGATGTTTACAAGTGATTATTATAAAGTCTCATGCTGTATAATATTACGAAGTTCGGAACGGCAGCTAGTTACTTACACAGGCATGTGGCTGCATGTGTTTTATCATCAAAACTGAACCGTATATGGTAGGTTAAACTTTGATGTCTAAATTTTATGACAATTTATTACCTTTACTAGTAATTATTTTATTGAAATAAAAACTCCATTAACAAAAAACGCGAAATATTTGAATTGAACATTTATTATTTCATTTCTGCACGCACTGTATAAAAACCTACCGCGAACACTGTTTCTATGTACAAAGATACAACTGTAAGATTAAAAATTTAGCCTCTGATTTATATGTGTCCATAGGTCATGCTGTTAAAATAATCTTACCCGAAAAAAATCAATAACTTTCAATAAATTAGATGACAAAAATCTCAAATATACCTAGTTTATTGCTCTCCGATTCCAATCTCATTTTATTGATATACCCCACTAGATTGCTTTGTATGATTTTGAGGCAGGCGTTCTGGAGACATTTGGCCCTGAAATGACCCTGTATCAGCGTTAAAACATCATTTAACAGTGTTCAGGATGTTTACAGTTTTGGAGACACGTAACAAACTACCTTACTTGTCCAATGACGCTTCTGGCACATAACTATGTAGGGCTTCATATGATCTACAGTATGCTATCCTACAATGATCTAAAATAGCACATCAAAAGTTGTTAAGAAAAAAAAAAAAACTAAATGTGAGCGAACAGCTAGATCTTATTTCAATGAGATTGTGTATGCCAAACAAACTCATTCCTCAATATAGAAAACTACCATACTTATTGAACTCTACGAAAAAAATTTCACATCCTCTTCTCACACTATGACAGACATTACTTAAAAATGAAAGACATAAATCATAATTCTTTTTGTTTCTTATCTACTCAATCCAGTCTAATTATTTGAAATATATGAAAATAATAAATTCACTAATAATACCATCAACATTGGACAATATATTAGAAACGTGTAATATCCTTCAAAACCTGACAGGAACTACCTAAATGGGAACGTTACATCAATCTCAATAAAATGTTACAACTGAAAAGGGTAAATGATTAATGAGCATAGAGAGTCCATCAAAATACTAGAACTTTTTTAAAAAATAAAAGATGTTACATTTTTTATGATTGATGAATATGAATCTAAAACTCACATTTCTGAAGACATTTTCAACGATTGTTTTCAATAAGCGGTGGGGGGGGGGAATGTGAACATGCTATCTGCTATTGCTTCTTGTTAATGACAGTGGATACTATAAAGTTGACAGTGTTGTATGTGGTAATAGAATACAAACATCTGTCCTTGGTTTTCATTACAGTGACATTACATATGGTCTGTACACACACATAAAGCACTTGGTAACAATGAAACAAATATTGTCAGTGTCTCAGTTAAAGTGACACAGAGTATGTTTCATAAATTTTCTTTGTGGCCTGAATAAGAGACAACTATCATGTTATGTTGAATTAAGTTCAAATCGCCTTTCTAAAATTTCATTTTGATCTAAAAAATGCCAGGATTATTTTATTTTTCAATTGTAAAAAAAGGGCCCATAAAGGTTAAGAAATTGAAATTTACATTACCAAACTGTATTTGTTGTTGTGTCTGAAGTAACTACAATTATGGTCCAGTAATTGGCCGATACTTCTGTCAAAATTTCGAAGTATCAAAATTTCGGTCAGAAATTTTGACTTCAACCAGTTTATTGCCACTATACTGGACTCATAAGCATTAAGATGCTAATTTTCAGGAGCAACCACTACTTCTCAGTTAAATATCACAATTTATGTATTATGAAGTTTGTCATATATGTTTCCAACAACATACTCCAAGGCCCTTTTAGGTTTATTTGTAGTTTACAGCAAATTACTCTAATATTTAAGATTAACAGTTTCTATATAAAAAATCCTTTCTTTCCATGACTTTTCACTTTCTTAGGTGATATGGTATGTTTTACCAATGTCCAAATCATATTCTCATTTCCAAGTCTTTTGACATCTTGGACGAGTCAAACCTCCTCTCTCAATGACCTATGTCCATTTCACATGAACTTACAATATCAGTTGTCCTATTATTGCCCCAGGTCAAGATGGACAAATTTGACCAAGGACTACTCTATCAAATGATGGCACCTTCTGGAAATCTATCAGGTCATGACACACCAAAGATCAAGCGCCATCGTCCATTCTTGGATTATATCCACTGTAGGCTCCTGCCCCTCATCTATTGATACCATGTATTAATCCACCACCACTTTCTCACCCTTCCTGTATGGCAATATCAATAAATCCAATTTGTTACGGAGGGGGATATGGACAATAAATCTCGTTGATCATAACATGGATGATCCATTTCAATTTGTACATATCAAACCTTTGTAGACACCAAATCAATGAATTGAATTTATCAATGAATTGAATTAAGAGCATTATACGTATCAGCTGAAGGGCAAAATGAATCTTTGGGCGTACAAGGCTTGGTGGACAATTTATCTAATTTGAAACCTTTGACATGGTATCTTGAACACCAAAGAAACCTGTCAAATTGTGTGATGCAAGGGAATAATGGAATCAAAGAGTTCTGAATGAGACGTGACAATGGATGCCGTGCCTGAGAAACCTAATTAATCACTGAAGACTGCATGAGGCGATACCTCAAGGATGTAGGAGCTGTAAAGGTTCTGGGGTATCGGTTCCTATGCTAATGTAGGAGATATTTAATTCTTTCATTGTAGAGATAGCTGTGAAGGTCCTGGGGTATTGCTTCCTATGCTAATGTATGAGATATTTAATGCTTTCATTGTAGAGGTAGTTGTGAAGGTTCTTGTGTATTGCTTCCTATGCTAATGTAGGAGATATTCAATGCTTTCATTGTAGAGGTAGTTGTGAAGGTTCTTGTGTATTGCTTCCTATGCTAATGTAGGAGATATTCAATGCTTTCATTGTAGAGGTAGTTGTGAAGGTTCTCGTTTACCGCTTCCTATGCTAATGTAGGATATATTCAATGCTTTCATTGTAGAGGTAGCTGTGAAGGTTCTCGTTTACCGCTTCCTATGCTAATGTAGGAGATATTCAATGCTTTCATTGTAGAGGTAGTTGTGAAGGTTCTTGTGTATTGCTTCCTATGCTAATGTACGAGATATTCAATGCTTTCATTGTAGAGGTAGTTGTGAAGGTTCTTGTGTATTGCTTCCTATGCTAATGTATGAGATATTTAATGCTTTCATTGTAGAGGTAGTTGTAAAGGTTCTTGTGTATCGGTTCCTATGCTAATGTACGAGATGTTTAATGCTTTCATTGTAGAGGTAGTTGTAAAGGTTCTTGTGTATCGGTTCCTATGCTAATGTACGAGATGTTTAATGCTTTCATTGTAGAGGTAGTTGTAAAGGTTCTTGTGTATCGGTTCCTATGCTAATGTACGAGATGTTTAATGCTTTCATTGTAGAGGTAGTTGTAAAGGTTCTTGTGTATCGGTTCCTATGCTAATGTACGAGATGTTTAATGCTTTCATTGTAGAGGTAGTTGTGAAGGTCCTGGGGTATTGCTTCCTATGCTAATGTATGAGATATTTAATGCTTTCATTGTAGAGGTAGTTGTGAAGGTTCTTGTGTATTGCTTCCTATGCTAATGTATGAGATATTTAATGCTTTCATTGTAGAGGTAGTTGTGAAGGTTCTTGTGTATTGCTTGTATCGATTGTGAAGTAACTAATTACTAACGACACATAAGTATGTCATTCGGAATTTTGTTTCCAATTAGAATACCCGAATACAACCCTCTTTTTTAAGGTTTAAATCTAGTCTATTGCAACCACTGTAATGGTCCTCATTCTCATAATGCAGTTGTAATTTAAACCCTTATTACCGAATCATTACCAGATGTACACAAAATGTGCAAATATTTGCTCTGTTTAGGCTTATCTTTTATAAGCAGGTGTTAGATTGTTATGGATTTTTTTGGAAAAAATCCACAAATTATTAAATTTTAAAATTATCTACATTTAACCATTTTTGTGAGATAATAAGATAATATTTCAGCATTTAAAGCCTTATGAGCATTCTTTTATGATGAGGAGACATTAAAATGCTATTCGATTATCATTATTATCATTATATTAGTGTCAATTCATGAAGTTTTTCCTTCATACTTTGAAATACATCAATAATAATGAACATAACCCTAGCTACTTCCTATATGACCTCCATAAAGCATAAAACAATGGCAACAGCTGATGAATTGGTTTTAAATCCAAACAACATGACATCAATTTGACGTCTAATTTTGTCTTTCCAGAAAAGATCATTCCACCAAAGATATTTATACAATTTGACATCATTATCAGATTAATGAAAAGTTAATAGTAGGGAGGAAACAATAAAGTATTTTCTCTCTGAAATCATTGAGAATTGTAATAGTGTTTTAATGATGGAGAAGCATCTGTAATGTACATCACAGCTGTTGCCAATAACTGACATGTACAATGTACATAGCGATATCTATTGTTATTTGACTCCATCTTTTCATTGTTAGAGAATAAATCCATTTCACTATTGACAAGGATCTTCTTCAAAGTGGAGCTGATATAAACTGTTTGAAACTATGTAGATTGCATGAGTTGCATGTTAATGATTTGATTAGAGAAGATAGGCAATTTTTTAATACTTTTCTATATAAGAATATTTATAATAAATTACATGCCAAATATTCTTCCATTCATAATAATGCTTTAAATTCAAAAACAATGTTCGTGAAATATTCTTTCAAGCAAATTGAGCTAATACAGTAATAATTTTTCAAAATAATATAAATAGTGAACACCAAAAGAAACATGAATTCTTCCAACTTCTTAATTATTATGGGAAATGGTTGCTTGGTTAAACTTTAATTGTTCAAAAAATGACTCTTATTAGTATGAAAGAAAGAAAATTATTGATTTAACAAAATACATCATGTTTCCTTTAACATCTTGATTTAAGTTTATTTTGGTGTTCAGTATATTCTTTTTTACTTTTATTGTAACTTCTGATTATGTTGATCTTATATTTTATAACTCAACAATGAAGAATAAACAATTGATTAACCATTCTTGAATAAAATGACATTTCATCCTTTTCAAAATTGGTTGAAAACTTTCTCATTTTGAGAAGATGAAATGCAGGCTCAAAGATATGCTTTGGGCGGTACACATAATATTCATTAATATTTCATGAGTTGCTTGCTGCTTCAATTAAGTTGTCAAGAAATTGTCAGTGAACAAATTCTCAAAGCAAAATAAACAAAAATGGATGGATTTTTTTACATCATTGCTTCTGTATTGCAAACAAAAACAAATATTGCAAATATCAATGATGGCATAATGGCATGCGAAGATGTATGATTATACTTATAATCACCTGCAAAAATGTTAATAATGATACAATTATCTTGCTAAGAGTCAAACCTCTATCACAGGAATAGAAACAAATTATCTACTCAATCTATTACATTGAATTTACATACATCAAATAATATGTCTTCATACTATGATTATTCATTTCAAAACCATTTTTCATAAGAGTAATGCAAATTATCAATTGTCATACACTTGTCAAATTAGACAGTTTTCACACTCGTTACGAAATAATTTTGCTCCATACCATTTCTTAAAGCAAAAAGCCAAAAATTCAATGTCATATCATCAATATCCAAATTTTTAAAATTTCACCGTCATCAACAAATAATTCTCTCCATGTTGTATTTTCAAGCAAGGAGCCAAAAATTCATGATCAAATCATCAATATTCTAATAGGAACAGCATTCACAGTCCTCGCCCAATAACTAACGTCATATTGTATTTTCTCTTAACCTATGCCGACACATCATTCATCTTGAGAGACTCATTTTGAATATTTGACAAACTATACATCATATCTCTATTGCCAGCGGTTGACTCCACTTCTTTCGTGTTCAGGAGCAGCTAAGCGTTGGACCTCTGTTGCTTGACACTGTTCCGCTTGTGATTGATGGCGGCACAACTTTATTTGCATACTTATGACAATGGGACCATAACATCATGGCACTGGCTCAGCTAAAGAGTTTCAGAAGCCAGAATAAACACACTGCCAATAAGACTAGGGTAAGAGAGGCCATGTTATTGCATTAGACATTTGTATGAATAGTTACTCAATTTGTTTCTCTTTCTGAATGGCCATCGTCAATGGTTATTAAGAGACATGTCCTCTTATTTGGTGAGGTTAGGTGAGCTTGGGCTTAAGGCCAATTTAAAGAGTTTTTCACTTTCATCACTGCTGTTATTTTCATCGCACGGTGAGGTGAAGCGAGTTTTGGTTTAACGCCGCTTTCAAGAGAATTTCACTTTCTTCACTACTGAGTTTTGGTTTAACGCCGCTTTCAAGAGTATTTCACTTTCTTCACTACTGTTAATATCATTGAAGGGTAAGGTGAGGTGAGTTTTGGTTTAACGCCGCTTTCAAGAGTATTTCACTTTCTTCACTACTGAGTTTTGGTTTAACGCCGCTTTCAAGAGTATTTCACTTTCTTCACTACTGTTATTATCATTGCAGGGTGAGGTGAGGTGAGTTTTGGTTTACCACCGCTTTCAAGAGCATTTCACTTTCTTCACTACTGTTAATATCATTGAAGGGTGAGGTGAGGTGAGTTTTGGTTTAACCCCGCTTTCAAGAGTATTTCACTTATATCGCGCCTGCTAGTATTATTGCAGGGAGAAAGCCAGCAACACCTTTGTGGTTATGCATAGCGTTCATATCTGGGAGAAGTGACTGCAACTACAAACCATGGGTGATACTGTGCTTAAATTCTAAATTCAATTCTTTTGGAAAAGGTATCAGTTACCAATTCCCCTACATTTCACCTTAAAAATGTCAAAAGTAATTTAAGGACAGCACAATTAAATTTCTTTTCCATGATGTTTAAAAAGCTTTGTACAGAATTTGAAGACAAGCCCTTACTTTTTTCAAGAAAATTTTGTCCTCAGCACAGAAGATTATCCATTCTTCTGCAAAAATATATCAACCCATTATCAATGAGAATTTTTTTAAAGTGGTTGATCATTTATTGAATTTAAAAGTCATTTATTAATGAAATGAATAACTTGGAAATGTTTCATAATCACACAACATGAAAATAATGTATATGAGTTACATTTAAAATTCAAATACGGAGATATTGAAACCTATTTACATGAAAATCTCATCAACTTTATGAGGTTGTCAAAAAGATTCCATTTTGAGATATGTTGGCAATAAAATCATCACATATATGAATTTTACCTATATGGCATATAAGTCATAAATCAAAAAGCTTACTAAAAACAATAAGTAGACTAAAATGTGTAATTTAAAGTAAAACAGGACTATGCGTCTAGCGATTCCCTTTATAAGCTGATAACATCACATGAATTCAAATCAAACAATTGTTTGAGAGAATGAACAGTTATTCAAAAATTATTCCCTCTCATCAATTGGCTAACGCCAAGCTTGCATTAATGTCAGCTTTAAGCAGGTATTTAATAATAACTGGGTGTATCAAGCTCTTTCCAGAAGTTGATCAAGCAATGAGAAGCCTTGTCAAGTGGAAGGAAATATGTTTTGATTTTCCTAGCCAAGAGGTTGTAATCACATGTTAATGGGCTGACATCAGTCAAGCTCTGTCAACTGCCTCCACTGCTTCCTGAAGTCAGCTTGCCATCAGACATGACGGGAATATCGGCTGTCTGAAGGGTCTGAGTCAATTGCTCTAAGTTGGGCATTAACCACTCCTTAGGTTGAGAAATGTGGGATTAGAACATTTTTGGTGTTGACCATCTTGATGTTGGCCTTAAACAACAACGCCACCGATTACAAATCATAGATTGAGAAATGTGGGTATTGGAACCCTTTTCATAAAGGTTGTTTGATTGACTAACTTAATGTTGTGCAAAAACCTACTACCCCATACAACTTTTGATAAAGGAATATGGGCACTATAACAGTTTTTTATGGTCCACCCGAGGGCCTATAGCTCTATGTTGCACAATAAACAACCACTCCTTAGATGAAAACCATAGGTTGAGAAATATTGGTAAAAGAACAATATCCCCTTCTCCTTCTCCACTAATAACAAAGATTTTGCCTTTTCTATCCTCTATGAGTAAACTATCATTTAGCCTGCAACATACTCCTGTAGGCACTAGAATTCCATGACATGACACTATCTAGCCCAAATAAGCAGTTCGAAACATAAGACTCTGTAATATCTGATTCTCAACATGATAGTATCTTTGTTATGACTGGCCTGAACTAATTGTGAAGATTGTGCCCTTTCTATTCTCCATAATGAAATTATCATTTGGCCTGCAACAATATCCTGCTTAACAGCATTGGTGAATCTAATCATTCAATCAGATACGATGTCACGCAGACAAACTAGTTCTGTCTACACTTTATAACATTTTCAATCACCATTTCATGTCCTTCTACCATAGGAAAAATCAAATAGTTGATTTATGGAGCAAAATCTGATTGTGCTTTGGTAAAAGTGATATTTGTTCATGAATGCTTAATGTGAAATGGGAAGAGTTTTCCATGTCAGCTGCAATAATGGCAAAAGCATGTGACATCACCAGGACCAATGTGACAACACAGCAGCAGTCCCAGAGGAGTATCCAGTTGGGTAGGTTACCTCACACAGACAGTCTTATCTTGCTTATCTGGTTGTCAATTGATAAACGCAAGAGCATTTAAATGATAAGAGCATGAAACTTGAAACTTCAGTTCAATCTGTCAACTGATTTCTCGTTCTTCAGTTCATATGAAAGCAAAGTATGAATCGATGAAATAGTTATATTGGTGAAATAGTTGTCGATTTAAGTTATTAGGATGAAGAAATATGAAACCTGGCTCAATGTGACAGCGAAATTATCACTAGTTCATTTCATAGAAGTAACAATGGAATAACCTTAGAGGTGACCTACTTTCGATTCAGTCCACCTGACAATGAAGTGTTATGTTAAATTAACCTTTTACCATATTTAATGTCATTTATAATAATGAATTTCATCGTTTAGATTTTGATTTTTGATCACTTTGATGAAAAATCTGTAAATGTAAATTAAGTTTGTTGCATCCTTGGTTTTATGTCAAAGCGAGAATGTACCGAAACAAGGCTCTATACCCTGCCAATCTCATTAAAACCAGTAAGAACCTATCACTCATACCTCCCTGCATTTCTGATCCGAGTGCTGGTCCACTTCTTAATCAAGTGCATCAGTTTAAGGATTGATCAAAATATCATAAAATGGCCGTCTCAAAAATCCAAGACAAGTCTACCTGACGGAATTATGGATTCATGAGGGCGAGGATAAGAAACTTGATGACTGACGACGCCCATATGCAGATCCCCTCCCCCTCCTCCCACCTGCACCCGTGGGCAGTCTCCTGGGGCTCAGAAATTGATGTGAACATTACCCCTCTCCAATGATCTCTCCAGTGTGAGCGGTATCTCACTCACTCCTACAATCTCTGTATGTTGCAACTCTATCTGGGCTATTCCTGCAAACTCATTTGCAACAAGATCCATTGAACTGGAATCTGTAATGACTTATCACTGACTCCCACACTGATAGAATTCTAGAATTCATAACAAATTTTTAGATTGACCAGTCAGACCTGGCATTGTCTCCAACTCGATTTCAACAGAAGGCATCTGGAAAAAAAACCTTGATCAAAATTGATTTTCAAGTGACTCCTACACTGAATTTGTAGGACATGCTGTTGTCTTTTGTGGAAACCTTAAACTTAACTTGGTCTACCTTGAATCATCACCAGCCTTAAGGCCAGCATCCAGCTACCACTATACACCAAAGTCGAAAATCTGCGTCCCCTTAACATGTATCTTATTTAAATTATTCTTTGTGACTGCTGTAAATAAGTTTCCACTTTTATGTTTGTGTCACTGGTGCCCGCCATCGTCGGGTTTTCAACCACAAATAGCAACTTTTACCTGTTAATTGTCACTATACTGAAGTGATAAGCATTATGATACTGATTTTCATAAAGGACAGCTACTTCTCAATAAATAACACCAGTTATAGAGTTTGATGTATTTGACCTCAACAACATATTCTGTGTTCCTTTAATTGTCACAGAATTCCTCTAATGCCCTAATCAGAAAACAACTAACTCAATGACTCCCACATTCAATTGTCTGTTGTCAGTATAGTGATAACTTATAGTGACTCATAATAATCAAGCCTATGTTGTTGACAAAATTGAATCTACCTCTATCCTCCAATTATCCACAACTCCCACTCCTAGTTTCCCACTTAAATCCATAATGAACCTTTGCCAGTATTCCAACCTCACCTAAAGCTTCTATCCTTAACAGTTAATACCCAAGACTCGACTAGTATTCTCACAATGTGACAGCCATATCTAGAAGACTCCCACCAGCTCCATCACTGGTCAAGTTTGTCACCGCCAACGTTCCATTGAATTAATTATAGGTAAACAAGATCCTTATTAATCAATCTCTTTTCTGAAATTTAATCTAAAAATTTTGATCAAATTGATTATTATGATCTATAAATTTCTAAATGCAAAGTTTACAACATGCAGTGAAGAACCACATGCTCTTGAAGGGGTTTTGGGGTTCACCTATTTACAATGGGGGTTCATTGTGGGGGTGTATCCTTTTCACCAGAAGTTATCAAATAGAAAGGAGATGGGTAATACCCTCGTGACCTCCACCTTTCAAGATCTGCTTCATGCAGCCATCCTGCTACAACAGCGTAATTGAATCCGCTGATCCAGCTCCTTCCGTATACCCTGATCTCTTTCAAGCCAAATCCCTCGTATGGCTGGCGCGGCTTGATGTTTGTGGCTGTGCTCACCTCTTATTGTTTAAGCCAATGAAAAGTCATTATCCAAGGAGCTTGAAGCTACTCTTTTGAACTTAACGGAATTTTCCATCCACGTTGTGCCGCTGTTGCTGGATGCAAGTCGTTTCATTGGCTGGATAGATAGCTAGTGATACGAGGCTTTTGGCCTAAAGGATATCAGGGTATATGAGAGGAGCTCATTCAGCGGATTCAATAACGATGATGAAGCAGACGGCTTCAGCAGGCTGCTCATTCTTAAACAAATTTTTCAAGTACACATCTTTATATCCTGTTTTTCAAAATAGCTCACAATAACAGGAAACCGGTGGACAAGTCCAACAAAACTAATTTAATCATTACCTGATATCATTTCGATGCTTGCTGTTTCATAAACATTCACACAGAAGTTAACTCATGAGAAAAATTGGAAAATATTTCACTCTTGTACAAAAATTTACATTTATTGTCTAAAACTTCAATCAAATTATCAAATATTTACAAAATTTCAACCAAATTGGTTTTTTGACAAAGTTTAATTTTTGGCATAATTACTCCTTGAGTCATCTTTATAATAATATATTTCCATCAAATTCAGAAATTTACGGCAAGATAATTAAGGTCACTGTTATTCAAAAATGAAATTATCCAAAAATGAAATTATCCAGATGTTAAAATTACTCTTCAAATTAACATTATAACTTTTATAAGTCTATCATCAAAAATACTTCTTATCAAATAAAATATGGTAGTTTGTATGTTATCATTGAATTGATTAGGTAATTTTCATAATTCCCCCTCAATAATCATGACATATATACTTAACAAGTTTTCATACTATATTTGTCTTTATTTCATCAATATAAAAATGAATTAATTTATCTTTACTTCTGGAACACTAATTATAACTTACAGACATGAGGAAATATTATCATACCATATTTATCTTTTATTTCCTAGAAATTATTATCAAATTAAATTTAATCGTAATTTTAATGTTCTAACGACAATGTAAATCCAAAAGTCGTTATCTGCCCTTGTCACCTGCCATGCAGGGATAGTGTGGCGCAAGTATGAACCTCCTTCTATAATTATGCATAGCGCCAAGTAAAAAGCAAGAACCCTCATTTTTAAACACCATCTTGTATGATGAAGCCAGGAATCAAACCCCTACCTCGAGGTGATGAGTAGACACTCTATCAATTGTGCTACATCCCTGTATTGTGAGGCGAGATGATTTGTGGATTTACATCACTTTCAAGAGTATTTCACTTATATCGAGGCTGCTAGTATTATTGCAGGGAGAAAGCATGCAACACTATTGTGGCTAAGCATTGCTGTGAAACCTGCGAGCCGCATGGGTGGTACTGCGATGATATCCCCATAAAAAACATGAAAGCTTGTTAGTAAAATAAGGTGAAAACAGATGTCTGTAAGGTATTTGTAAGGTGATGTGACATTATCACGACTCCAAGCCTACAATGAACTACTCTCCTCACCAAACTATCCTGTGTCTAGTTTATTGGTGTTGAAGCCAGATTATTGATGTCTGCACAGATTAGATGAGCAACTATTCAATACAACCTACACATGTCTGTTATGAATTGACAGGCCTTTATTGATTCCGAAAAATAATATTCCCGCTGTACCATCATGTGACTCTTATTTAATCCAGGAAATGATGCTATTTGATAATTGAAGGATTTTCTTGCTGAATTTGTTCTGGATCAATAGAAATGCACAATAGTGCAAATTGTTTGCGATAGGAACATTCTGATGAGCCTCTGGGAAACCTTATTTATTCTTAAATTGCAAGGCCATGAACACCTTGTGTAATATCCATTGACACGGCAAACATTAAGCCTCTTCCAACTTCCATTAAGAATATTCCTCAATTTTCATTGGATGTGAAAGTCTGTTTGGAAACATGGTAAACGAAAAAGCAAAAACGCTGGCACTTTGGCGTGAATTATTAATGGAGTTTTGAGCCTGTCCTGCGAATGAGTAAGAATTCTGGGGGAACGGTGTTTATGTGTTTTGTACGTGCAACATCTAAAACCGGCAGTGCCATAACCAAAGATTTACCACCGCTTCTTTCTTACAGCCCTAAAAAGAGCAACAAAACACAAATACTCCAATTTGTGTCTATGTCATAATGTCAAACAATCAAAAACAAGAATGAAGACTATTTTTATGGATAAACAACTTCTTTGTAAACCCAACTTCTAGAATGCAAATCAGAGGAGTCAGAACACACTTTGTGACAAACAAAAATATTGACCCTTATCCTACAGGTTTAAAATATGGAACTTAAACAACCTTTTATTAAATTCATTAAAAAAACATAACCCATTTATATCTTGATTGATCATGAAACTGCTAATTAATATATCTATTATGTTGCAATTTATGTAAAAGGCTACATTAAACAATTCCTAAATACTAATCGATTGCAAAAGTACAATTTGAAAATAATCATTTCTATGATTGATACCAGAGTTAATTACAACTGATTTTCAATGTCACTCCGTCACAAACTTCAGTATTTGATGCAAAAATCCCTGCTTTGGAGCAATCAAAAGACAATTATTCCATTGCAATTTACATACTATAAACATAATATTCTCCAAAACATGTAATTTTCTTATCAGTATGATTTTTTTCTAAATAAATTGAAGAGACTATTGTCAAAGATTAATACAATATTTTAAATACATGCTTAGTAAATATTTGTTCAAAATTTTTTCAATGTGATTCGTATTATATCATAAAATTGTGATTTCTTTACCAATATTAAGTGAAAATCTTATGATGCATAGAGTCCTGCTTTTGAGACAATTATTTCATTGTCATAAACATATCATGAACATAATTTCTTCTAAACATTAAATTTTCTTTTGATAATGATAAAAAATGGTACTTCACATAGAAATGCTAAGTAAAAATTTCTATAAAAACCACTTCAATTATGATTGATACTATATGATGAATCAAGATGATATCTTCACCAAAAATAAGTGACGATCCCCTATTGTCTATGATTAATACAATAGTTGACACAATCGTGCCTGCTCTATGCTAGACTGATAAAGCACTCCAGGCCCAGGTGTGGTCTGTGAAATAGACAACGTCATATATCACATCAATGGACTTACTTATACAGAACAAGAGCTACTTAAGGGTGTCTATTTCATCAGTGACAATAGTCAGTTAATATATTGTCCTCTGTATCAATAACATTACTTGTAAGTGACATATAATTTTGTGACAAACAATTTTGTATACACCTCCTTTTTAATGTTTGAAATTATGACAATTAATATGAATATTAATTTCATAACAAACTTACTACATTTTGCAAATAGATGATATTTATTCATTATATATATAGATTATTTTGCCACATAGGTTTGTCAATGAAATCACAAATCTCAAAGGTTGAGGGGTTAATTTCTGTTTATCAAAATATTTAACATTGAATTAGTTACTGATAATTCAATGTCTTACTTTTACACTAAATTATTTTAATGCCTTTAAAAGCTGGGTCAACTGTGCATTTAGACTATGGGACTGAATCATTTCAATACCTTTACAAGGTGGGTCAACTGTACTTTTAGATTAAGGGACTGAATTAATCTAATGCTTTTACAAGCTGGATCAATTGAACTCTTTGCCTCGGTCAACCCATCAGTCATCTATAGTCCAGTAAACATAAGCATTTAAAATCAATGCATTGTGGTTTAGTTTTGATTGAGCCAGGTCAAGTATAAGACAAGCTTATTGACCGGTGTCCAGCACAGAGATGACCTAATTGAAACCTTTGTTAAATCTTGTATCCCTTGTCTATGACGACAGAGTTTCATAAAAAAAACTCTTTACCATAAGTCTGAGTATCTTTATGAGACAAAAATTTCAGAATGTGAAACAATCTTTTGAACTCTGTTACAGTTAGTATTCAGGTAAGAAGGGTGGGGGTGACTTGGATGTCATCTTTGAGTTTCACACTTTTTAAAGGCACCTTTTCCTTAAATTCCAAAAGGGGATGATTAAACCATCTAAACCCCATCCCAACCACCCACCTGCCCAATGACTCTACCACCATCATTTGTGTATGAAATGTCTGCTGTTTTAAAAATACTTAAATACTGTGATAAATTCCTATTTTTCACTTTGAATTTGTTGCTTCAGGTTTTTTTATTCTCACAAATTAAAGATTCCTCACTAAAGTGAGCTTGTCAATATGATGCAACAGCAAGTTAAATTTGTTTGTCAAACTTGTACACCTGTTTATATGAAATACTGTAAACAATCGTGGGAACATAAACTGGCACATCTCATGTTACTCTCAACACTACCTTGCACTAGCTTGACGTCAGTTTATTGAAAATATTGATTTATCTTTCAGAGAAATCCAAAACAGGTAATTGAATTACACTCAAACAGGCTGCCTTGTAAATATAGATCAAACTTGCTCACACTGGAGAGAGGAAATTTTTAACATCTAAAATCAACATTTCAGGACTGATCAAATAACTGCACTGAAAGATTAGGATTTCTTATTGAATATTATCAATATTTTTTTATTTTTTGATTAGTTTGTTGTTGTTTTAACAACCATGACAACAAATGTTTTTCATTGATTTAAATTTAACATAAACAAGAATTTTAACTTTATTAATTTGCTTGGGATATATGAACAATGCATTCAATAAATTTACACTTATTCTATCAAAGAATGACCCCTGTCCTCTTTGCCTACATAGATAAATTAAATGATTGATCTGATAATGACACCTGCAAGATAAGTATCACCATATCTATCATGTCATTCAAAATATACAAAATACATTTCATATTTCATATGACTAATATAGTCATTTTAAGGTCCTGCTTTTATGATATGTACCTATTCTTATCATTTACTTTTTGAATACTTTTTAACTTTTTTTGTAATTTGAAATTCTTTATCATTAAGTTCCTGAGCGATTGCTTAAGTTAATTTTTCTTGATATCATTTCTTCCTTTGTAATATGCAATTACGTGCAAGATTTGAAAACTTTTTCTGTGTCAGAGATAGTTTACATATATATATAAATATGTAGTATATGTGAATATATGTTTTTAGTACATAGTTATGTAAAATGTATGTGCAAAATGAGTATTCAGCACATATTTACTTAAAATACTTTCATATAAAATTTGTCCCAATCCTGACAGAAAATAATATAAATAATGAAAATCAGATGATAAGAGACTAATTAATGTAGATTTAAGGTAATTAATTATTGTAAGTCTTTACCCTTTGAACTAAACAGAAATCTTTTTTAGACAAAAACATTTTTATGAAAAAAATATAGCTTGTTGAATCAGGAAATCTTGAAATTATATCTTGAACCATGCAAATTTGGTGAGAGAAGCTCACTTAGATCATTTATCATAATCCATTTTGCTAGTCAGGAAAATACATTGAATTTCATTTTGAAACTGAATTGCCTGCTATTTTGAAAACTTATTTGTCTGTCGAAAATTGACGGTTTAACAAGGGCTCTCCTACATCATAACTGAATTCCTTTAATTCTGTCAAATTAAATCATATCAAATGAGATACATCTTATCAATGAATTTATCATTTGAGTCGATTTCCTCTCGTTCTTAAAGCAGAAAACTCTAATTTAAGAGACAAATTTACCAAATCATTAACTGTGTATCTAGGTTATTACTCTGAATTTATATCATACATATCAATCAACTTTTTATGACATGAATAGTTAATATAAATCCAGATCCCTCTCAAACTGTTACAAGCTTAAATGATACGTAACGAAAAAGATACATATATGATTCCATGCTATCAATATTTGTTATCTTACATAATAATAAAAATGACATTAAATTAAAACCAACAGATTCAGAGCATATATATTACCAAAGATTAAACAAAACCAATCGTGTACTCAGAATTGAGTCTTTTCATAGAAAATAATAACTCTATATTATATTAGGTCTAAGTTATTTGTAATTAAAAATTCAATCAAAACATCCAATTTTTTAATTTGTCAGTACATGAAACAGTTACTAATATTCAGAACACCTGTTTGAAATAGGTGAGGGGATATGGGGTTAAAGGCCACTTTCATGAGTATTTCACTTACATCACAGCTGCTTGTACTAATGCAGGGAGAAAGCTCGCTACACCATTGTTGCTATGCATTGCAGTGAAACCTGTGAGCATCGGCTGGGACTAGCAAATCATGGGTGGTTTTGCACTGAAACTTAGTGTAGCACTGCACCCAAAACTTACTGCTTGTGGAACAGTTTTTCTTGATCCAAAGCTGAATGCAATACTGTTTAAAATAATCATGTTGACAAAATACTATATAAATGGATTCGAGGATTTACTGCACTCAATTTTGATTTCAAATTTGCACTAAAACCTAACTGCATGGCTATAGATTACTTCTCTTGAGAAGACAAAACCAACCAAAAGGTAGTATTGGAAGATCAGAATATTTCAAAACTTCATGCCAACCAATACAGCATTATACAGCAAATGGAACAGTTCCACAAATTGTAAGTTGATTGATTGAAATCGACAACTTGACAGCTATACATCAGGAACCTCCGTTCAGACCATTTGTGTCTTTAAATGGTTACCATTTCTTACTTCCATGTACATTGATGTGGATCGAATGAAAACGCCAATCAAAACATTTACACTTATTGCCATTTTACTTTCATTGATGTTGACTAACTCGCTACTAAACAAGTCTTCATGGTAAATCATTTAGATGCCATTACGCCTTTACTTTTCGAGCTTTTCGCCTCGGCAAACCTGCCATTATCGGGATTACATTAGAAACCTCCGCTTCTGGTTGTACGGCTCCGCATGCAAGCTTGCTTATACACGCCGATACAGACATGGAAACCCTTGAAATGGACATTGATATCAACATACCACTGATATATATGATTGTCAATAGTCATGATATTGACGTGACATTAAGGAAATACATGTATTTTGCGATGTAATCACATTGGAAATGAACATAGCGTAAACATATTGATGTTTTCGCAATTGATCGCATACAGCAGAAAGATATTGATGTTTTTGTATCAATGATATAATAAGGTCACGACCCAGATGGGTTTTGAAACATAATTTCAGAGCTTCAAAAGAAATTTACTTCTATTATGAACACCGATGTTGTCATACATATCAAATGGAAAGTAATAGAAATGCGACATTCACATTTATGAAATGGACAACACCGGAGTCGAAATTAACATCAAATGTAGACGTATTGACGTCACAAGGAAAAAAAACAGTAGACTATTGATGTTATGTTATGAGCATGTACGTAGTTACCTGCCCCGCCCTTTTCTCGTCATCTTATCAATCAGGTACGTTATTACTTTTCCTACCTCTGACTGGATTACCTGCGTAACATTTTGTTTAATGCTGTGATAAGTGAGGTGAGGTGAGTTGTTGTTTAACACCGCTCTCAAGATTATTTCACTTATATTGCGGCTGCTAGTATTGCAGGGATAAAGCCTGCAACAAAATTGTGGCTATGCATTGCAGTGAAACCTGCGAGCATTGGCTGGAACTAGCGAACCATGGGTGGTACTGCACTGAATTTCAGTATTGCATTGCACCCAAACCTGACTGCGTGTAGAACGGTTCTCTACTGCAGACAAAGTTGCTGAGCCCCTGGCGGGATTCGAACCACGGACTTCCTGATCCGAAGCCGAACGCGCTAACCACTGCGCTATCCTGCCACCTTAATGCTGTGATAAATGAATATACTTAAATTGTCATTTGTAAAATAATAACATCAGAGAATCTTTCAAATATGTTAATTTACATAAGTTACATATACAATACAACAGAATAAGATGTTTTCACTTTCAAGCTCTCTTTTCAATAAAAAGATTGCAAATTATCTTATCTTGCTAAATTCAAACTTGACATGGGGAAAAGGGGAGATCGGGTTGGGGGGATTCAAATTGAGTCCTCTATTACAGATTTAGATTCAATAAACTTACAACCCTCAAAAGAAAAAAGAAAAAGAAATTAACCATAAATGTTTTAATTGTTATATGAAAATAATTGTCTATCATTTAAAAACCTAATATCATACTGAAATCCTAGATCGAAGATTCAAATTGACTCTTCTATCACAGATTCTATATTCCATAAACTTAAAACCCTTAACATTAACCAGAAATTCATCAGAATGTTTTTATATCATTTTATGAACATAATTCTCTATATCCATTTTTTCAAAGGCTAATAATATATTCTAAGCCATGATTCAAGATTCAGATTGATTTATTTATAACAGATTCTAGATTCCGTGAACTGACAACCATCATAGAAAAGTGTTTAACAGAAATTCACATAAAGCTATAATTCTCAATACTGTTATATGCAACTCAATTGCATCATGCATATATGGAGAATTGAAAGCAAATATCAATTCAAAACCAACATTTAATCTATCACCTAACATGCCTGGACACAGTTGTAGCATAAATCAAGTACATTTCATGTAGATATCATAGTTCTGTTTATCAGCTTCATAAATTCACTGTTATTTCATCATTTTGAAATGTATAGTATTCATAGTGTATTGAACTGAAAACAAGATATTTAGATGAATATCTTTTGGTTCATAAAAAGTCGTTTTTGTGAATATTCAGGTAGACATATATTATCATGTTCCTTCTATCAGATGATATTAAGCATCATATGTTTCATAATGATTTATTACATCATTTGTATCAACCCTACATTACGTCCTATGAGGCCACATGCTTTTATGGCATAAAGACTGCGCAGTACAAAGTTAATTATCAACAGGTCAAGTCAGGTCATATCAAAATCTAACGCAACCATTGTTTTCCTCTTACAAATAATCAATTATTTCCTTTTTTTCCTTTTTTATATTTCATGTACATATTGCATACATTTTCATTTTATACTCATATTTTTCACAAAAAACAAGGGATATGAAGACATCTATAATACAACAGATTCCTTTTCCCCTGAGAGTAACTAGCATTTTGCATAACAAATGGTAACTCTTACAAGTATGAACCTATTTCTCATCAGTACATTTCAAGCATATGTCATGCTCATGTGCATGCTTCTACAGCATGTCAGTGCCATTTGGCCTGCACATCTCATGTACATTTCAAGTACATATCATGTACATTTCTATCAACAAACACTAATAAGCCTTCAGGTCACAAGCAGGTCAGCCCAGCGGACAGTGTAGGTCATCCCATCCATCTACCTAGCTCCTGATGTCTCTTCCAGCTGCTATCTACATGGTCAGTCCTTGCTGACCAACTGGACATGGCAATTAGACTAGCTGCAAACTGTCAGCTCATTTTCTGATCAGCAATCTGATATGGTCACTGATGGAATGGGACTTACATTTGGTTTTAGATAATCTGTGACTCTCTGAGTTATTACAGATTATTTCTAATCCAAGATAACAGCATTGGTCTGTTTAGAAGAATAACATGTCTTTACTGATAATCCGATAGACTTTCTGAAGCACAAGATTCATTTCAAGCTTTATATGACTGCTGTTAATGAAAAAAATTACTCCGGTTTTATCTCTCATTATCATATTTGTACATTTGAAGGAATTTTACATATTTAAACTTTGATATATTTGATAACATGACTGGTTTAGATGAGAGATTTACACCTCTTTTTGGATTATCTGTGTACTCTTGTTTTAACCATAGGAGAATTACCATTCCGTTAGTAAGTCAACATAATAGATGTTTAAATTCAAATTTTTTGATAATCTGTGACTTTTTCTGTCGCAACACAGAATCATTTACTGTCTGAGTATGTAATGGTGTTGATGAGTGAATAAAAACCAATGTTGGATAATATTGGTTACAGTACAGATTATAAACTTCAGATGTCATAGGTGGAAGAGATTTAAATTCTCTTTTAGGATAATCTATGGCATTCTATGTGGCTTTACAGAAATATGAATATATAGAGTAATGAGAGGGTAGGCGTGGATGAGACAAGTACAACCCTTTTAAGATAATCTGTGACATTCTCCCGCACATTACATAATTATCATTTCAATAATGTGTGGTCAAGAGAATTCCGCTTTTATTTTGATAATCCAGAACAATATATCGGACGATATAGAATTATCATCTTTAACATGAATTAGTATGGATTAGAGAGCATGACTTCTAATTTGATAATCTTTGACATTATAGAATTATCATTTTCAATAAAACATGAAATATTTGGATGTGAAGCATGCCCTTTGGATAATTTGTGACATTTTCCAGGGCATTACAAAATTATCATTTCAATATCAGATGATGGTTGTTGGAAGAGAATATAAAATCATTCTTTTTTATCCCACCAGATCCCATTCAGAACATGCACCGATGTGATATGTCATCATCTTTTTGAAAAATGGATGCATAAGCTAGGAAGCTAAGGGTTAAGGTCAATACTAATAAGCTCCATATAAATATTCAACTTCCTATAACATTAGTAACATATGTGACACGTCATATATGTCCTAGTATGTCATGCAGCATGTCAACTGTCTAGGAATAGGTCATGGTTGTTTTAATTACATCTCACTCTTCATTAATTTTTTTTAATATGATAGCAATGAAGTTAACAAATATGTTTTCATTGTACATTGCAATAAATGAAGAAATTAACAGAATATTTTTTAAGTATGAATTCTTAAATGTCCTCTCAAAAAAACATTTGTACAGAATTTATCAAATTTCTTAAGACTCAGAATCATCATCAGCAAATTCTAAATACTAAATATAATACAAACATAATGGTTAGGTGAGGTGATATGGGGTTTAAAGCTGCTTTAAAGAGTATTTCACTCGAGGCCGATAGCATTATTGCAGGGAGAATGCCCACATCACCAATGTGGCTATGCATTGAAGTGAAACCTGCAAGTGTTGGCTGGAACTAGCAAACCATGGGTGGTACTGAACTGAAATTTAGTGTAGCATTGCACCCAAACCTGATTGCTTGTAAAACAGTTCTCAACTGCAGACAAAGTTGCCGAGCCCCTGGCGGGGTTCGAACCATGGACCTCCTGATCCGAAGCCGAACGTGCTAACCACTGCGCTATCCCGCCCCCACAAACATAATGTCATGTCCAAATAGCCAAACACACCAACCAAATACCCTGCTGTGATTTCTGTGCATAAACAGAGATTTTTCAAAAGAAATTTGATAAAAGGACAATTCTTGGGGCATGTTTTCTCAAATGGGGTAAACACAAGGAATTTTTATGTACTGCAATGTAGGAGATGACACGATTGGCTGAGTGATGGTCGATCTATTTCATCGTCAGCTGCTGGTGCAGACTCTATCTTCTCTGCAGTTCCAGCCATAATCTGGCAGTGAAGTCTCGCTGCACGCTAATACTATCATATCTCGGGCCATCATAATGCCATGAACAGAGCATATGTCAAACAATCTCAATTACTACCTGGCTGCTTCTAAACATTTCTGTCATTTGCTCATATGGTGACAATGTTGGTTTCAGGTTGTCTATATAAACTAACTTGCATTGTCACAGTATGAAATTTTAATTCATTTTATTATGAATCATTAGATATTGTTTGAAATTTTAAAGACAATCATAATGCACGCAATAAGAAAATGTTATTGACATTTTAAAGCTTGTTTGTGCAGATTGAATTTGAAATACATTATTTGTTCATTCTAACAATCTAAGTCAATGAAAGATCATCATCATAATCATCACTGATATCGTCATCGACATCAAAATCATTAGTGTCATCATCGTCATCATAAATGTTACCATCAACATCATCATCATTATCTGCACTGTCATCATTGTCAACATCATCATCATCATCATCAACATCACCATTACATATAGTATACTGCCTTTACTAATAGTATGATCATCATCATCATTATCTGCACTGTCATCATTGTCAACATCATCATCATCATCGTCAACATCACCATTACATATAGTATACTGCCTTTACTAATAGTATGATCATCATCATCATAAACATCCATAGCATACAAAAGTTTAAATACCAATAAAGTATCTCATCAATGAATTTAATACCATAGCACTGTCCTATTCGCAAGAGATAAAACATTATATTCCTTGCAATGATGAAATAATCATCCCTTAGTAGCATCATGACAATGGTCATTATGCTATTGACATGATAATCAGGATAATAATATAAACACTTTATAGATCAAATATCAACCTGGTCATACTGTAATCAACATAAACTATCATAAGTGTCATCATTACCATAATATGCATCAATCAAAGACCATCAATCTTAAATGTATTTCATACGGTCGTTGATATCGTCATTGCATTAAGTTTCAAATCTTTAACGATCCTGGACGTGATTAATGTTCAAGCAGTATCAGTTTTATCATCATCGTTGAATACTATTTTACCATTATCTTAGTAATCTTCTTTTCAATTAGCAATACCAATATCTCCAGATATTTGTATCAACTCCTTGAATAAATATACATAATATATATCATCAGTTCAAAATAAAAAACATCACAAATAAGGCAATATCATGATTATATTCAGTATAATTATCATTAACATATTATATATATATCAGTAGTATTACAATCATACATTATCAACATAACACTTTATATATTCATGAACATATTCACCTGCAAATGATAAATTAATCAAGACTTGATTTAAGGTAGGTAGAAAATTCTGAAGAAAATATACAAATCATGAAAAGTGACAACAGACAACAGTAAGTGTGAGACGTTGACAACATGAACCCACGTGTGATGTGCTCTCTAATACTTTCAACCGTATACTACATTCCTTGCGACTAACTATCTTTCACATACTGCAGCAAGAGACAGAAGCAAGTCTAGAAGGCCTATAACATTGAAATGGTGATATGGCCAAGGGCTGTGTGAAACAGGTTGGACGTACATATATTTAAACTGATATTCGCAGCTTTGATGTGTCAAGTATCACAATTCACTGCGTGAGGATTTGGAAGGATTATGTTGGCACTAATCAAACGTATTTTTATTAGCAGTTTTGATTGGTAATTATCACAATTTTCTGCTTGATTTACTGATTTCAAGTTACATAAATTTAAATTATTGATATTTAGAGTTTTGATGCAATGTATCTCACATTACTGCATGAAAATTCCAATGAACAAGTGATGCAATCCAAACGTTTTCTAATTTTTGCAGTTTGAAAATGTCATCAGCACAATTTATTTAGGAAGATTGAAAAGAACAATATTGGCTCAAATCGAATAAATTCTACAATTTGCAGTTTGGGTTTGTCATGTATGAGAATTTATGCTTCTGCTTAATGACTCATCTTTTGTGTGTGGTGTAAAGACAGCAGACATCTTGAATCTCTTGCAAGACTTTCCCTGGAAAGTGACTTTCTGAGCTGATTTATCTCTTCTGTTAAATGTCACATTAAATTTTTGCCGCTGGCTTTGTTTAGAGTTATTTCGAAATTCTTGTTGTCAACGCTACAATCTTAATATGTACTACATTGGAAGCCATAGCCTGAGGCTTAAAGGAACCTGACAATTGAGAGAGGATTTCATCTTTTAGTATTGAATTAAACAATTTCATATTTAATCAATACATATGACAGGGCTCTTATCCAGACCAAATTCTTCACTTTAAATATTTTCTTCATGAAAAATATTAGAGGCATATATATACATATACAAAGAAAATCATCCTCAGAACGGTAAGGTCAGAGTGCCATGTTTTCTACAATTAACCTGGATTGGAGTGAGTGAGTGAGTGAGTGAGTGAGTTATTGTTTAAAGCTGCTTCGCCAATATTTTAGCCATTAGCGGTGGCAACATGAATTGGAAAAGACACCTTTGACAATTGACAATTTTTAGGGCTTTTAGTAATTTTTTTAATTTGGTGAATTTGAATGGGTGCTTTCACTTTACAAGATTTAAAATTTCAGTGAGCCATTTTTTCATTCAAAGTGCAGAGTGGCCCATGGCCAACGGTCCCTATCCTTCCCAATCCCTGGATGAGTTTTCTCATTGTACTGTTATTTACAACATTATACAGATATAAATCACTGTCAAGATATCTTCTTCACAGATATTTCATCCAGATTATAAGATCATATCAAAATATCTGATCTCAAACTATATACAAACAGATATGAGCTTTCTTAAGTGACAGATATCTGTATAACTGCTTCGCTTGCAAGCTCCATATCGTAATATAGCAAACTGTTTAATATATAGAGAATACTAAACGACGTCCCGTTTAATAACATATTTATGAAACGAGTGTATGGTTTGGTATTTAACGAGCGAAAGCGAGTTAGATACCGATACCATTCACGAGTTTCATAAAAATGTAATTAAACGGGACTGAGTTTAGTATTTTATTTATTACTCGCTGAATTATATCAAAGAAAAATCATACAGATCGCCAGGATAGCCATTGTCATTGCCTCGCTAACATTGTGACGTCATGTTTAACGATTGTGACGTCATGTGACGTCAATCAACACGCGATGTTATTACACAATGTGTAATAACTTTGTAGATTTATTAAACGGCGGTATCTTCAACGGGAGAGTAATAAATAAATTTCTTCTGCGAAAAAGACAGAAATATCTCGAAGCTCATTGTACACAGAATCTTTTCACTCAACTTCTACTCTACAGATATATCAAAGTTTAATGTATACAAAAATTTGCTAGCTGTTTTGAGCTCTTCAAAGAAGAATGTCAAAGCTCACTGTATACAGAAATCTTATTGACTTCTATCTCATATTCTACAGGAATGTCAAAGCTCACTGTATACAGAAATCTTATTGACTACTATCTCATATTCCACAAGGATGTCAAAGCTCACTGTATACAGAAATCTTATTGACTACTATCTCATATTCTACAGGAATGTCAAAGCTCACTGTATACAGAAATCTTATTGACTACTATCTCATATTCCACAAGGATGTCAAAGCTCACTGTATACAGAAATCTTATTGACTACTATCTCATATTCTACAGGAATGTCAAAGCTCACTGTATACAGAAAACTTATTGACTACTATCTCATATTCTACAGGAATGTCAAAGCTCACTGTATACAGAAATCTTATTGACTACTATCTCATATTACACAAGGATGTCAAATCTCACTGTATACAGAAATCTTATTGACTACTATCTCATATTCTACAGGAGTGTCAAAGCTCACTGTATACAGACATCTGCTGGATTACTATCTCTTATTTCACAGAGATATGAAAGCTCACTCTATAGATATCTTCTAGCTCACTGTCTCCTAATCTCAGATGTCTTCTAAATCCCAATCTATTCTACAGAGATATCAAAGTTCACTGTATACAGATATCTATCTTACTTTCTCCAAACCTTACTCTACAGACTCAACTTTTTTCAATTCTATCCACTACAAGTACCAACAAGCTTCCATCATTCAGCTAGTTGACTACCTCAAACCTTTCTCAACAGACTTCTGTAGTAACCTTCAACAAAGCCTACTCTACTTAATACAAGGATCTGCTAGTTTTATGATATACATCACTGTCAAAAGTAGAGCGTCATGAAGTGACTGCTGTATAACATAGCGCCGTCATGTCTTGTCACATTTCCCAGCAAGCCTCAGTAACCCTCAACCCTTTTATTACACCTCCAAACCGAGCTGGCAAGATTTATAACCATGTCTGAAACAAAGTCACTTTGAGCGACCATGTCCCCGATATTGTTCCGACTGATCCTGGTGTACGGCAGTCATAACTCAATAACGTAGCCCGCTGGGGACAAGTGCCATCTTCTACCACAATGCTTTACACCTCCGGGGATCCTTTATAAAGTTAAATGAGATGTGCACTGAGGAATTTGGAATAAATTCTCTTTAAAAGGAGAGCAAAGTCGAATTTGTTTTAGAAATGTTGAGCCGTTTTTCAAGCTTAAATTCAAATGAGAGAGAAGTCTAATTTGAAAAAATGTGCTATTGGAGACGTATTATTTTTTTAATAAATTCATTTAACATTTCTATATAATTTCTCCTTTTTTATGAGGTTTGAAGTCTTATTTGAAAAAATGTGCTTTTGGAGATGTATAATTTTTTTAATAAATTCATTTAACATTTCTATATAATTTCTCTTTTTTTTTACGAGGTTTTCACAAAATCAAGTTACAAAATACACCTCTCTGTCAACACCCAGCAGGCACTAAACGTTGATTCAACGTTGAAATTTAGTTGTTTGGTTGATCAACCTTTTATCAACGTTGATTCAACGTTGGGAAAGCGACGTAAGAGATTGGTTTTAGGGACAACGTTGTTTCAACGTCTGAATACAACACGCTTCCAACTAATTGATTCCTGTTTACATTTTGTTTTAGATACATTGTAAATTGGAATCAATAAATGGTACTTCCCCTTTTTATATGAATTAAACAATTGGAAAATAATTTAAATGGGTTTTTTTATAGATATATTGCTGTTTTTGTTACATGAAAATTTTCAGGCATCTTTTCATTTTAGAAAAGAACTATAGTTGAAATTAACTGTATTTATTTAGCCTTCTGCCTTTAATCATTTGACATCAAAATATTTCACTAATGATTGAATTGATATATTTTCTGGATTTAAAAATACAAAATCCTTTTGCTTTGAACATCTTTGTATTTTTTTAATACTTGATCCTTTTCCGCATTGCAATCCCACTTTTATATTTATGTTTCGTTTTAAATTCACTATGCAAGTTTTGATGATAACCCAGTGTCGTCTGCTCCAGTGGATGTTACTCAAACTGCACCTAGTTAAATGTAAGTATTTAAAAACTTGATAATCTTTTCATTGTCTGTAAAGTAAAACCAGGACTGATACACAAATGTTACTCTATACTCTTGCTCATGTTTTCTGCTGATGAGTATATGTTTTAGTATAACCAAATTACTGTTTCAAAGTTACGGTAAAGTTGACCTTCATAGGCCAATCATGTCAGTGCGTTGGCTTGGTGCACATTGCACAAATGAATTAGTCAAATGAACTCAAGAATTTGTAATCGATCAGTACCTAGGCTTTGAAGATTTTTATAAAATATTTTAATTGCTGTGTGGCCGGTAACTGAGGCAGATGTATTTATCACATAAGATTTTAATCACTTTATGTAATATAATTCTTCATATGTTTTGTAGATTTTAGTAAAGGTAACTTGTACTATTTTGTTTTATTTCATTAAATATTATCTAAATGATTTATTTTTTCAGGAACACACTTTATTTAGGACCGATGGGATCATTCTTTTCAAGGAAACTGATAGACTCACTGTCAAATTTAATTATCAGTGTATCAGTTTTGTTAATAAAAATGCTGTGCTAAAGGAGATAAATTAGTAAATCAAAGATTGACCGATGCTCAGCCGATTTCATTTGTCGACGTCCGGCCGAAGAAGAACCAATGAGCCAAACTTAGTCAGCCCGATGAAGTTAGCAGGCTCTGGGCCACTCAAACTTCAATGTTGATGTAAGGTATAATTTCAACGTTGATTCAACGTCAGATACAGACGTCTGAAAAACGTATATTTTCAACCTCAATGTTGATAAAAGGTCACATTCCAATGTTGAGACAACGTCAGATTTCAACGTCTAAAAAACTTTCATATACAACCTATTTTCAACCAAGTTTCAACGTTGACGACCAACCAATTTTCAACGTTGAAACAACGTTGTTGTGCCCACTGGGCAGGGCCTGGTTGAAGGATGAGATACTTGCTATTTTTCAATGTTTTACTTTTAGAGAGATACTCTAAGTCTTAAAGAGCCACTCCTTGAGGTGTCGGAGTCATATATGCCAAACTTAAACAATGGTGTCATTTGATCGCGAGGTATTGACTGTTACCAAAAAGACACATTTTAAAGCTTATTGGTTTTTTACACTGACAATATGAAGGAAGAATGTCACAATTATTATCGAAAACCGGACAGTGGCGCACATCAAATGGTCAAACGTAATTTTGGAGACTTATATAAAACAGCCAGGAGGGGAGTAAGGAGTTCATAGCGTTTGTTAGGTTATATAACTAGTATCAATGTATATTGGACATGATATCTACACATATGTGCATGTATAAGGCTGTTTTTAGATGTTCATGGAAAACCAGTACATGCCATATTGATGTCTTTTGGACATGAAAAGTTCAAATATTTTGATTTTATATCACCACATATGACATTTAGGTTCGTATCAAAGGTAAATAATATGTTATGAAAATCACGGAGTGGCTCTTTAATGGAGTCATATATTTACCAAACTTGGAGGATGGTGTCATTTTATCAAGAAGAACTGACTGCTGTTGAAAAGTATCAATTCAACGCCAATTGTATCAACAGAGTGACAAATACGGTATAAATTTGTGATTCCGATCGAAATTCGTCAATGAAACACATCATTTAGTCAAACATGATTTTGAAATCTTATTTTAAAGCAGGAATGAGTTAAAATTGAAATTGAAAGGTTATATGATAAGTTTTTATTTTGCTGAAGGTATTGTTGGGTTTTTAATTGAAAACTTATAAATGTTATGTATTTGAAATTTTAGATCGATATGTGAGATATTTTGAAGGATTATCCTCATAATATGTACACATTCTGAAATCCAATAAAAATTCTAAAATCACAGTGAGTCTCTTTTAATAACTTGACTTAAAATCAAACTAAAATATTCAATCATTTCATTTTTGGTTATGAGGATTCCAATAAGTAAAATGACTATAAAATAAACATTTTGCATTTCAAGGGTTAGACATTTCTTTTTATAAATATTTTACCTCATTTCATAACTTGACTTTAAATCAGTAGTGATCTAATATATCTATTAATAGAGTTGTTTTAGGTTGTCTTCACCACTGTTACCACAGGAGGTTAATTAACGAGATGAATAATTAAAACTTGGCAATCTGAAGTGTTAAGTAATAAATCTTTCACAAGCATTTCCAACCTGTCTGAAGGTAGTATGTATAATACATCTATTCCTGTACAGATTTAACACTAGGTATTACGGAAGAGTAATCAAACAAAATCATTTTTCAGCAAACATTTTCAGTTCAAGTGAAAGTTTTCTAACAAATTTATAAACTTTTTTTTTTAAAGTTAAATAACTTTCTTATTTGTGTACAACATATAGCCTTCTTGTTATTCAATAACATAGTTAGCAGTTTATATTCCATTAAGAATACAACACTGCTGAGATATTAAATCTCCTGCAATCATTCTAAAATGCTTCTAAGGAAAAAAGAGGGCTTGTTTATCATGTTTTCAATGTCTAATTAACATTAAAAATATTGAAATAGCCTACACAAGTCCATTAGGAAACCGTTGGTGTGTTATTGTTTACCTCCACTAGGGCAATACTTCAAACATTAGCAGTGTGAAACAGTCATTTGAATAATGTTTGTTTGTTGACATATATTCAACCTACTGTAATCAATTTCAAATGCAATGTACAATAATTAAAGGGGATGTCTGTCATGTGAGGTATGGAAAAAACAACAATATCAACCATGCAAAATATGACACTTTTAGCGGATCAGTGAAAGATACAACAGACAAAACAGCTGAAGCTGTAAAAAAACAAACATCTCAATATGAAAAACCTGGCTCTGAAATTGACCCATGTAAATAACAGTAAGAAATATTCAGGGTGAGATGGAAAATGGACAACATATACCATAGCAACCGAACAAAATTCTGTTTTTGTACAAACACTGTGTAATAGTTTAGCAACCACTTTAGAATTTTTTTATCTCAAGTAAAATCTTAATCTTTTTTTTCATACAAATGCCAAATAATGTTTGGTCGTTGAAGCATAACACATACTTGGATGAAAAGTATCCAAAGGGAAACAACGACCTACAAATTTGGGGTAAATGGGTCAATGAAGTGAAATTTGTTGGGCGACATATACATGACACACCCACAAAACTTACCCATCTACAAAGCTGCATATATATAAAATAATATCTATCATAAGATGATGTCAAAAATAAAGAAATTGAAAAAGTAAGAAACATAAAGAGTTTTTAAAGAAGACTCAAAATACCAAAATATACTCTATGGAAACTGATTGCATAAAGAACAAAATACCTCGTAGATAACAGTTATGTCAATTATTTACCAAACAAAAGGGATCAATCAATGTCAATCAAGTTGTAAATAAAGGGTATGGAGTCCATGGTTTAGGTGAAATGTACATCACTTGTACATTTCAGCCCTGTTGAAGAATGCAAGGGGAGCTAGGCATGAAATATACACCAGGGATATTGACAAGGTAGTGCCTTACTGATTAAATTCCCTGCAATTAACAAGGCCTTGCAATAACAGTAAATCTTTCAGGAGCAATCACGGTATCTGAAAATGACACACCCACAGTCTTGCTAGATGTTTTGTATCCATTTCCGGGCACCTATAAATCATATTTCTTATAAACAAGAATAAATGCTCCATAATAAAAATGCTTAACTAAAGTGTTCACAATAGGTGATAGACATTTCAATCAGGACTCAGAATTTTTTTTTACGAAAAATGATTTAGTTCTGAAAGCAATTATCAAAATCATCTTTACCACCTTTAAACCACAACTAATTTATAATGTGAAAAAATGTGTTTGTTTACTTGCCATAAATATACTTGTTAAATAAAGTAAGGGATATTGTTTATTTGGAAATTTTTAAATTGATCTAATAATTCATCACATTGATGAGAAACCAACTAAAGAAGTTCAATTTCCCATACTTATTATGTGTCAACTGATTAAAATGTCTCTATTGCAGCAACTAATGTTTTTATATGAAAGTGCAAGTTGCTTATTGATATAAATGTACATGCTATATATTTGGATATAGATGGTTATATAGTATATGGACAATAATTACTTACATCAGAATCGGGTCCATGATCCGCCCCTGGGCATCCAAATGACACAAACTCATGACATCTTTTATGCACCACAAAACTGCAAACTGAAAACGAAAAGAATAGGTTTATTACCAATCTTATCCTGTTGAGGTATTATTTGACAGATGTCATTCATTAGGTTATCAAATTGCACCCTTTTTTAACCCTTTCAATGCGGCATACATCAAATCAAAATTTAAGCTTTTGAAATATCACTAGAGAATTGTCATTCATACACTTATCAAATTGCATCTAGCTTTAACCCTCTCTGGGCTGGATAGATCTTTGGGTGTCAAGTCAAAATTTAAGCCAAAAAGAAGTACATTATTACCTGTATATTACCTTTCTATTCCTGTTGAATTGTTACTTGACAGATGTCATTTATAAGTTTATCAAATTGCATTTGGGTTTAACCCTTTCAATACCGAATATATCTTTGGGTGTCAAAAACAATTTAAAAAATTCAAAGACATAGTTTCATCTTAAACGTATAACATGACAGTTAATTTTATGGACAGAACATCAATGCATAAACCAGTAGGTCTATTAATAAATACAATATCTATGCATGATAACTTTGGGGCCTTAATTAATGAGCATAACAAAACAATAACAGGGATTTAGCCCTGCCAACTCTTTTGGAATGTGTTTTTTTAAATTATGGTAAAAGGGATACCCCCTTTTCAAAAAGTACCCCCCTTGAAAAATTCCTGGATTCTACAATGCAAAATGAACAAAACAAGAGTATCAGTACAACTTCTTTAGGCACAAAGGTACACATGGTGTTCTTTCACTTCAAGAACAAGCTTGTCAGGTGTTATTAAAAGAAACCAAAGAAAGGATTTTTTCAAGACATGTAAGTGTTGACAGTGAAAGCAAAATATTGTTGATAATGTTGCTAGTTATCATATGTCAAGTGTGACATATCAATTTACATGTTGGATGTGATGGTATTTAATGACAGCGATGTTTTGTCTGTACAACAAGACTCGAACGCCCATCTCCTACCTGGTTGTACGATATGGACTATTTATAACGTGCTTATTGATTTGTGAGTGTGACCAAGCTGCGAGTCATATAGCAAGTGGAATAAGAGAAGATGCCGCTGCTTGTAAATGTCAAGTCTTAATGTATGAACAAAACGAATATCTGAGCTGAGAAATTGCCGAGGTCTATGCAGTATTTGCAAGGGAAAACGCACAGTGGAATCACCGACTTGAGAAACACTTCTGTCAAACTTAGCTGTCATTAAGGAAAACAGGTTATAAAGAGAGGCAACACTTACTCTGACATTGAAAACCTTGTTTCCCGAATCCCCTGAAAACACAAAACACAGCATATAAGACATCGGAGGGAGACACAAAACGGAAAACGAACCTTCCAGCGGAATAACAAGTCACCGAAATATCGCAACTACAGCAACGACGAAAATAGACTGCCATTTCTGGTCTCGTTCTTACCAAATAAAATCCTTGCAATGGCTGCAGAACGTTGGTTGCTTGAAAAATCTTGCTACAAACTTATGATCCTTAATTTCGTGGACATTTTTCTGCCTCAAAGCACCCCTTCGTTCAAAATGTTTTACAGCCTTCACAGAACCATCCTTACCGTCCGCCATTTTGCTGAGCGTGAACTAAATTTCATGATCCGCGTTCCGGGGCTATCGTTTATACATACACAGGTTCCGGCGGGAGACTTAGTTACTCATGTTACCGGGCATGTGATATTATCCATGTTCGGGGGTTACAAATTGAAAGTAGTAGGTAGATTGGAGGAAGGAACGTGATGAATTATGATTATGCGAGTGATGTAATTTTACCAAAGATAGCAATTGCTGGAAACTTGTCGCGGTTCAGCCTCAATGTGTCAAAAGCGAGACGGGTCTACTTCCCGCTAATAAATGCCTTCCGTTGTGCGTGTGGCGCTCACCACTTTAACTTTACTCGCATTTCTGTTTAAATTCATTGCTTTGTGTGTGATAACATGAAGATCCGGTTGACACTTCAAGAATAGAGATTATATCACGGAATCAGAATAACACAAACGATGAAATATCAATACTGTCATGAGACTATCCGTGATTTTCATTTCATTTATTTTCCACTGACAAGTTCAAACTTACCATATAGGTTTATGCTGATATAAAGTGTAAATATCTCAAATGTTAAACCGAATACATATAACACATTTTTCATGAAAAACAGATCAACGGCCTTATGTATGTACAGAAGCTAAAATCCAATTCAAATGTACTTAAAAACAAGTTATTTACACGATCGAGTCCAATCTATCTATATTTCGGCGCAAGATAAATTTCTAAAATCATTTTTCACTTATTGGCGCGTCAGCAGCTGTACATTGTCCGGTTTTCGGTCAAAATCACGACTTCATAGTGTCAGATACTTAACCTTTAAGATTTTTATTGAAACTTTTCATTAACAGTCAGTACTGATCGAGCAGATGATACCATTTTTGACGTTTGGTATATACGTTTCCAGCAACAATGTTGAATGCCATGGCGCTGAGAAAGATACTGGTCCTGGTAAGACTATGAAGGAACTTATAATATTTCATACCTTTTTAATTGTGTCGTGATACATGATCATATCGGACGGCAACTACTGATAAATTAACGATGAAGAGCGCAAATCAAGTACGATAAATAATAGATGAAGATTGTAATGAGTTATCGACATTGATACCGAATTGTCTGGCCTTTTAAATGCACTAGCTGATACATTTCTGGGATTTATGGATGCGACGTCAATCGTTCTGTATTAAATAAGACAAGCGAATAGGGAAGTGTTTGAACAGTACGTAAAATACTGTTGAAATTGATCATTACTCACCTCTATAAAACTCCTGTATTAAGAGAGATAGAGAGACAGAGAGAGTGAAAGAGAGACAGAGCGAGAGAGAGAGACACAGAGAGAGAAAGAGAGACAGAGAGACAGACAGAAACAGGGACAGACATAGAGATATTTAAAAGAACCGTCTTTATATAAAGACACATTTACAATCGATGTTTGGGTATAACAGGTTGTTTTTAATTCAACCTCGGTGTATATATAAAACTGCGTTACGTGAGGATATCACTAAGCTGACTGCACGAAAGGTGAGACTTAATCTCACGAAAACGAAAACTGAGATAAACAAACACTGTCTGATGATAATATTAGAAATTGCTATTCACTCTTTTTAACTAAAAGAAAAAAGTTAAAAACGAACGTGTTCGGTTTAGCTACGCCAATCCTTTCCTCTACCTCACATAATAATAATAATAATAATAATAAAGTAAATTTATAAAGCGCATAAACTCCAGGCACTCAGTGTCTGCTCATAGCGCATAATTAAAAGGTGTTCACACTAAAATGGCCGACAACAGTTTTTGTTTAACACTTGATATCTTCTTCTTCTTCGACTGCGGATAATTGTATTGGTTAAACATAAGTTTCAATATATTTCCATATAACGGCAATTTCTAGAATTTACGCCACACGAAAATTACTTATTTGCCACACTTAACGTTATTGTTTTATTACACCAAATACCTATGTATCACATATGTATTTGATTCCACACGTTAGATTTCCAGGTCGTACTTTACGTACATAATCTACACCTCGCAGTCCTATAGGCAATGTAACAAACCGCTACAACGCTATCAGTTAACGTAAATGCCTATTTCATAACTTCTTAAGATTTTATAGATTTTTATACCTAATAAAACGCCACCGAAATAACCCTTACTCTTCAAAACTACAAAACTGTTAATGATTATTTTCTTCTTAAACGGGAAATTGCCATGCTTTCTACACTTTGCACGATTTCCGCGTGCTGTATGTAACGTGCGTTATCGTATCGATTTCATATGATTGACATCTGGTTTGACACATTGCACGTGTTTCTCATGCATCTAGCATTATTCTCTCTAACACGACCCGGATAACAGCTAATGCACGGTGCTGATTCTAGTTATGTAACGGGTGACGTATAGCTGCAAGTATATCGGAAATCAATGTAGTATATGTCATAACGTCAGATTGCCTTACAGTTACACATTTCTGTCAGTTCAGGTTTGGTATCGTAACTTTTTTGTTCTAAGACTTTCAAGATTCAAATTTAGGTTATTTAAATATTTACTCGTTTCAGTTTTATTTTTTAAACTTTTTGTCTTCGTCTTCGTCTTTTGTCTTTTGTCTTTGAATATTTTGTTTACACAAAATTGTTCTTTACTTTTCGAGTCTATATTTTATTAAGTATAGATTGAATTAATTGATATAAAATACATGTACATCGTTTTGTCTCCATTTCAACTTTACCAACCATGGTTCGCTAGTTCCAGCCGATGAACCACCACTGGACTCAATGCCTTATCGTGGTGTGGTGGTTTGCGTGCTTCAGAGACCCAGAGAGCTTTGGCAGCCGGAGCGTACATGCTCCTGGTAGGGACACCCAAGCTGGACAGGTCGATGGGTAGGAGCAAGACCAAATTTGAGTCCTTCTAAAACCTGCTTTCTATCTCTCACTATGCCTTTCTTCCCGTCTTTTCCCTCATCCTATCGATCCCTTTCTCCCTGATCTGTCCACTCTCTTTTGGATGCTTGTCGCCCACGTGTTTAATAACTGAAATATTGTTCAAAGCACGTTAAACCCGAAGTCACTCACTCACACTCACTCCAGCCGATGCTCGCAGGTAACACAGCAATGCAAAGCCACAGTGTTGTCGCGGGCTTTCTCCCTGCAATAATACTATAGCTGGCGTGATATAAGTGAAATACTCTTGAAATTATATTCACTTAAAATATAAGCCATTCAATTTGTTTAAATTTGTTATCGTCGTGATTATCAAAATTATGAAATTGATTTATTAATAAATATTTCAAAGAAGTAAGATAATTCAAAATGGTAAGAAATTCCTGATATCAAAATTTATGCTTAAAGAAATTCATTTACATTATCACAAATGGAGTGACACGTTTATGGTGATGTGAATTTCTGTTCTTTTGCTAAATAACCGGAAATCAGAAAATTAAAATTGGCAGTATCGTACACAGCATTGGCCCTGGCCGCCAATCAAGAACCAGTACTTCAGATGAAAACATTATAAATATTTGAATGCTTATCAAACCTTTTCTGAATTAGAAACGAATTCTAAAAACGGGTAATACAGTTGTTGACAGTTATCACCGAATACAACAATTTGAAAAAGTTTCTTGTGTGTTTTGAACTTTTGTTTAAAACAAAAAATCAAATGAAAATCACAAAGGCAGGTGATTTAAAGGTCATATCACTGCATTTGACGTATGTGTGCTGTCGCCTAATAAAATAAATACCCAAAACGCTGAAAATCATAGCCAAAAATAAACGCACATCAGAAATTAGCCAATGTTCCTCCATTTCCATTCGCAATGTGATGTCACAATGTAGACGGGTTTGGGAATGCCAGACAGCTAAGAAAAGAAAAACATTGGTGTCTTTGCTACACGAGTGCTTATACATCGAAACTAACATATCTGAAGAACTAATGGACGTTTTAAATATGTAGAAAACATGAAATATTAACTTTTGAAATGTATCTATTCTTAACTTTTACAGACTTTGAGTCAGTTCGAAACTGAATATTGCAACGTTTGGATAATTATTTTAGAAACGGAAGAACTTTTCTCATTATGTATTTTATCTCAACTTTATACCGTTTTGGTTGTGAAGGTTTAAAACGGTTTGTCAGAGGTTTATATATGTAAATATTCACGTTTTAAGAGGGAGATGGGTTTTGACGTCACTCATGAACTGATTGAAGGTATAAGATTAACATATTTCAAATATTTGGTATTACCATGACTTCAAAAAAAGGCTTCTGAGAGATCAGCGGGGAAAGCTACGGAGGTTATAATAGCATTCTTATACCGCGCACATATCCATGACAAAGCATGCTCAAAGCGCCATGAGTATTATTACCCTGGAGGGATAGTACTTTCGGTGCTGCCGATTAACAAGCGCTCCGCGCGACCGTATAGGTCCGTACTTCCCCCTTGTTCAGGTACCCATTTGTACAGCTGGGTGAACTGAGTGCAAAGTGGATGAAGTGTCTTGCCCAGGGACACAACACAGGATGAGACCCAAGTCACAAATGTTTGGTGTCTCCACCGGGATTCGAACCCGGGTCTCTGGCGTGAGAGGCAAGCAAGCTTACCACTACACCACTGTGCTCCACCCGGTAAAAGAACCCAGTTAAGTAACTGAGTGACCTAGTTTGAGGTTTATACGTGTACGAAGATTCCTATTAAGTTTGGTTATAAGTTTCTTTTGCCCGTATTTTATATATGGGTTATTTCACGTGTATGGCGTGCCGAATGGTTGTAAAGGGGGTAGTGATCTATACCCATAAAATAAAAACAAAAGCTGCACTTCTCGAAGGTAGGGAATCTACTAAGTGCTAAACATGACAGTATGTCACATATTAACACTGTCATATATTCATATTAACAGCAAGAGAGATTGATTCTGTTTGAAACGGATGCAAATTGGTTACATATGCAGTTACCATTACCCATTGATCGTTGATTAGACCGACGTGTAATAATATTACCAGAGGAAGCGAGAGAGGAGCTCACAGAGATTACTAAACGAGATACCCTTTAATACCATTTATACTAAACTATTGAACTGTCAAGTATCAAACGAACGTTGATGTGAAAGCAGGACGCGGTCATTGTATTACCTGAAGAGGAAATTGTATGCTGCTTATTCAATACAATAACTTTTAATCGACAAAAGCAAATCAACATTAAACAACATGGATATATATAACCTACCAGATACAGGGCATATTTTACTTTGGAAATTTAAATTCTGAAAAAATGTATTTTGTATAATGTAAAATGTATACTTTTATGTTTCAAGTTGTTTGGAAAA
Source organism: Phorcus lineatus (assembly GCA_921293015.1). NCBI lineage: Eukaryota > Metazoa > Mollusca > Gastropoda > Trochida > Trochidae > Phorcus > Phorcus lineatus. The sequence goes on from OV121082.1 coordinate 35,242,280, forward strand.
ACAATAAGAAATAGAAATCACGTGACTCTTCAGTCCAAAGACACAGAACACAGAAGTCTCATAATTGCTTATTTTGAATGTTGGACAATGCTTTTATGGGGAAAATACCTGAAATGCGCCCAAAAAAAACCCAACAGAAATCGTGCGTGAAGAATACACAGTTCTATCGGATCAATAGCCTCCCAAAGAAAACATCGCCGATTAAGATGATTTTAGTTGATTAGTGTTCATAATGTCATTTTGACACCCCCTCATATATGACATTTGCAATATCCATTGATGGTATGTCGAGCGTACGGGAGATTATAGTCAATTTTATAGGTGTTAGAAAATCTTGGTCAGTCTCAACCCCCCTGTTTACTTATTGCAACCTAACGTCCTCTGCAAATTGCTTTCCAAATATTTTCTTTAGATTTATTTTATTAATGGTTTTTGACGTATATTGCAAAACGTCATTAAATTACAGGTTCTGTAAAACAAAGTCCCCGAAATAATTTTTAACCAAAATACGATTTTTAGAATTCTACCAATAATTCGAAGCATATTGGCACAATAAACACATATTCAACGAAACAAGTCTTCATTAACACACAGGCTACACATTTTATAAATTTTGATAAATCTCAGTTATTAACTTGGCACTTTGCACTTTGAATCTTATTTAGCGATTGCATCCCTTCTTAGGCCTAAATGATAACATATATACCGTTCATCAAAGCAGTGTTTTCTTTTCTAGTTTTCTGTTGTCATATTTTGCTGGTAGGGGAACCTGCAGGAAACCCAAGAAGAGGTCGTGTTTAACCAGAGGTTACTAATTTTTAACCAAAATACGATTTTTAGAATTCTACCAATAATTCGAAGCATATTGGCACAATAAACACATATTCAACGAAACAAGTCTTGATTATCACACAGGCTACTCATTTTAAAATTTCAAATTTGATTGATAAATCTCAGTTATTAACTTAGCACTTTGCACTTTGAATCTTATTTAGCGACTGCATCCCTTCTTAGGCCTTGATTATAACAGATATACAATTCATCAAAGCAGTGTTTTCTTTTCTAGTTTTCTGTTGTCATATTTTGCTGGTAGGGGAACCTGCCGGAAACCCAAGAAGAGGTCGTGTTTAAACAGAGGTTACTATAGCGATTTATTACGAAGTTAGCGCTACCTCTGTATGAATGAATGTATCAAACCGAAATTAATTTTTTTTTAAAGAATTGTAGATTTTAAAAGTTGCATGCATAAAATAGAAGTCTAAGCGTTTGTGCTCTTTACTTGAGATTATCAAATATTCACAATTTTCGTTTTAAAAAAATCGAAACGCTACACGTCACGGAACCTTGCCTTTACAAAAGCGTGTGATCCAGTGGTAAAGAAAACTGTAAAGATAATTGATGTTGGTCATGATATCTAATGAAAAATCACTTTATATCTGCGAAATGCTACATACAAATTGCATAAATATTCTCTGAAAACAAAACTGGAAAACCGTCAAAAATGGAACCGAGAGTATTCTCTGAAAACTAGTGCAACCTGTCAAAGTCACATGAACACCCATTTGATAATAAACATTCTTTGAAACTTTTAAATTTCCAACTCGTATAGTTTCCACGTTGCTTAACAGTTTTCACCAATTCGTAACCATTTGGTTGTGAAAGGCGTTGAAAATGTTTCTATCATATATTTTAACAGGTGGGGGGGGGGGGGGGGGGGGCTTCATAAATTTATTGTATCTGGTAAAAACGATTTGGCGTAAGTGTAAATTCCCTGTATTTCAGAGCTTTCAGAGTTTCGGAAACCGAATTTCGGATCAAGTGGCAAAGATAGCCCTAAAACCCCTAAAAATGACATTAAGACCCCCTTGGTAACATTGATACATAATTTGAAGTTTCCATGTTATACAGTATATTTTTCACTGATTTTTAGTAAACCAGTTAGCTTTGAAAGGTGTTGACAATTTTGTAGTCATATAATAAGTGACCGTATGAGACACATAGTCAAAGTCACTGGCTATCTGTCGTTGATAAATTGCTAAATTGGATCACACATTCTTTTGGCCACGACCTCTACTTTTGCCTATAGGTAGCTTTACTTACAGTCTGATGGAGTCAAGTCTCGACAACTCAAAGTTTATATCTAAACAACTTTATGCACCATTGGTTATCGCTATTTACCTTCCATTGACCTGTCTCCCCCTCACCCCAAGGATAAACAACTAAAATGGCCGTAGTACAATGTAACTTTCATACAACTGGTATATTTAACATAGTTTATTCTCGATAACATTTACAAATTTACGAATTTTACAGTGTAATCCTTTTAAACCGACATCTCTGATATCATACATTCTCTCTAAACTGACATATTCATTTGGTCCTGTATTGTGCTTATAAAATACGTAGTAAACGATGACCTGGTGCCGAGCAGTTATGACAAATAGACTCGCGAGGGTATACCCGAGCCGAGTTTATTGATATAACGCGAGGCAATCGGGTCATTATTTGGTTTACACTCCCGCGGAACATTCCTCAAATAAGTTTAAACTAAATTATTTATAAACAATGAATTTATAAACGTTATACGTTTACATTTTGCGGGTTGATCTTTTCTGACCGAACGCGTCCAATACAAAATTCAGATTTTATAAGATTTGTATCATGCGGAAGTGGGATGCAGGACCTGTCTTTTAACAAGCAACGCCTCTACCACTTGAGCTAACGAGGATCCATGTCAGCCGGGGTACGTTCTGTTGTGTTATGTCTACACTGATTTACCCCTGTATATTTTTGTAGGTAATATGTTTTGTATATTTCTGATGTAAGTTTTTAGCTTTAAAATCTGAAGCAGGCGTGTATTTTAAATATTGTCGATCGGTTAGAAAACACCAACCCGCAAAATGTATAACGCCCTCGCGAGTTTTAATTGCCCTAACTGCTCGGCGCGAGGTCATTATTTACTACATAATCTCACAACCATGTAGATTCCCATTAGGGTACGTCAGAAGTTACATCACATGCCCATAGTAACATCTTAGGTCACAATGAAAAGCATCAACCCACAAAACGTATTTCATCTAAGAGTACATCGATAAAATGCAGAAATGCAGCTTTGTTGAAAAAATTTCGACTTTATGAGGACATTTACTTCCCTTTAGCTCTTCATTGATGCTACAAAGGATTTACTTTTTTACTGTCTAGCTGAATCAATATTCTTACCGCTGAGGCTCAGTTCAAAAGTAAGAACTATTGCCGTACATATGAATGCTATCCAAGGGAATGATATATACAAAGTTTAGTTCAGGAATTGATAAGTGTATGTTTTCAACGTGGAGACGAGACTTCAAGCTTCAAAAGAAATTTTGATAGGCCTATTGGTCCTCCTCTGAAATCTTACTTTTTCGAAATACAGCGAAAACGGTCAATAGGTAGTTCTGGAAGCAGTACGATAATCTGCTTTTATGATAAACGAGGGTGAAGTGAGAAAAGCTCACAAACAGTCGTGTATTGTTTGGCAACCTGGGGTTTCTATCCCCTAAACGCCCAACAAAACGTATAGGTTATATTCATACTAATTTTGAGGTTTCCAAGTCGTATGCATTTTTCAACAAAGTCATGCATTTTCATTTTTTAGTCGAAATTACGAAACTTTTAGGCACCAATATAATGTCCGAGTATTGCTCCGTAATGGAAACAAAGTAATAAATTTCTCTAAAGAAGAACATTTTTTTGTAACAAGGTATATTGAAATTTGAGGAAAAAATCCTCTAACTTATTCAACTTTTACTAGTGATTTTTTTTACGAAGGCTTTGTTTCTAATTCCGCAATTCAAAGGAACTATAGTCACTAAACTATTATATAACAAAACGCTTTTGTAAGAATATCTTCAGTTAAAGTCATATATCTAAGGAAAAAACATGTTCAGAGTTTCGAAATGTCAAAAAAAAGTCCTGTTATAAAAGCTAAGGTTGTGTCCAAAAAACGTTAAAACAGTAATGAAGATGAAACATAATCCACGAACCCCTTACAATCCGAAATTAAAAAACGCGTTGAGCTCTCAATATTTGTTCATCGACTCTTGATAATTGCCAGTTGATGACGTCATTGGCGATGTAATCACAGCAAATCAGAGAGCTAAAGACGACCCCTATGTACCCCTATGGAAAGACGAAATAATTGTATCAATGGTATTACCATTCTCTTCCCACAGAAATAGCTCCGTCATGAATCCCTATACAACCTCTGCCTTAACACGAGCGGTATTCCGGCTATTAACTTCTTCATGTGAAAAAGTTTTGTATCATGTTCTACAAAACATTATTGTAAATTTTTCATCTCCAAGGGGACTGCATTTTCCTGAATGTATTGTCTTCAACTCAGCTGATATCAAAAGAGTTAATTACCTCTTAAAAGTACACAATTTCTGCATATATAAGAAAATGTGAATTTATCTTTGTTACGTATCTTTTTTATTTCATACATGTCTGAATGTTCAAACACTAACTTTTGTCTGGCAGTATATATCTAGTTTTCCCATGAGGCGATGCTCATCTTATTAAAACGCAGGCAGGTATTTGATCAACTTTCTCTTCTTTTCGTAACTTCTGTATGTCTTTGTGAGACACGCTATTTTCTCTTGGTCCTTTTTAAGAGCGTCAATGTGTCACAGGGACGTTGTTTGTGAAATTGTGAACTAATAAACAATACATTTAAAAAAGCTTTTCGAAAATTTAATTTTCTTGTCTTGTATGAGGCTAGGCCACTTTATCAAGACCTGCAAGACGTGGGAGCAAAACAAGGTCATATATAAAATAAATTTCTTTTAAGTTTGTAAATGTTTTCCAGGGGCATGGGTTTCGAAGTTAGGGAATGGGAAATGTTTGGGGCTTGCAAAACCGAATTATGTGTTTTAAAGAATATTTACTGGCTTTTTTAGTCTCCTTATCAGTAGCAAAGAGATGACTAAGAGATTAATAATTTCAGGATTTATTTGTGTTCTTATTTTGGAAAAATCTTTACCTGACTGCATGCGACTGATTTGTCACTATTCTTGTCTACGTCTACGTTTATTGCTATAAAGAAGGGGTGTGTACGATGAATGCGTTATTTATATTAGACATATATTTCTTTATATTTACCTTACTTTCAATCTTGGAATCATTTTGAAATATAAATTTTTGTGTGATAGTGCTTTTGCTGAGTAATTCCTTGTGAAAACACAGATTGGCATATCGCTTTATGTTAAGTAAATGCATTTGGATATCTTGTTGGTAATATAAATTTTAAGTGAAGTCACATTTAACAAATCGCATTAAATCATCAATCAATCCAATTTTGGTTTTGTCTTTCTGTCAAATACATGATCATCGAATCTAAATGAGACGACCGTATAATTCGCTGTCCGGTCGATTTTCAGCGGCTGACCAAATCGTGCGGGTAAACGGGGCCCGACTGTACACAATGCATGAAACTCAATTACGAAAAAGAGTAAGAAATCATATGGATTAATATCCCCTTAAAATAAAAAAAATCAATTCATATGAATAAATTTTAAAAAAAACTTTTTGAAAAAAGAATGGAGAGAAATCAGAGAGAAGAAAAACAGTCGTGACACACAATGTTTAATGCATTGGAATATCCTTTGTCTCGATAATTCTAATAGATTCATATATGTAGATAAATTCAATATCGCTATAAGCAAGTTTCAAAATGAATAAGATCTCGTAAAAAAACGATACATCCTCCACAAAAGCTTCCTCAATTCACGCATAATGTCGCCTGTCTGCGCGAGAAGGTTTCAATGAATCCCACGTGCAGCCTTTAAAACAAAACAGACAATGAAATTTGCAAGTCGTTGATTTCCCTTGGAAGAGTGAAATTGACACACCGGTTGAAAGAAGCCCGCATATAAGTTGATTTAATGTGTGAACTCCTTAGGGACTTCAAACGTGCTCTTAATGCGTTAGTTTGGGGACACTTGCTCTATTAGTGCTTTGAAGTGGCGATGTTGTAACCTGAACTAGTTTATTGAATTATTGAGAATTTGAAAAAAATGTATATAGGAATTCAAAGCATCAGGGGTAGGTAATGAATGAAAGCTTGTGGGAAGAACTTTTTATAAGCGTCAGCTGCGTTAGTCTAGATCTTTTGTTCTGTTCTTTAAAATGAACACATTTTTGTAAAGATTTAGAATTTCAACGTCAAACAAGAAGTGAAAGTGACATTGAGTAGTTTTTTTAACATTTCATTTGGCTTTAATTCATGCCAAAATATAACAAGTTGTAATTCTAGTTCAAATATTAACACTCTTCCGCGAAATATATGATTTTTTTGGTTTACAATTCGATAATGCAACGGCCCTGTATATGTGCAGAATCATAAATAACCTGTTAGAACTAACCAGCCACAATCCCACTTTTTTTTGTCTTAAGTAAGATTCTAGGAATTATAATTTACTAAAATAGTCGCGGTCATTTTAGGAAAGTCAGTACTATATGTTGAAACAACACTATTGAAAAATTCTGATATTTTTACTCAAACAACATACTCGATTACCTAGCCGATAGTTTATCAATATTTTAACAACTTCATATTCATGATAATTTGAGTGGACTGATAGGAAAAATGAAAAAAGTAGCGTGAGACGTTGTTTTCAAATGGAAAACGGTCAAATTGAGAATGTAGGAGAAAATAATTCATGAAAAAAATCGACTAGTCCCTAAGGGGCGAGATGATTATCATTTATGAATAAGAGTCTCACCCCGAACTTGTTTGTCACGAAACTCCCTTTTATGATTAGTGTTATGAATATTGATTATATCCCGAATATTTGACACAAACTAAACTTCTATTATCATTTTCGCTGCTCACTAATAAAGAGTTTAAGCTACAACCCATTCTCTTCCCATAGAGGTAAATCAAGTCATAAAACCTTATCTGACCTCTGTTAGAATACGAGAACATCTTGATAACCTTTACTGCAAAATATTGCAAAGCAAACCATCTGCATAATTTCAGCCAATTAGTTAGTTGCTATATATTTAAAATGACGTACAATGAACCTAATGAAATGATGTCATCACCACTGTTAACTCAAAAAACATTTATTGCTTGCAAATATCTTGCTTCAAACTGACAAGTAGAAGGGTAGGTGTGCATGAACAATTTTCGTATTATTTCGCACTTGCATTGCCATGGGACATATGATGATTTTACTCCTCTTCATCTCTTATTGATTTATCTCTGTAGTTATCTTATCGTGATATTTGTTTCCATTCAGCAGTGAGATTTCTTATTTATCTTCCGTTATATAAGGATGGTCATTTTGAAAAAATACCAATAATTTGAACTTACAGCTGTTTAACGTATACGTAAAATGTGGTCGTCTAAAATGATATGCGAATAAATGGTATGACTAGATAAAGAGAAAATTCAAAACAACATAGACTACCAGCATACCGCATCTTCGACTCCGGTTGGTATAGATCGCGGTGAGGATAGATACAAAGCAAGATCTGTAAACTCCATTTTGGAGAAATTCACAATACCACTTCTTTAATATATGTAATCATGACAAATTTAAATTACGATCGGTGGCAACAGCCTTGTGACAAACACAGAAAAGCATGTGAATTGCGGCTAGAACTTTCTTAGCAAGTCATTGGCTTGCCCTCATTTCGCCTACACCTCATATCGCCTACACCTGAACAACCCCTCATTTTGCCTACACGAAGTGCAAAGGGTCACTTCCCCACCCCTATTGTGAATGGTACAGTCCATGACAGCCATGAGCTGGAGTAGAGTCCAATCAGTGGTATAATCTACCCGTGAGTATGTTTTGACTGTTTATACAGGATTACTGTAATAATCTACTTTGAATCTTTTCCTTGTGTACTGTTGTTCGTATAAAGTATTTAAATGTATATCTAAGCAATTGCTATTTTTTATTTTCACTTTGATCAAGGAAATTGGTTAACAGAACATTGTTAACAGGATCATCTCATCTCAATTATGGAATGGCTATATATTTACGATTTTTAAGTTTATGTGTGAGTCTGAAAATGGCACTTCTTCAGAGAGTTGAGTTTGTTACTTCACAGAGAGGTGGTCAGCAAGTTCTACATTCTGGGTGTCGGTACAGGCTGAATGTCAAGCGGCAATTGGCTGTTCACTGGAAGTGTGTGAATACTGGCTGCAATGGAAGATGCAGCACCATCGGCGACCACCTTTCCTCAACCAAGCCTCACTGTCATCCACCTACCGAGATTGAAGAACACATCCGCATGTTCAACAGGATGAAGGAGACAGTGAAGACCGACGTCACCCCTGTTGAGCAGATATACAAAGGCCTTGTCCAGGACTACTCCAACAACCCGGCAATTCAGGCCCACGTCAGAAGAGCAGCAGCTTTGCCACTTCTACCGATTGCTGAAGTCCAAGATGCCTGGATTCAAGTGATGGAGCAAGAACCAGCTGGGCAGAAGATCACCAACTTCAACGACTATGTCACAAGAACATGGGTCGACTTTGATGCCACGTTTCCTCGATCCCTGTGGAATCAGCACGAGAACACCGGTCCACGCTCCAACAACCATCTAGAAGGTTTCCACACCGGACTAAAGAAGAGAATGCCGAGAGCTCATCCCAACATCTTCCAGTTTGTGAAAGAACTCAAGAAGATCGAGACAAAAGACAGAAGATCCAGAAGACAGATTGGACTAGGCGCTGCCGTGAGACCACGTGCTCGTGTTGATCGAGACCGAGATACCAGGATCGAGAGACTTAAGCGCCAGCTCACCGATGGCAGGAGATCTGTGATGCAGTTCCTGGATGCTGTTGGACATTTGATTAAACTGCAGTAATGTTGCCAAAATTGTCCAATGCTAAATTGCCCAGTGCTTTCAAGTGTAGTGCTTTGTTTTGTAAAGCTTGACTGATGTATCAAAATGTATATACATGTATCATACTTAACTGGCCATCATGGTGGCATGCAAAATAAAATATCACACTCCACAGCTATAATTTCATTGTTATTTCTTGATGGAAGATGGGGTCAGGGTGTATCTTGTGCAACCACCCATAACTGTGTTTTGATAACAGTGTAGGCGAAATGAGGTGTAGGCGAAATGAGGACAGGCCAGTCATTTGGGCTGGCATAAGAGTTAAGTCATGCGTGGACAGATGGCTGTCCTTATGTTGAGGTTGCCATCAGTGCGACGATCCATAAGTCGCAATGGTGTATGTTTTATCATTATGATGTTATATTAGTGATCGGCGAGCTTTCACAAAGACTGTATTCGGTTTCAACTAGTTTGAAACGTTTCCATCAAAACTCATCAAGATTTCGGAGCTGGAAAGTGAATTGTGACATTTGACGGCAATGAACGTGTCACCATGCGTTGGTAGAATCACATCAGATTGCCAGATACACTGACAGTTGGTAAATTAATGCTTTTAGTGATCAAAGAAAAACCATCAGCTAATTTCACGGTTAAAAGTCGACCTGATTCCAAGCAAACTTTGGCCCTGAACATGGACACAATACAAATTAGTTTTACGTTGACACGGTGGTTTAAGGAAGAAATCGCAATGGCTTTCTTAACTCTGAACACATAAGGTGTCATTATACTTAATGAATTAATTTTCTATCTTAGTGAATGTTTAGTTAATTGTGTTTTAGATTTCTGATTTCTGCATATTTATCTGCTTTTGTGTGAGTTTGTCCCGCCCTCCAATTTCAGTATCACCTGCTTGATAATGGTGTAAGTATGTACACTGAAACGTCGAATATATAGACAATAAAGAAGTTGTAAATCCATAAATTTCTTATTTCTTCATTATACCAACTTCTAAAGTGTCACTAAACTGTCAACTTAAAACACAACCCACTGTTTTTTATAACTTTTTACAATTGTTACTTAACTGTTGTTTTGCATATAATTTTTCTAAAATATTGCTTATATCAAGTACTTCGTGTTTCCGAATCCTGAAATTATTCCAAATATGTCATAATGTTTTTTGCCTATTTCCGCTTAATCTAGTACACCTGAATTAAAATTTTAGAATGATTCATGCTCCAAACAATGAAAGGGTTTTCAGGGTTTACAGAATATCAAAGTTAACCTTTTATTCCCAAAGGTATTTTTTTTCTTTCTGCGTTACTTCAATTGCACTCACAACGTTTGTCTGTCAACTTTTCAATGCTTTTCTGGTTTGGTGCCCTCATTTTTCAATATAAAAACTCGCTTAAAGGAGCAGTCCAGCATATTTTGCGCTTTTTAACTAGGCGGTTTTCATCAAAACGACTATCACGGATTTATTCATTTATGATATCGAGGCATATACACGAAATTTGAAACAAAACTGTCGATTAGTATTTGAGAAACTGACCATCAAAAACCGTCTCCTTAATTATGGAAACGTTTCCATAAATATGGCGGCTAAACCGGAAATGCGTGACTCGCGTGTACACGACTTTCAGTAAATAAACGTGTTACAACTGAGCGGCAATGGATATATTTCACAAAATATACATCTGAGATCGTCGATGATGACAGAAGTATATTCACCTGAAACACACTAGAAATCTAGTTCACTCGAGATGGAGCGCACGGTCCCTACAAACAAAACAGCGGACAACCCGGCCGCTTACCTTGATGACAGTCGATCCGAGGGGTGAGTGAGAAGTTTTCACGGTTCTTTTAAACCCAAAGCATGATTAGCAAAAATAATGTTTTAACCTTTCATTGTTTCAAGTTAAGCTTGGTTGGGATGGATACGCTCAGGATTTGATTTGTTCAAACTTAAAAAAAGTAGACAAGCCTCACTCTTTCGTGATATGTTTCCTAGTTTCGACTGATCCATGCATGGCCTATATCCAGCTGTGTCGGGTAAAGATACGCATCCGCACAAAACTTGAACTACTAAAAGCAACATGAGTGTAAATTTAAAAACACGACTATCGATTTGTCCTTATCTAGATCAGAAAAAAAGTTTAAAAATCAATCAAAATCATAATATTGCAATATTGGAAATGTTCGGTGTATTCAAACCCTGCGTGCGTATCTTTAGCCTACACATGCCGACCTACGGGAATAGGGGGTAGATCTCAAAACTTTCCGTGTCAAACACTGACAAACACTTTTCAACATGTATATTTTACGCTAATATTTTAAGTGAAGGTCTAAACTTTAACAGTGATGTGGTTTTTATCCCATAAAGTATATATCTATGTTATATATTATTGTTATATCATATACTACTGGGTCATTCCACAATTAGAGGCCCAAACAACTTTCAGCAAAGTTGAAAATTAAACACTTATTTTTAACATTCTTTTGGTGGTGTATCCATTTATGAGTGTTTGAGGTCTTCAGAACAATCAGTGATCGTGAACTTGACACACATTTTTGATCAGTATTTTCAGGAAAAAAGTGTTGTTTTTTCCCTGTTGGTTTTTTATGTCATTACCGTCACACACTCATTTTGTCCAAAAACAAGAAAAATACTTCAGTTAAATACAATTATCTTTATTTCAGTAAAATGTCTTCAACTTCAAACGTTTATCAACAAAATAATAAATCACAAACTTCTTATTTTACATGTCAAATTTAATTATATTCTCTGCTGACATTGCCCGAAGTCTAAAGTGTATTATTCACTACTATTGAAATAAACAACACAGTGATTATAAATATATGTGTTTGACAGGTAATCCTGTTAACTAATAAAACTGAAACCATTCTTTCTGTACCCTTAAGATGCATTTAACATTATATATCAATATATTATATTTTAACAATATATTGGTATGTTACGGTAATGACAGGCCGTTACGGTAATGACAAACCGTTACGGTAATGACATTTTGTTATGGCAATCCTATAAATCCAGTCCAGTAATACACTTTCATGGTCTTTTTAAAAACCTATGAAAACTTGTCAGCAATAGCAATTCACTATTCCAAAATGTATATGAAATCATGCAACACTTTTCTAACAGACAAATACAGTGTGCCAAAACTGCAAATATCAACTGAACATTTGCCGGCCAATACAAAAACCAATATTTTAACACTCAATTTTAAAACCAACTTCTAATATAGTTTGTTGCTCAAACATAACACGAACTGTAAAAACAGCCAGAAGATACAGTTGTGTGTACCGACTACTGAGTAGAGATGCTGTTTCATTCAACAGCTTTCCACAAATATGATAACAAATAACATCTAACTCAGGTCTTTGATGGAACATGTAAGACATAGTTTATAGATAACAATTATTTGAAGAAAATGATGTTTAAGAAGTCATGGTTACTTATCAATCAGGTGAATGTAACAATATGGCTATACCATTCACCTAAAGGAATGATATAAACTCTGAAACTTCGTTTCTTAACAAATACATAGTGCTGATCCATAATACATGCCTAACTTCAACTCATTGCTAAAGGATCCTGATATGGGAATAAGCACTTATTCTTAGAGATCCAGTTTTTCTGCTATAGCTTTCCATGTAAGTTTGTCAATTTGGTGATGACGCTTGGTTACTGGTGTTGGTGCCGAGATAAGAGTTACTACATCATCACGTCTGTACCAGAGAATATCGTCCATCAAAGACGGCCAGAAGAAACGATTGTCTCCGATTCTATGCATGACCATAACTTCAATCTCATTGTCTGCTGTATCTTGGATAATACCAGGGAAAGGCAGCCCATCATAAGTGACAACACACCACTTTCCATGTAGATCAGCAGTGATGTCCCCAATGTCCATGAGACCAGCTTGTGCATTCTTGTCAGGAGAGTGACTGTCCCTTCTTGGACTACTGATGTCTGTATTCTGATACTGAACCTGCACCGTGCATGGGCAGTGACACACACATGGGTCAGGATGAGAACAGAAGCAGCTGAGGACTCTGTGGCTTAAAGATCCTTTTTCATTGGTTGATAGCTGGTGGATCTTCATTGTTCCAGGTATGACTGTTATAGTTGATGGAATGTATTTGTCTTCCTCCTCAATGTCTGTGGATGATATGAAGAACAAGCAAACTGAGGTTTCTCCCTGTAAGGTATCATAGAGAGTTTGAGCATCTGGAACATCTTTTCCAAGAGATACTAGTCTATCAGCTGTTCTCTTGACCACAGCGCCTATACCATCAGCAGGGCCTTTGCCATGTCCAGCTGCCAGAAAGTTCCAGGTAGATTTTATGAAACCATGTGCATACAATCTGTTCACAAATAATGAGAAGTTTTTCTTTTGTTTATACTGGGTAGTAGGTCCATCACTGACAAAGTGAACAGTGTCAATATCTGGGTATATGTCCTTTATCTGTGTGAAGATTGGTTTCATATGAGCCCATATAGCTGGGGGGTCATGTCTGAAGGATGGCGAAATGGTGCAGAAGGGCAAATTGTCGTACATTTCATGGGTATAAACAATACCTGTGTGGAGAGAAGCCTGTTGGTGGGAGGCACCAAAGTGGACACTCTGAATTTCGTTGGCATATTTACAACCATAATTTTCAGAGAAGTCCAAGTGAATGATACACTCGTTCACTTTAAGGTTCTTCTTCAATTGGCGGATGGCGAGGTATTGGTGTGAAACAGTATAGATATGTCTGCAAGCCTCTTTTAGACCCTCTTCAAACTCATCCGTTAACGTTGCCACAGTTCCCATAACTTTTTCCTTTCTTGTCAGCTGAACATTTATGGTCTCCTTCTTGCCAGCAGTCACCTTCTCTCTTGTCTCGACCCTTCTTTGCCACTCAAACCAATGGATCTGGCTTCCCTCATCAATACTGTGTTTCCATATTTTCTTTCCTGAGCATTCTTTGCACTCTCTGAACATGCATTTTCTTGTTTCTACTGAACAGCACACTTCTCCAGCAAGCTTTAGTAGATCAGGTGTTTTCACAACACCTAGCTGGCAAAGTTTGTCAGCCTTCAACTGCAGATTGTCATGGACTTTGCATATGCATGTTTCTCTGTCAGATATTTTCGGTATTAGCACATAGAATGGTCTTAGACTGACAAAAAGAGAATACGAAACCTTTATGGAAGGGTTTTCTGACAGGAACTTTGAGTGAAGATTCTTTAGAGTATCGGTTAGGTATCTCCTTTGACGTTTAACTTTGAGTTTAGTGATTGTCTCTTTCTTCCCAGATGTCGGCCTGCTGTTGTCATCCCGGACAAAAAACTCTAAGATGTTGGCTTTCAGTGCTCCAGCAAAAGAATTTGAACGCTCCTTTCGTTTGTATTTTATTGGCCCATTCGTTCTGTTATTTTTTAATCGTTTTCTTGAGAATGAAAGAGAGGCAGCAGCATAAGATTTGAACCTGTATTTATTAAGAATTGCTTCAGAAAACATCTGGGAAAACAATTGCTTCTGCTTTTCAGAGCTTGTGCTCTGATACTTCACCCGAATGGCCTTTATAACGACATTGTGGAATAGCAATGTCCTTCTGACTTTGCTTGAAACCTTCTGGCCTTGAAGCAATTCCTCAGTTTTTTTCTGTGGTGAATCCTTGAGTTTCGCAGATGTTTTTAGTCTGTAAATTTGTTTCCTAAACTTCTCCTTCTCTCTACTAGTTTTGGATAATTGAAGTTTTAATTTCAGTATCTCTCGGTTCGCTGCACTCCTTCTTCTGAGTACCTTCTTTCTGCCTTGTGTCCTTCTTCTATCCTGACCTTGAGCTCCACCTGCAGCTTCACCCACTGGAGATCCCGGGGGCGTCAACATGCACTCTGTCAGTTTCCTCTCCTTGTGTTGCTGTTCTCTCACTTTCTGTTGGTTTTTCCTCCATCTTCTTCGAGTATTTCTTTGACTCCTCGCTGATTGCTGTGATATTGGTTTAATAACCCCACTTGTCTTCTTTTTTATGTTTCTTAATCTTTCTTTGTTGAGATAAGCTGCCCTCTTTTCAGGGTCACTGTTTATTCTTTCTCTATATTTCCTCGCCCGCTCTGCTGCACTCATGCCCATGGTTTTTTTCTTCTTTCACAATTATTTGGATTTTTTCCTTGGTAATCAAAATTTCTTCATACAAGTCAACAACAGTTCTTGCCCACACTTCACGCTCAGCAATATTTCTTGCCTCAAACTTTAATAAGTTATAAAATCTTTCAGAAACGTCTCTTAGGTTATTTTCAAGGACAAATAAAAGCCTCTTGGTGTGATTCAACTTTCTCATCTAAAAAGAAAAAAATAATGATTTAGAGCCATAGAAACTTAAAAGCTTTGTTGCATGTTTCATGCAGGGTTTGTTCCTTAGATATGTTACTGCGACTTTTTAAAGAAATCAAAAGAGGCTTAAGTAACAATCCATTACACAAACTAAGTCCCTGTAACACTGGACAATGAAGCCAAACTATTGCTAAATAGGCCAATTTACATTTAATGAAATATGAAACTATTCTTTGGATGTGAATTTCATAACTTCCCTACAATAAAATGTCACTACCGTCACAATGTGTCATTACCGTCACACTCTTTGTGTAACAGTAATGACCTGTGACGGTAGTGACATTTCAAAACCTAAAATGAAGCTGCAGTAAAATATATATGCACAATTTGTATCTCTCCCTAGCACATGGTGAGTGAACAAGTGATTTAACTGTCATGTACTAATATTTGTGCAAAAAAGTTCATACTTTTGTCAACAGAAGGCGTTCGGTAATGACAGGGAATAAAAATACCCGACTTATAATGGAACTGCATTTCACATTTATTGTTATTTTGAGAAAAACCTCACCTTCTAACCATGTCTTGATATGTTGGCAGCCATGTTGGTTCCCCAAAGGATGAGAAAGCCAGTGAGAGTGACCTCCCTTTTCTCAATATCCTCTATTATAAGATGCTGTGACGGTAATGACGGGGCTTCTTTGGACATGCATTATTTTAATTATGATATTGGAAATTGATAATCTGATTTGTTCCTTTTCTTTCAGACCAATTCCAGTGCTTAAATTATCTATATAGCAATAGAAATAAATCTTTTGTTTAAATATTAACCTTTTTTTATTTATTGTATTGGCTTATAAAAATGCAGAACCTGTGTTTTGGACAACTGAAATAATAGTAACTTAAAACAATAAATTAAAATTATATCACTTATAATCCTAATCTGAACAATCTTTTGTATGAAATGTTTTAAAGGATATTTTAACATATCTTACTCTGCTAATTATGAATTTTTAGGACAATTTAATATTTTTTTGTATAGTGTAAAACATCTTGGACGGTGTTTGGGTCTCTATTTGTGGAATGACCCATCTACTGTATTTTTTTCGGAAGAATGAATTACATGTATCGTTAAGGTGCGTAGCTTTACCCGACAGCACTGTAATAATATTTGACTTTGCGATGTTGGTCTCAAGGAATTGTCAGCTTCAGAAGTTAGAGATCTTATTATAAAATTATATAGATATTTAAAAGGTATTATTCATTGCTAATACACATATATTTTTTTTATCACAATTATCAAGTTGTTTTAACTACATGACGAGAGAACGATATTAATTGCTTTTTCATTCGATCAGTGAATTAGAAAAATGTAAGAGGATTAGAAATATTTTTTTTCAGTTTGAACGTTTCATCAACTCTGTGTGACAATTTCTCATAATTGTTTAATCAAATAATTTAGCAGCCAAAGTAAACAAGGTTTTGTGTGTTTGTGTTTTGCAAGAAAGAAAATCTGAAATATTTTTTTTAGAATACTTGTAATGGCTTTGAAAGATCATATATATGCCAAAACATGACATTGTACGAGGTAATTGTGAATTTGTTGTTATGTTAATGGTCATGGCCTTGGTGATCATTATTAGGGACAACAAGGTCACTAAATCTATTAATTATAATCCCCACTAATAAAAGAGACTGTATACAAGAGTGAAGCTTTTTAGATATTTAATTCTGCTGAAAATAATTTTAAAAAATGTTCAGGGTGTTGCCACTATGACCAAATCCATAAATTAAAATCCTCACTAGTCAGTGTGTTTGTACACAAACTATCAGATTCTTAGAGTTATTGGTAAACAAAGTAACAAAAAGCCAGGCAGAATATCATGTCAAAAGCCCACTGGAATTTTTAGGTCTGATGATGTAATAATTTTATAATTTGATTTTCTTTGATTATTATTAAATTTTATTCCACCACTTGTCACCTTTCTAAAAGATGATTCAAAATTTCTGTTTTAATCTTAATTCTGTTTATTTGTTTTAACTGATACTTATTCATGTTAAGCAGTCAGTATAATTATTCAAAATTTTCTTTTCAGAGGCCTTCAGAGTTGAATCAAATCAAGGGTTGTCAGTTTGTGGTCAGTTTGACTTTTGACAACCTACTATCTCAGTACTAAGGTTTATTTATTCCCATGATGAAGTTATTTTGAGGTGAGGATCAACATTTTTTTTGAGTGTGTAGGGATTTAAAACAGATTCATCTCCCTACTTTATCAGATGAATTTTTTTTAATTTATACAACTATGTGATTATATTATTTCATGAAAATAAAGATACATCAATACAGTACCCTTTGTTATCTCTTTTCTGTGTCATAGTTCTTTATACTCATGCTGCGTAGTAGTCTGGGATATATTGGAGTCTGAGTGTTAATCCGTCCGTGCGTCTGTCCAAAAGCATTAACTGATCATTGCTCAAACCTAAATTACCAAAACACCTAACATGTATATATACATATATATACACACATATACACACTTCAAGTTTGACAAAATGTTACCTGTGTTTACTTTTCAACTGTCTTTTTAGCTTTAACACTGTCTACTAAATATTCATGTCAAAATAAAATAACATTTTGTCATGTATCATCAACCCTCATCTGCAACAGCAAATAAATAAATTACCACACAAATTTCCATATTTCTTTCTGGCATTTAATTTGTGTTGGAAAATTCCTGTTTCTCATGAATGTTTTTAACCAAGTTTGGTGATCATAATATTAGAGGGTTTCTAAGTTGTGGTGATTAGAAAAAGAGAAATGACATTTTCCCTGCTGGTACCAATCACAATTCTTGTTTTAAAAACAGAGAAAGAGAAAATTTCAATTAACCTAGAAACTTCAACACCCTAATTTAATCAATTTATTAACAACAAATTCCAGTCATCAAACATATTTATCTTGTTTATTATTGATCAAATGCAAAACACCTATCATATATTACACTATGTTGAGAAAATGTCCGGATTTCTTCCACTTGCTCTCCTTTGCTTTCAGAAATGCTGTGCTACGAGAGCCAGCCTCCCTTGCCTACTCTTTCCTGAATTTCTTCTTACCTCTGGAAAACCCTTTAAAAATACAAATGATTACACATATGATTGAATTGATAAATTGATAAGAGAAGACATCTTACACAATCATTCATACATGTACCTTGAAAATTTTAAGTTGTAATGATATCATCTTCATAGTAATTTAATTATGTACTTAAATGATATTTTGTTATTGACTAATCTCAGATTAATTAGTCAATAAAGTAATGGGAAGATAATTTTCCAAATATGAACTACTATAATAGATAATAATAATTACAAATATTGGATAATAGTGACTTAGAAATACAAATTTAATACTGTCTACGAAATCACTGTCTACGAAATTGTTTTGTCTACGAAATCTCCGTGTCTACGAAATGGTTTTGTCTACAAAATAAATGCAAGCCGTACAATCTAGCTATTTCATTGTTTACAAAAATACTGAGAATTCCAAAAATAAGACATTGGCTTGGCTTTATACTTTTTCCTAAATTTGAAGGATAATAAAAAAAACGTGTAGGCCTAGATATGGCTTTGGTTCTAAACGAAATGCCAAGCACTGATTTAGTGAATTCGTGATAATAATAATTTCTATATGCTACCGACATGAATATTCCAAGCATAAAATTTATGATAAATAGATATCTAAAAATATTTATTATTCTATTAATATTTATTTCACTAACTAAACTAATCACGAAACAAATAATCTACTTACCAGATCAACCTCGCTAGATAAAATACCCGTGACATGACGGCATCATGTTATAAGAAATGACGGTGTGGTGTTACACGCGAGTAGCGGAAGTCGTGTGACGTAACGTTCTAGAATAATTAGCATGCGGACCACTAAACGACTAGAAAAAAACTTTTTTCAAAAATAACTTAAAACTTCGTAATTTCGGTTGTTATGACTTGAAACCATTTGATAAGATATATTTTTAAGGATTTCAAACAGTCAATAGTAAAAAATGTCAAAAATATGCCGCACTGCTCCTTTAACGTCAGAGTGGCACATAAACAATTTCCTCAAAGTATTTAATATATCATAAGAAAAGTATAATTTTGTTCAATTCTTTAACTCTCCATTTCATCAAAACACGGTTTCTCCTCTGGGCCGCTTAAACCAACAAAATTCATCAAGGCGACATAAAAAACAGTTTACGCTGGAACTGTGTTTGGAAATGTAATGCGTTGACGAGAATGGAAAGGTTGTTGGGCAAAATGCCAAGGAGAAATGAAACCAAAATGTTGAATTGAATCCTCAAGTATCAAAGAAAGAAAGGGGCGGAACACCAAGGATGATAATAATACATCAAGAAATGCTATATGTTGTTAAGGCTGTGAAACAAGTATCGATTACGATCTAAAACTGAAAATCATATTCGTTTTTAAAAAATACGTCATCCAAGTAGACTTGCTAGGAATCGAATGGCTGTTAAAGAGCCACTCCGTGATTTTCATAACATTTTATTTAACTTTAATACGAACCTAAATGTCATATGTATTGATATAAATTAAAAACATCTTAACTTTTCATGTCCAAAAGATATACATTTGACAAATATTGGATTTCCATGAAAATCTGAAAACAGCCTTATAAATGCACAGAGGTGTAGATATCACGTTCAATATACATGGATATTAGTAATTAAACCTAACAAACGCTATCAACTCCTTAACTCCCCTCCTGGCTGTTTTAAATAAGTCTCAAGAATTACGTTAGACTATGTGTCGCGCGCCACTGTCCAGTTTTCGATCATACTTGCGACGTTCTACATTCATATTGTCACTGTAAAAAACAAATAGCTTTGAAATGTGTCTATTTGGTAACAGTCGATACAGTCGATCAAATGACACCACTGTTTAAGTTTGGCATATGTGACTCGAACAACTTACAGAGTGGCTCTTTAAACGAGGCAGAGTTTGAATGACCTTGAACATGTGCAGAAAGACAGTCAAAACATTTCCTACTTTTCTTGTTTCATCAATTTGATTTCATAAAATATACTCAATTGTGACGCTTAACGACTCATTTAATAACACTTCCACTGCAAAAGTAACATTTAAATAGTGTCAACAAAAACCATATAGACACATAAAATATTAATTATAAATTCATTAACTTACACGTATTTCACTAGTCAGCGAAACCGGCAGGTTTACATTTCAATAAATTTACGTGCAGACTAAAGACTAAAGACTATATTTACAATTCGAGCTTGATTTAACAATGAAAGAAACCCACGCGCCAATAATAAATGATATATAAATTGCCGTGTCTACGGGGTCAATAAGCAATAACAGCAATTGAATGTGTCTGGGCAATTACTGACGAATCAGATGGTAGCTGCATAGAAATATTTGTTTTATGATGTTTACTGAAGGAGATGTCATTGTTTTCACAATTATATTTAAAACCTGTACTAACGATGTTTCTAAGAACCGAAGGTGGATATATCAGGCCATGCGTATGTTAAGTTAATTAAAAATCAAGGGACACCCCCGTAATTAATATGATGTTTAGATAGTAAGCATATCAACTGTAATTGTGAGACCACAGTTTTATTACCCAAAATATTCGTAATATGTAAGACTTATATGTTATATACATGCATATATATTATTGTAAATAAAATAGAAATCATATTTAATAGATTTAAGAAACGCGACATTTTAAGAACGTGATCAAACATTGCTCTATTACAACTTCGGGATTATAACGGAATTTGGCAACGTTCTCTTGGAATGTAATTCAAGAAGTTGTGTATTGAAGAATGAATACAGTATCTTTGGAAAAACAATTCCTTAAATCTATGACGGAAAGCTTTCTCGATAGATTATAATACCCTTGTCAAGAAACTGATGACGTTGCCAAGAAGCACATGTTTGACAAGGAAAGTGAAATTTATGTCAAACCCTTTCCCCAAAAGAATAGAAAATATGGTTACCCTTAAAGACCCCCTTCTTCAAGATAGAACGAAGTCCTCCTCTTAGAGGATATCAAGTAACATTAAGTAAGAAAACTTTAACGTTTCTTGAACCTTTACATTTAGAGTTTCATTACATTTATTCAAACTAGTTGACTTAATTTGACAGAGATTGTACATGAATTTTGTATGTTTCTTTGATTGAGCAAAAACACCATATGACCTAAGTTAAGTTCAAATCGCCTTATGAAAGTTGCATCTTTATTCCTTAAATGCCAAAATTTTGACATTTTGTTGTTTTCTATTGTAGATCAATAACGGACATTTAAATTACATGCATATTAGTTAAATGACCTACTCAGCAATACTAACCTATATTTCTCGTCGTGCCTACTAAATAAGTTTCCAAATTACGTTTGAGTCATTGACCCGCATCATTGTCCGGTTTTTTCGATCATAAATCTCGACTTTTATCCTGGTTATTGTCACTAAGCTAACTTCAGACATTGAGATGTTATGTTCAGAAACAGCCACTACTTGTCGATGAACTAATACAATTTTATGAAGTTTGACATATTTGACCCCAACAACATACTATGTGACCTGGTGGTGATTTAGGCGCTCCACAGATGCTGAGAGCTATGGCAGTCGGTGCTTATACATGCTCAGGACTGCTAGAGGCACCCAAACTGGACAAGCCGACGGGTAGAAGCGAGACCAAATCGTTCGTTCTAAAACCTACTGTCTGTCTCTCACTATGCCTTTCACCTCATCCTTTCGATCCACTGTTCTATATTTGGCCTTTCTTCTGCCCTCTTGCCTGACAAGGCGATGGATAGAGGCCAGACCAAATTGAGTCGTTTTAAAACCTGCTGTCAGTCTTTTACCGTGCCATTCTCCCATCATCCTTTCGATCCCATATTCAATCTTTGGTCTTTCTTCTGATCCCTGTGCATAAAGAGAAGACAAACTGGTATTTTACCGCTCTCTTGGGAACATTCACAGAAAAGTAACAAGATGGTGTCTTCGCGCAAAGGTTTAGATTTACAACTCTTGAATATCTGGTGATTTGTAGCTTCTTACTGCTAGTAAATTTCTCAGGCACCCTGGAGATGATTGAATTGGCAATCTATGATATGCCTTGTAATGTTTGCTGAGTATTTGGTGAATAAAATTGACATGCGGATTTATCGGAACGGGACATACCTCCAGGTCCGTTGTGAAAATATGTCTGGAGGGAGCGTTGTGTGACAATTTGTGTTCCTCAGTCAATAATCATTTGACGTTCATGCACGATGCGCTGATATGAACGAGTTTAACCAATGTTACCAAAATATATCATGTATAAGTCGTTAAAGATCGTGTTATATATTCGATTCAGGGGGTGTTCTCAAAAAAAAAATTTAAATTAAAAAAAATAATTTTTTAATGATCCGAGGGCCTGTGCTGGAGAAAGGGTCACACGGAAATAATAAGTTCCATTTTACTTGTTGTATTAAAGAATTAGACAAAGAAAAAATTTGAATACGATGCTTTTTCATTATCAATATCAATTATTTTTTTTATCATGATGATGATGATTATTAATTTATTTATTTATATTAATAATAATCATCATCATGATAAAAAAATAATTGATATTGATAATGAAAAAGCATCGTATTCAAATTTTTGCTTTGTCTAATTCTTTAATACAACAAGTAAAATGGAACTTATTATTTCCGTGTGACCCTTTCTCCAGGCCCTATGATATATATATATATATATATATATATATATATATATATATATATATATAAAAAAACCAGTAGGTTCATATTTCGATAACCCTTACCGAACAAAATCAAACGAAAGACATTAATTACTGTTCGAGCTTGATTACACAATGGAAGAAAACCTTTCGTTCTTATTACATTTGATTTGGAATTGCCACGTTCACTGGTGTCTGTTGAGCAAATGTAGTAATCAGATGTGTCTGGGCAATTGTTTGTAGAAATAATGTGTTTAGTGTTTGTAACAAACAGATGTACATGTAAGTGTCTTACGGCAACATCATGAAATGTCTTGTTAGGTTAATTTAGGTTAAACGTTGGGTTAATTCCTTTGTATCTTTACTAACGAGTTGTTGGTATGCAGTGTTGGGATTGATTTCAAAATAAATTCCCTTTTATTACATAAAACAGATACCCACTGACTTTGCACCATTAGATAATTGGAAATAATCCGAGGGTTTTGATTAATGTAGTTTATTTTAGTTTAACCTATTAATCGCTACGTTTCGACATTGATTCTAAGGACATTGTCAAGACAGTGATGACGTCAACCATCGCTCATCACTTCTTTGACAGTCCCATAAAAATTTATGTCATATCCTCGAATTAACAGATTTATATATATTTACCAAAAATAAATTTCCTTATTCGCCTACATAAAAATTTTTTCCCAAACGTAACAAGAGTCGTCTCAGATAAGTACTTCGCGTATGAAGAAATGGGTTTACTGGTTGTGCATATACTCTTCTAAGATTTTTTATAACTATATCATTACATACTATATCATAGATAGTAAGGGCACCCACGCCTTGTCAGTACTTTAATTTCTTCAGATTTGAGAAAATTAAATCTTTTGTCCATATACTGACTTCTGTGTAAATTTTGATTAAAATATTCCATTTCGACTCCCTGAGAAAAAAACAACAGAAAAACATATTGGCTTAATGCAAACGAATTAGACTTGCTTTTAAAGCTGTTGATCACTTATAAAGGATTTCGTAGGGAAAATACAATGTAGTGTTTACAAAATTTTGACCCCTGGTCCCTTCATTGGCCTGCTAAAACCTTATAAGGTTAACTGTTTGGTATCGCATTCGGTTGCGTTACGGTGCAATGGATCTTCACCTCTTTATTGAAAATAAGAAATTATCCGTTTCTTTTTCGCAATGCTACGCTGCGTCAAAACATGCGAAATTACATGATATTTGCACAAAGATACGTAGGTAAGTGATCACACTTTTGTTATGCAGCTGTACTATATCATAGATAGTAAGGGCACCAACATCTGTGTGAGTGAGCAAATTAAATCTTTTTTCTTCTCTTGGCTTCTGTGCATGAAGTAGGGACATACAAGATGCATATGGCTCTCTTGGGAACATCATCTAGATTGCATTGGGAACGAGATGTGGTCACCACACAAAGGTCCTGATTTACAACGCTTGTATGATTTCAGGTGATTTGTGTCTTCTTATTAACAATGAATTTCCCCGTACCCAAGAGATGTCTTAATTGGCAATCTATGGAATGCTATATCATGTGTGTTGAGCATTTGGTGAATAGAATTGCATTATACAGACGTGTGGATTTATTGCAACTGGACACATTTCCAGCTCCGGTGTGAAAATAAGGTCCAGGGGAAGGTCATGTAAAGATTTACTACAATGTTCCCCAATTCACCGATCATTCACACGTTCAAGTATGAGTAATGTTATACCATCTATTCTGGTAAATGTTTAGAAAACTAAAGGACTAAACTAACACTCTAAAGTGAAATCGTTTGTCAATTGTCGGTTTCAACTTGAATGTCATCGGTTAAGAATTAGCGATTAATCGATGTTTTATTGACAGAAATCCAACAAAGGGAACACTCTTTTTCTATAATGATCTTGTGTTGATTGCACTTCTCTTTAGAAATAAAACATAAAAATTAATAATCATCGTAAATCTTAATCTGCAGTTGTTTATGTAACGATATAAAATGTTAAGCATATATAAATGGAAAGAATTTTTTGTTATAGTTTATTGATTGAATTTCTGAAATCTTTGTATCAATTATGTTTCACTTTGTCATTAAAGAAATTCATATTAATGAAAATTTTTTCACTTGTTTTGATAATGGTTTGAAACTTTAATAAGTGATTTCATTAATAGTAATGTTGCAGGTTGATTAAAACGAAACTGTAATCATGATGAATTTAAGAAGAAAATCAGGTAAATTATAACGTGTTCAGAGATTCTTATTTAAATTAAAAAAGGCAAACAAATAACATGACCTTTACTTAAGAAGTAGATTTAAATATGGTTGTTTACCGACTTATGAACGGATTAAAAGATGAAAATTAAATAGGTATAAATGCCAGAGCTTGTCGCAGCTTTTATACAACAGTGTGGCTTGAGTTTTAAAACCGTATAAACCAGAAAATACACATTCACGACCACGAATTTAAACAAAACGATTTTTAACTGTTTCGACTTAATGTAAAAGGCTCATGGCGGTATAAATTTTCACGGAACAGGTTACTTTAGTTTGATAACTGCTTTTTTCATCAACAAACATTGCCTTGTTATAAGTAATTTACTTCCATTTTCGTGAAACCACTTTACCTTACAACTAGCTAATGCCCTTTTAAAATGAACCGTTCTAATCAAACAGGTAAACTGAATGCATATCGGTCACATGTCGTTGTTAAGTCCAATTAGATCAGCATATCACTTAAATTCAGAAATAATTGGTTTTTTTAATTATTTATTTTTGTGGTACATACACATGAAATCATACATCAATCTTTACACAGTCTTGGGTAAGAAATACATGGTTCTGGATGGTACATTTTGACAGAAATAGATACATGATATAAATGACAATTGAGTCGATACGTCTCATGATAAAGGAGACATCAGCATTACCTTTATTGGTTACAAAATGAAACTAAAAGTTAACGAGTCCTCAGCTGCAGTGGAAAAGGGATGTCATTTCAAAATAGAAAACAAATATCTAATAATTTTTGGAAAATAGATGACAAATTAATCAACCAGAATTTAATAAATTTCGAATAATTACAAGTTGCGTATGTGTTATATCTATCGATGCTGTATGCGTTTTTTGATGTCTTGTTTAATGCTACTTAAAGTTGGTTTCATCTCGATATTCTTAGATTTAAATATGTTACATTTCACGAATATTCAGTATTCTATTTCTTTTTCCGGATATCCGAAACATATAATTTTTTTGATAGTTGTATCTTTGCACTTGTAACATTTTCTAACCATTTTTTGAGTTTAGTCCAAATTGAGAAATAATACTTGGAATTAAGTCAGAATTTGTAATAATTTACGAGTTATATCAATTAACAACCACTGTGTATCTTTAGTTCAACTGTCTTCTTGAAGTAATAGTTGCATTTTTCTACCATTCGTGATAAGAATATGAGAAACTTATCCGACATTAAAAGACACACCGTTTATAAAACAATTAATGAAATAAACCTTTGATAACCTGATAATCTTCTTTTATTAATTTTGTTTCGTTTTGATCGAAATTTCAAGTGTCAGGTTAATATTCCTTTATGTTCATCTTGTCTGCCAAAAAAAAAAAGACATTCGAATAGTTAAATAACACACATTTGTGTGTTTCTTGTTTAGTAATGATGATGCAAATGCCATTTCTTTTTAAGTTAATAAATAGAACACCGATTGTTTAACAAAATGTCAAATATTTATATAGCAGAACAGTGCCAGGCCATTTGTCAATTTTCCTTGTTTCTAATTCCAATCGACCTAATTTTCCATGACCAAAACAAAAACATATCTGATTTTAGAAAACGTCTCATAATGCAGTGCATTTGAAAGTGAAAAAAGAAAACATCAAAACCAAGTCCATCAAATACATGTCCAGAAAATTATGGCATACCGATTTAAACTCAAAAGTAAATTTTGCTAGAGAATGTTCTATCAAAATGTATGAAATCTTTCTCAGTCGATTCCTCGGTCTTCTTACTGATAACGATCCTTGCAGTTCTATTTGTTTATCTGAGAAATAATCTATTGCTGTTATTTGAGACCGCACACATCTTTAGCCTTATGAAGTCTGATACCAAACCCAATGGTTAATATTCTTTTAAAAGCTAATGTTTTTCAATGAGGCATGAGCGTTTCTGGTTATACATTTAAATCCACCCTATGTCTCATAAAGCAGGTAGTTGGCCATATTACAACCAAAACGGAAAATATTTAATGAGATAACAAACACACTCCCGTTTCTTTAAGTCACGATAAAAAGATTATTTAAGAAACTATTAAGCAAATAACACACAATATCAATACTTTTGTTCCTGAAAAAAAGTTACTAAATGATGGTAGTTTTTAAAGGGACAATACCCTTGGGAATATTTATTGGCGTAGGTTAGAAAACATGTTGCGTTGAACTGTTCCTTTTTTTTTTACAAAACTGTCTTGC
This sequence comes from Phorcus lineatus, assembly GCA_921293015.1. NCBI lineage: Eukaryota > Metazoa > Mollusca > Gastropoda > Trochida > Trochidae > Phorcus > Phorcus lineatus. The sequence continues at coordinate 35,269,710 of OV121082.1, forward strand.
AATTTGTTACATTTAATTTCCATTTCTTTGAGATCTTTTTGTTTACCTAAAAATACGTGCTACTGCCCCTTTAAAGTACTTTTATGATAAACTTTAGTCTCTGTAATGAACATTTCCGGAAACCCTCAGTGTCCTTGATTGGATCACTTTGAGCATTGAAGTCTTTCTAAATAAAGCTGCATACAAAAAGTTAATTCACTTAATACTCTCTCGTAGTGCCAATATCATGAAATTTTGGAATTGTATGGACATCAATAAAATAGGGATCACTCATTCTCCATGTGTCCATGTTTAAAATAGTCATATTTTAACCTATTTTGGGGTCGTCCGGTCTCTCGTGCTATAATCCGAATTTTGGCATGATGAAATGGACCGAAGTGGTCCTATATTATGTTTCGATTAAGATATTTCGTATTGACTCTCCGAGAAGACAATTAGCAGAATACCTTGACTTAGTGTCAAGAAACAAACATACCTTATGTTAAAATTGTTGATCACTTTGAAAGGACTTGCAGAGAAACCTGAAAATTAATGTTTTCGAAAATTTGAACCCTGATCACTTCAATGACCTGTAAAAATTGTTACAGTAGGTTATAATAAGGGTACTGGACCAACTGTGACCAAAACGTATCTTCTCATTAAACTCAAAACTTGATACGGTTAACTGTTGAGCATGATGAAGGATTGTGGTAATTTACAAAGGGAAATATTTCTGAACTGAAAATTAAACAGTATTTGTTTATGAAGAAGAACGAATTCTTATGGATAGTCAACTTCTTTATTGCATGAATTGCGACGTTTCGGTGTAGATAGTAACACCGTTATCAAGCAAGTGATACATATGATGCGATGAAGGCAAATATATACATAAATGAGATGATGTTTTTACAATTAAATGGTTTGATGTACATATTGTTTTGATAAGGAGTGTTTACAGTGGAAAGTACTTTATATAGGCTTCCATCATCTTCTGTTTACTCAACCTATCATATCCTGTACATTAACCTTGTTCCAAGTATAAACTAGTGCTGCAAGTGAAGTTGCAATCTGACGCACGTGAAGTCCGTGCATCACATGATGAAATAGACAACGTTGGTGCAATCGCACGCTTAGCTTAACGCAGATGGGTACACATAGTGCGGTGTCCTAAAATTAAAACGAGTAGCGTTGTTTGTTATCAAACACATTATTCTTTCACAAATTGTTTCAAAATAATTGTATTTTGACACAAAGGGGTGGAGGTTGTTTCCGAAGTAGAAACGACTCTAAACACTTGGTTACTAGTTGTCATCTTTAGAAAGGAACCTTTACGTTCAGTTGACGTCGTTATGACAAAAAATACATTTCAAGAAATTATTTCTCCAGCAAATGATGAATAAATTTACTGCCATGGTTTTACAAAAATCTATGACTTGACAAGCTTGTCAGGTGCAAAATTCGGTTTAACTGTAATAAAAATATAATAATGGTTGATTCATATTTCTAAATAAAGAATGACAAAAATAATTTGCTAGCTTTTCATACATGAATCTCACACAGGCAGTGTGGCGGACCAAGGTTAGTAAACTTTGCATGTATTCCATTGTGATTATTTTCTAAAATATTAAAATTAAGAAAAAGTACTTACTTTTCCTTAAATCAAGTCTTAACCATTTTAGGTAATGTCATATTAACACATAAATATACCTGAACTTTCTTTTATAATGTGGTCATGAGGCCGACCAAAGAGGGTGCGATGAGGGTGTCTTGACGGAGGTTGACAGAAGAGGGTGTCATGCCAGATGACGACCTAAGAGGGTGCGATGAGGGTGTCTTGACGGGGGTTGACAGACGAGGTTGCCATGCCATATCACGATCAAAGAGGTTGCGATGAGGGTGTCTTGACGGGGGTTGACAGAAGAGGGTGTCATGCCAGATGACTACCAAGGAGGTTGCGATTAGGGTGTCTTGACGGGGGTTGACAGAAGAGGGTGTCATGCCAGATGACGACCAAAGAGGGTGCGATGAGGGTGTCTTGACGGGGGTTGACAGACGAGGTTGCCATGCCAGATCACGATCAAAGAGGTTGCGATGAGGGTGTCTTGACGGGGATTGACAGAAGAGGGTGTCATGCCAGATGACGACCAAAGAGTATGCGATGAGGGTGTCTTGACGGAGGTTGACAGTAGAGGGTGTCATGCCAGATGACGACCAAAGAGGTTGCGATGAGGGTGTCTTGACGGGGGCTGACAGTAGAGGGTGTCATGCCAGATGACGACCAAAGAAGTTGCGATGAGGGTGTCTTGACAGGGGTTGACAGTAGAGGGTGCCATGCCAGATGACGACCAAAGAGGGTGGGATCTGTAATCCGATGCACTTATTCACTCACTGAACAGCGTATTTTAATTCACCAAAACTTTCAAGGTTCAAATTTACTTTTAGGATTGGTTTGAAATGATCAAATTGTCATGGACACGTTGAACAAAGGGAATTTACATTCATTTCAAATTCATGAATTTTGAATTATCTTTTTTGTTGCCCTTTTGGAACATTTTTGAAAATATCCTCATGGACTCATGCGGATTTGATCTGTTTCCAAATTTAATTTCTTTTTTTTTGGCTTTAAAATCTCACGTTCTTAAAACAAAATAAATTATGCACATTTTAATTTTGATCCAAGTACAACAAAGTGCATGTACCTCATTCCAAATTACACAAATGTTTTTTCCTTTAAAAATAATTTAGAATCCTTTCTTAGAGTAGATTTAAATCTTATATCATTTTCTTATTTTTACAATTCCTTTACAGGACTAAATTTTTGGTTCCGGACTTAAACTTGTTTATGTTTTGATAGTCCTCCACTAAAACTGAATCAAGTTAAAAGGTAATTTAAACTTCAAAGTTTAAGATTTTAATATCGTTTTCTAATTAGAAATCACAAATAGCAATTCAAAATTCGGAAAATCGTAAACTTCTGTTGTCCTTAAATTGTTTCTATTTACCTTTATTTTTATTGCAGTTTCAAAATTACTACAATTCGCAATTTTGTAAAGTTTCAAACTGTTCTCAATTATTTTCAAACTCATTTAAAACTTCAAGCATTCAAATAACCTTTTCCATTTGAAGTTTTAATAAGTTGCAAATATTTTGCACATTATAATTCAATTAAGAAGGACTGAAATTAATCAAAATTTCATATCCCCTTTTTTATTTGGCTTCTCAAGATCCTCCGTTTTTCAAAAGCCAATTTATGATCTCGTTTTTCCATTTTTTTAAATTTAGCTTTAAGATTCCACATCATCTGTCTGTCAATTTTTTGACATATTTTTTTATAAACGATCGGCAGAATCAAACTGCTTGTTATAATAATTCTTCGTTCTTTCGTCAAAATTATCTTCAATACATATCACAATATTACTAGTTGTGTCGAGGAGTTTATCAAAAAGACAATGTTGAAGCGGAACCAATATTATCTTACTTTTGTAAAGCATTTCGTTCATTTCTGGGTTCATGTGAAGTGTATTTAATCCAAATATCAAATTTGTTAAATTTCTCTTAGATGTTTTAAAGCCTCTTTTTTTAAAGGTCAACTTTTGAAATCATATAGATATTTTTTGAAAATCTTCAGCGATTCTCGATTATGTTTATACCCATTTAAAACTTCAATTTTATCTCAACCAAACTTGGCACATATTTCATTGATGGTGTCAAATTGTTTAGAACAAAGACACTTTTGAAGCCGAATTATACTTACCTTACAGTTTATATATTGTTCGTTCATAAGGACCCAAGTTTATTAAATTTTTTTCAAATTTGAAACTTTTTCTAAAAGGTCCACATTTATCATACTTTCCTGAAGCTTAACAAAACTTCTCTAAGTGTCAGTTTATATATTTTACTATTTCAAATATTTCAGAAAGTTTTCATTAAGCGAGACAAAAGTGCATCAAAAGAAATATTAAATTATGGAATTTTAGAAATAAGTTTTAAAATTCTTTTATTTGGCATGATAGGCATTGAAACTCATTACGAATTTCTAGTTTCTCTCTTGCTATCGGCTAAAAACATCTAATCTAAATTAGGAAAATCTTAATGATAGTGTCGTGAAGTTTAGGAAGTAAAGATAATTTTCAGCCGGAGCAAAATTTATGATTTGCTAACTTTTGTTACATACATGTGGTCCAAGGAGACACAAATGTATTTCAAAGTTTAAATTTCTAGTTCCCTCTTTTTTGTAGCAAGACTTCATGTTCCTTATAACATGATTTTGGTTTGGAATGAATGTTCCTTTTTGTTTGGCTTCAAAACTTCATAACTATTGGTAAATGTATTTGCAATGAAGCAGTATTCCATTCTTTTTATAGTTATTCGAAGTTTAATTTTCTCTTTAACATTTTTTTTCAAAACACTTTGATAGGTTTGGGATACTCATATTTTACCACATTTTTAGAATACATACAAATGAGTACGTTGTATAAATAAATATAAAGGTAGATGTAAAAAACACCCAAATATATATATAAATCCCAAATTCCTTACAAATCGTCTTAATTTTTATAAAGGAGGAAACAAATTTACATACTGAGTATTCCTTCTTTGACTTAGCTTTTAAACACACTTTTAAACTTATTTTCTAAAATCCTGTAAGGTTCAGGTTTACAATTGTCTTACAATACAATGCAATGGATACACTTGTCATTTTCGAAAAAAATCTCTGTAGTTTTTTTTATTATCATTCAATATCATTTCAATATCATTCTACATTTGAAAATCTGATTTTTACATCATTGTAAGTAAATTTGATTTGTTGCTTCTGAAGCCAGGATTATCTTACATTATTTCATGTTTTCACCCCTAGTTTTTCTTACTACCCTCAAAGTAGTGCATAGTGACTGTTTTGTAACAATACTAGACCAGTTATTGGGAAATATGTAGTAGAAAGGGGAAAATAGTCATTTTGAAGCTCAAGCCTGTTTTAGCTCTTTAAAAATTTCATAACTTGAAATCTCCCTTCAGGGCTTACATTTCTGCTTCTTTCCGTTACTTTTGTTCATTTTGGACCGAAACGCTTTTAAGTATTTAGATATATTACAAGCATCAAATTACCTTTTCCATATAGAAACAAAATGTGTTAACCAAATTACCGTTTCCGTTAGGTGACAAAATATTTTCTTTCCAGAACTTTGACGGAAATGTTTATTATTATCTTGTATGATCCACCAGCGTTTAAACATATTCGAAAGCTTATCCATTTTGGTTTCCTCATTTTGATTTTAAAAAATTAAAATAAAGACAATTTTGAAACCAAATTCTTAAAATTTATTATTTAAAACTTTGATCATTCGTCGTGACCCTGTGTATAAAGATTTGTTTTAAAATTCCCTTATTAGAATAAGAATAATAAGAATTTTATGTAATTTTTACTTTGTCCCTTTATTTTAGACTACAAAGAATGAAAAATAAATTCCTGGCTCTTTCGTTTTCATTTCCCTTTCCTTTTGACTTAAACCTTTCAAAATTATCCTGAAAACTAATTCATAATTACAAACTTTCCTTTCTATTGGCTTTAAGTTAAGATAATGGCCCATCAAAACTCATTAAACGGGTTCAATATATCTTATCTAAACTTGACACATTTCAATAATGATAAAAATGAAGTGTGATCAAACGTATTTTATATTCCTTTTTCGGCTTCAAACTAATGAAATTGTATCAAATCCTTTTTCGACTTGTTATAAAAATGTTCACAGATTTTTCTGCTCGCTTTGATTTTGATCCAACAAGACTCAGATACTTTTAAACTGATTGAAAATTTTAAATGTTCAAAATCCCTTTTCTATTTGGCGTAATGATTTTCAAACTTTGTAGTAATTTCTAATTTTAGTCTACTAGGACCTAGGTGCATTCTTTCTTACTCAATCTATATATTCCCTTTTTTGAATTCACAATTAGTCACATTCAAACGATGGTGTTCAGAAAAAGAGAAATATTTTTTAAAATGGCACGTTTAAACGATGGTTTCAGAAAAATAGAAACATCATTCAAAATGGCACACGATGGTTTTTTTTTAGAAATCATTCAAAGAGAAAAATAGAAAAGCAGGATAGTTGTGAAGCCACTTTTACAAACTTTCTTACTTTTCTGAAATTTTTGTAGATTTTAGTAATTGTCAATCGAAATCGTATTCAAGTTTTTCAAATTTCCCAAAAAACATTTAAGGAACATTTCAAATTTTCGGCACATTTGATTATAGTGTAACCTGACACTTGCTTGAACACATTCAAAACTTAAGTGTATAAAATTCCATCTTTGACTTTGCTTCAGTTAATATAAACTCTTTTAAAGGCACTAGTGCACGCTTTTACGGTTTAAATTGGCTATTTTAAGGTTTAAGAGGACTTATGCAATCACTTAAGCTTTCTATCGATGCAATGAAATACTTAAAATTCTTTACAAATGACCTGCAATCAACAATGAAAAAATTTAGACAGCCGCTGTCGGCTTGGACATATAACAAATCTAAGGTAAGCTGTGCACAAAACGGATAAATTATAGACAGTTGAAAGCGGCTGAACTATTATTATGTGCAGCTGTTGAATTTACCTAAACTCTGAACTGAGAACAAATAATGAATTATGTTTTATGAAAGCAATGTTGTAAATAAACCGATTTAATAACACAACATTAGCATTGCTATTAGACTGACCAAAGCGGCTGCCGTTTCCGCTTTTTTGGTTATAAGTAAAATCTTAATATTTCCGATATCGTAGGTCATGCGGATTTATTGTAACGTAACATTTAATTCTTCCGGTCTTTAAAAATCAACTTTACTACCTGAATACGTAAATATTCGTTAAATAACTTACGAGGTAGATTACTTGAGTGAGGATCTTGAATAATATCGAGAGATATGCAGTATCTGTGCATTTGTTGTGTTAAAGAAATATTGGTGTGCACTAGTGCGTTTAAGTGCGTTAAATTGGTATTTTTGTCTTCTCTGAAAATGTACATTATTTTAATAATCATTTTCAGCAGCATACAATTCTTGTAAAAGTAATTATATTCATATGTTTTTAAGTTTCTAAACAATTTGGAAACCATTTTTAGGCGCGAAAATGAATTGATGTGAAATAAAAATGTAAAATAAAGATCTTTGTATTTCTTTGGCGTAGACATTGTGCACACTGAGTGAAACTAGATATATCATGATTTTTTTAAAATGGACTTACATTCAAATTTCCAACATCAATATACTCACTTTTATTTTGCAAATTATAGTGACTTTATATGCAAGCCGTTGACATGACAGATTACAGCGGATAGCGCCCAAAATAAGTTACCCTTACTATAAACAAAATGATTGGACTTCGTGTTGTATAAACCAATTAAAATGTGTGTTTCAATTTCAAAATAACAAAGCGAAAATCATTTATGCTTACAATCTCTGATCTCTAAATCTTTATGTCCAGCACATGATACATACATTCGAATACATTTGAATTTTCAAATTTTCACATATGCCTACTTAAAGTTTATCCTCTTTAAGTGATATTCAAGTATGCAAGTCAAACAAGGACAAATAAACAGGAAGTAACCTTCTGTTAAAAATTATTGTTTACCTTGTTTTACTAGATAAAACAATACCAGCTTAAAGAGACACAGAGAACGTTTTATGATGTTTCATGTCCCTAAACTAATACCATATGTCCCCAGTTAAACTCAAATCATCCCTATCATTATCTGAAATATTAACTTATGATATTTTCGTGTTTTCAATGATAATAGAAAAACAGCCATATAAATGTTGGGATGTCAAAATTCTGCATCTAATTAACAGATATTGGTTAAATGACCAACTAAAACCTAATCAATTATTTGAGTCATTAGCACATGCTATATTCCAATTTTCGATCACTAAACAAGACTGGCATCTGTTTATTGTCACAATACTGAACTAATAAGCGCTAAATTACTGATTTTCAGAGAGAACCAGTACTTCCCGTAAAATAACACCATCATGAAGTTTGACATTTGACCCCAAGAACCTTCTGCAGCCCTTAAACAACATCTCCTTTTATCATTATTTGATAACATAATTACTGATGCGTATTGATACTAATTGAAAGTTGTATTTCTTAATTCAATAAAATGATGTACATAACCTTTTATTCAGGTCATGTATCGGATGATAAGTATGAGAGACGCAAATGTATAGGATCAATGAAAAATATTTTGTTACGTGTTCACAAGAATAATAACACGTTAAGTGTATATACTTAAAAAGGTGTAAAGATATCAAAGATAAAGAAACTATCTTGAGCATCTCTTGTTTCATTGTAAGATGGTTGTGAACTGAAGGCATAGGTGTTATAAACATATCAAAGATAAAGAAATCATCTGAAGCATCTGTTGTTTCATTGAAAGATGGTTGTGTATTGAAGGTATTGGCGTTATAAACATATCAAGGTAAAGAAACTATCTTGAGCATCTCTTGTTTCATTGTAAGATGGTTGTGAATTGAAAAAATTAGTGTTGTAAAGATATCAAAAATAAAGAAATCATCTGAAGCATCTGTTGTTTCATTGAAAGATGGTTGTGAATTGAAGGTATTGGTGTTATAACCATATCAAAGATAAAGAAACTATCTTGAGCATCTCTTGTTTCATTGTAAGATGGTTGTGAATTGAAGGCATTTTGCAAGAAATATTTCAAGTAATTTTAGATGATGCCTGAAATGTTAAAGCGGCTCAGCAAACCATTTTATTCATTCAATTAACTTAGTCATTTCCCACAGACAGTTAATTACTATTTTGGTTCTACATCGGCCTCTAGACATGACAGTTCCTAATCACACATTAACAGAACGTGACGATGGTTTATTTACTTCGGTGTCGTTAAACTAAGCTCAAAGAAGAGAATTACTTCTTTTGTTGAGTCTGCACGTAAAGGGTTAATGACTTGTGAACTATCTGACTTCATTTCCTGGTAGCGTGGCGGTACAAAATGTCAATGTGTTCCAGATTCATATTTCTCATCCGTCAATTTATCGGACCTTATTCCCATATCTTTCTTAGTAATAGTTCTTAAGAGTAAGAGCTCTCCATGGCAAAGACGCCTCAATTGAAGAGAAGATTCAATTTTATCATAGATCTTCACTTCTTGTGTGAGGCAAAGATGACATGTCCTGTATTGCCTCACGTATGGTGAATGCTTTGTAAGCTATGAATTGAAATGGAATAAATAAAATAAAAAATAAAAAAAGATGACATGTCCATGAGTTTTTTCGAAGAGAAGTCTGAAAGTAAAGAAACTGACAAATATTAACTTATTTGATGGACATTCTAGAATTTGGGATGATGCAGAATGAATGTGCACTTTTTTATGGGAAGGTAACGTTTTAAAAAAATGTAGATTTGAAGCACGTTGTGTACTTCATATCACATGCTTGAAAACGAAAGAAAAATCGGTGCTTTCCCAGGATCAAGAAGGTGAATATTGCCTGAATCGTTATCAACTTACACAACCGAGCAGGATAAACACCTACATACATTTGGAAATGTAACATTACATGTTTAAAAAATATTATTAATTGTGGTCTCAATGCCATGTTGATATAGAATATATAATGACCATGAGAAACAGTTAACGTGAAGAAAGTATCATTCTTACCGGTAACAATAACCTGATCAAAATATGCTCATCTCGTTCCATTGGGGTATAAAAAGACACCGAACTTTCCAATTCTAAACTTTACAAAAAGGACTCCAAGATGATGGCAGGAAGTCCTCTTTCATTAATTCTTATTCCAAGCTCTGTCCTAATTATATCGTTTCTCGGTCTAGAAATGTAGAAGCATGATTTGTTTTAATCAAAGCTAGTTGTTCAATAAGCAATGATTATGAGTAATCATTTAAAAAGATTTAGTATACGTAAGCTTAATGTTTTTTAATCCGCTTTGTGCACTTGGAATCTTTATTACAACACACAGTCGTCTTATTTACAATACAAAATTTCAAAGGGAATCGATGACAAAAATGTATGCACTGTCTTCAATGGCTGACAAGGGAGTTCGATAAGCAATACTTTGTCGCTACAGGAACCTGCCGGAAGCTCGTGAAAAGCTCGTATTACAACATAGGATGTATAGGAATTAATTACATAGCTAGCACTGTGGGGAGAGAATGTAACAATTGGAATAGCCTAGCTGGAGTACTCGTCGGACCACGTCGCAGAAATCTCCAATTGCCTCAAATCCACAATTAAGAGGTTAGTTAGATTCCGTGTCACATACGGAACAGCAGACAGATCACCAATGACCGCGCCCAATGAAGACCGCTACTTCCGGTTGTTACACATTCACAAAAGGTTTCTCCTCTTGTCATATATTCAGCGAACATTTGTAAAACTATATAACCCGAGGTGTTCTTATTCTCACACCTGTTTTAAATGCAGTTTCTCTGACTTAAACAATTCTAGGGTAACAATAAATTTAACTTCTGAACCTTGCGCAGAAGTGGTGCATTGTTATAGTATTTGAAACAGGTTCCTTGGGGTTGTTAATGAAATTAAGATATCTTAAAGGTATATCCCATTTTAAACATTATATTTTCTGCTATATATTTTTGCTGTAAAAGATTGTTAAATTTGGCTTTGAAAAAGAGTCGTAGCTCATGGGCTCTCGTGCATTGTCAGCTGTCCCCTCTGAGTTATTTTTTCTATTTGAAAAAAAAGATAATCGACTTTGAAATGGGTGTATATTGTGAAAAATGAACACGAGACTATTTTCCAACTAAATGAGATATGTATATCATCAAATGGTTGATTGTTGAATATGAATAGGGATGAAGGTTTGGGCATATCATTTCCCTTGTTATCATATGAATGCTTTGATAACTGATATTTTGTAATATAACACGATAACATATACCATTACTACTATACATAAAACTACACGAGTATTCAGCCCTTAAAATGAGGAACAATTTCAAACATATAAAGGTGGTCAATAGATGTGTCATTAAATTTCATTAATTTTGAAACCTGAGGATAAACTTTATGTTCTGATTTAAGTAAGATTCATCTTATTCAGCTTGCATTCAGTGTCAAATATATGACATGGTGATGACGTAACTTACTTATGTTTTCAGTAGATTATTTTCAAGAAGTCAAACACACATAAGATAAGGAACAAACAGACGGGTACCTGGTTTAGTGCCTATCATTGAGAAACCAAAAAGTTTTATAGGGTGACCTAAAAATGAATAGGAAGTCTGGAGAGAAAATTGCAATAGTCATTTTATGAACGCTTCCTTGTGTATCTCGTGTGTTTGATAATCCAAGACAATAGGTAGATCATGATAATAATTGTAAGATGACAATAGTCAATAGACAATATACAATTGGAATATACTACGTGTGAGTGTTATCAATATCATACAAATTCTGTTAACTCTAGTTATGGCGAATTCAATTTTTTATATACTTAAATATTCGACTTTATAGCACGACTGCCAGTAACCTATCATTTCAAGATGACATACCCTGATGTCTCTGTCGATATTGAGTGAAACAAATTGTAAACATCCAAACAAGACCGATGGCGAACATTTCTGTACAGTCGTCAAACTTGATAAGCAAATTGGATTTAAACCCATGACCACTTTAAATGAAGACAAATTTTAACCGGATTACTACATGCCTCTGTCCAATCTCATTAAAATAAAATCTAACATTGCTGCACTACGGTACGCAGATTATAGCTACATGCGTAATGTAGTGGAGCATTTAGACTTCATTTCAATGAGGTTGACCTCTGTCTGGTATGGGGCAATCGATAAATTGAGTCTATGGGTAAGTAACCATTTTCCTTTACTATGTTTCTTTCTTACGATAACCTTCATTGACATTTTGTATTCTACGTTAAGAAAAAAATCTAGTTAATTGAGAATATTAATTGGGAAATCAACCAATTTCCGTTTGTGATGAATTCAGGTGAAATAGATTTCCGAGCAATTTATCAATTATTACCGTATATTAACGTCAGGATTTTGTCGCCATAGCAACATATCAAAGGGCAGACAGAATATAAGAGGCGCCGCTAAACAAGTACGGAAATATATTGTCTGTGTACAATGACAAAACATTTTGACATAACCACCAGTTGGTCTCTCAGATTCCAAATGATCAATAGATTTGGCTTAGTTTTTAGTATGTTTTAGGGGACAGTCATGAACAATACTATTCAACTAAAACATATTGTCAAATCGACATAATCCGTTAAAAGTCATAGGATCACTTTTGCAAGAAAATTTTTATTGCACGTTGTGAAAAACGTTCATCACTCTCATCAATCTTTCCACTGATGTTAGCAACAACATTCTGGACCTAATATTGTAATTCAAAACATCCTACCCATCGCCGTTGTCACACGCAAAAGCCATGACGTAGAGCACATGAAATGTCCCAGCAGAATATGTAATGAAAACAGCTAATGCTTACTTTTTTAAATACAGAAAGCTGTTCTAGATCAAAGAAAGGTGACAAACTCAATTTAATGAAGTATGCGTCTGTCATAAGTATCGGCGATGCAATTACTAGATTTCCGGTATCTCTAGCGATGGGGTGCACTTGACTTTTCCTCCGAGCTGGAAGGGAGGGCACGGAAAAAGCAGCGTCACCTGTAACTGTAAAACGGGCATACAAATTAAATTCTTGCAGACGTAACAAGAAATATTGGTGTAAGTGATCAGCGTTTTGCTCGTGAAGAATAATTAGTTTAGTTCAGTTGCCTTGCAAAAGTGATCCTGTGACTTTAATTCAAATCACGTCAAATCAGGTGTTGCTTCAAATTTTACCTCTAGTATATTTCTTAGAAATTAACTCTTTCTTTTCAAATGTTGATAAAGGATAAGTATAAAACGCGTTAAGAACTATATAAACTGGAATAATGTAGTCATTCATAAGGTTACGGTTCTATTAAATTTCGATTTTGGTGAGTGGGCAGTCACCGTCTTGTGTATTAAATGTTTCATTTTGTATTGTTGCAAGTTTCAAAGAACTCCCATTTCAGGTCAGGTAGACATGGCATAGCTTCCCATTCTGTAAACCCGACCTTTGACCTCCAACCTCAGGCTGTTCGAACATTAAGTTTCTTACTGCTTGAAAGTTTTGGTACATAATATGGTTTGTTTGTCTGGTGTATTGGGTTGTATAAAACTTAGTATATCCCTCTAGCAACCTTGAGGGAATGCCACAACATAAAATATTACGCCTACGGGCGAGGATACACAGGTGGATATTTTTTTTATATCGCCAAGGCTCGTGGCTGTGAACATTATTTCAACTCGTGCATATTTCCCGTAATGTCATATTTGTGTATTATTACTACTTCCTCTCGCCACGCTTACTCGCTTGACGTGGGGAACTCGCTTATAAGCCTGCGAGAGGTACACTTTGTAAATAAATACAAGGAAAGGTTTTTCATTATTTTATTACAAAAACAGTTAAAGCAGTTACATCAATACACAATTCCTATTCCTACCTACCTACCTAACTATTAACTGTAACCCCATACTTACTTTACTCCCTTCATACATTACCCATCCTATCCGATGTTGGCCTCCCTGGTCCAACTTCCTACTCTTCCTGGGTCAGCTCTGCTCTTCCGAAAAGTTACGTTACTCTAGCTGCCCGTGCATCCCCTTTTTAACCATTGACCACATTAATCACCTTAAGGGTGTGTTTTTCTCTAGACCAATCATTTCTTTACTATACCCTATGACATACGTCAGTCAGAAGTGTACTCTGACCTTCGACCTTGATAACTTTGAACCTTAACCTCTTTGTGACGTCACTCCTACCTTCTCTAATTGGATGATACACTTCAGCAAATGCTTAGTAATTCATAACGTCACGATAATGCATTTTATCTCTCATTTATTCTTCTTACCAAGCTGTTTTGGACATAAGAATGATTACATGTTAGGCTTGGTCGTATATTCCAATTGACCAAATGTCACATATGTCAGAATACTTGGCCTAAACTCATTTCTCATCCTTGTTTCTCATAATTAATATCTAAAGAACACGCAGCTTTTGATCACCTGTCCTATTATGTCTTTTGTCTACACATTTGCTACTTCCAAATAATATCTCACTATTCTAACCTTATTTTAAATATACTGAATATTTCCTAAAAACCCATATTCTAACTTACTTTTAATCTCACTACATAACAGTAATCACTCGTGAGGTGAGGTGATATGAGGTTTCAAGAGCATTTCACTTTTATCGCGGCTGCTAGTATTATTGCATGGAGAAGGCCCGCAACGCCATTGTGGCTATGCATTGCGATGAAACCTGCGCGCATCGGCTGGAAGTAATCAGTCGTACCTCGTGGGTTATTTTCCTTACCAGGTACCTATGGTTCATTTCATCTTGGAATATGCCCTGCCTGATAAAGACAACTCCTTTTAATAATGAGCTGTGTTGCACATCTAGATGTCAGATCAGTGCAATCTCATTAATCAATCTTTATTTCCTTGTTCTCTACTCATCATATATATTTTTCTAATATGGATTTTGTACAATAATCTCAATCACTTACTAATCTAATCATTGATTGAACAAAACTTTTGTTTTAATTACAATTTGCAGCAGGTTTTTCGGTGATAACTTGTAAATTTCGCAAAATTTCTCATTGGACCATGAGGCTGCAGTGCAGTAGGTTAGTTGACAGGCACAGACATGTTTCGAAGACTTAAATAAGCTGGTTGCTTGAGACGTTTGCTTGGGAAACTGGAGTTTAATCTTGGCAAATCCTGAAACTGAGAATATCACCATCACACTGTACCACTGCGCTCAGGACGCATTGAAATTAAAAATAATAACAACATGAGTTTGGTAAATACATTTTATTGCAAAATGAAATTCATTGCATAATTTTCTACAAAATAAGTACATACCATTTAATGCAATAAAATGCTGCATAGGTATATGAAAATAAAGAGTCTTAGTAGAGTTCAAGTCGGTGGGCGTGGTTGGGACCCCTCAATCCCCTCTCACAAATAGGATGGGGGACATAACTCCCACAAATGGTGTGAGTCTGTAAACCTTTGGCTCTTGAATTTGGCCACAGATTTCAGTGTTATTTGGTATCTCTTTGTCGTTGTTACATCTTATTTGAAAATTTGTATAAAAGATTAACAAAATGTTAAATACCTTATTTTTCAAAAAAAGTATTGAGTTTAATTACTTTGTTCAAAAGTTGTAATTTTCAAGAAAATCCATTGAGATATACAAAAATGTTTTGCTGTTTAGTGAATAACTTGTGACCATATTGAATTATCTGAACAGCAAAACAGACTTAAAACTCAACAAACTGTTACATGTTTAATTAATGCAGCAAAATAACATTACTAGAATATATACTATTGATAACAATGGATTTCATAAACATGGGAGTACATTTTCGCCCTCGATATCTCCATATTTTGTTCATTAATGAATCAGAAAATATCTCATCTTCACTGGAGACTCAAGAAACTGCTGTTGAAAAATCAGTTAAGCAAATTATAAGTCTTACAATAGAATTTTTGTAAGTTCTGTGGTAAAATCAAGTTTTTGTTTAGAAAATTTGTTCTTTTCTCTCACAAAATAACAAGTAGTTTCTATCAAAGAAAGAGACAAGGATTATCAGTACTAAATTATAGCTGAAACATTTTATTTGCTCATTTCATTCAACTATTTACACTGTACAGCCTCATCTTGAATAATGAAAACCCAATTTTGTGAAAAAGCATAATAAAAGGTTTTACAAATATGAAATGACCATTTTGATTTTCACTCAAACAATTTCCTGCTAACAAGTATGATCACATGATTGAAGAAATATGGGAAATTTGAATGTAAAAGATACTGACAGAAAGAAAAAGATTTGATAATTGCTTTTCTACAATTTCATTCAACATGACCAACCAAAACTGATTTATAACAAATTTCATGAACTATCTAAACTGAGATCTATAAATACTGACTTTCCATAATGGGAAAAAAATTATAACATTTATTTCATCTATTGCTCTTAGACACATTCTGTACAATTTTTTTTTCTTTCAAAATACTAATCACAATAGACACATTTCTATCCCGACATCTCAACTTCAGTGTTTCCATCTCTAATGCCGCCAACATTTTTTCAGAATATATTTATTTTGTATAGTTTTTTTTTCAAATTGTCTGCACAAAGGTTATTCAATTCCTCTTTTCCCATGTTACAATTGGACCATGTTTCTAAGTTTTCAAAAAAATCTTTACCCCTATATAAATGTATTTTGGTTATGTATGTGTTGATAGAAAAATTCAACATTCATGTATTATTAATTTCACCTACCAATCAAAAATCTGTTTTTATTTTATACCGACCTGTCCTGCAAGAAATATGTATGAAAATTACACGTAAATATATGTATGTATACGAAAATTATGAGAACATCTGATTTTGAAAAAAGCTGTTTTGCAACCATCATAATTCTTTAACACTTGCAAATGAAAATATAAGAAGGTAAATTATAAGGATAATGACCTCTGTGGAGAGAAAATGTTCCCGAAGATGCACTTACGTTTTTCGTAAAATTTCCGTTTTTCCCCCAACTGACTTATCTCTTACAAGAGACGGAAACACAGAAATTATGGGGGTTTATACTACATTTAACTAAAGGTAAACACAGTTAAGAAGACATTCTTTACTGGCCCCAGTTAACATACAAACCAACTGGCCTGATAGGACTTTGCATCATAGATTGGAAGACTAAGCGATTTACAAACAGACACAAACTAAACACTTTGGAAGCCTCTAAGATAGATTGCTTTTCAATTAAGATCCTGATATTTGAGGTAATGTAATCTTGCCATAACAAAATTGAAGATCACATTGTAAGACTTCGATCTTGCTCTAACTAAATCAAATTAAAACCTTTTTTTGATTTCAAAAGCTAATAGGAGCATTTTAACAAAGACGACAAGAGTTAAATAAGATCTTTTTATCATCACAGGATATAAAGATTTAATGTTTTTGATTTTTGTCATAAAATGTTTATCACATCATAATTAAACATTCTGGTACCCATTTTGTTACACCGTGTAAATTGCCTTAAAATTCTATATTAAATTACATGATAATAAAGTGACAAATATTTCTGACTAACACAAGATTTCAATAATTACTTACATTCATATTATCTAAAAGTAGAAAGTAACCTGTAAAATGTTCGGCATAGAGTATGAACAAATGAGATTAAGTAATGAAATAGATATATGAATTTGAAAACAGCAGTATTTGGAGATTTGTATCATGAATAATATCTATCAAGGTGACAATACAAAATATGCACAATTCTAAATACTAATTCCCTATGTGAACCCACTAGAAGAATCAATGGCATTGCCAAATTACAAAATGGAAATATTGCTTAAAAATTGTATCACTTGATCTGTTTCTAAATAACAGGTAAAACATTTTGATTTTCAGTCAAATTTGCACAATCAAATTTTGATTAAAAGTAGTTTGCTAAAACTATGTAAAAACAAGACAACAGCTTTGAAAAAACATACACATTTGGCTGGCTATTGTACAAATTGGCCATCGGTAATCACATGTATATGTACATATATACAAACAAAGGTCTCCTTGAAAAAGAAACATCAATGTAATTTGATATGATACAATAAACTACACAAAAATAAATACAATTTGGGTCTTCTGTGAGTTTTAAAGGGATGAAGTATTTACAAGCAATCCTAACGGTGATTCGGTTCGGGTAGATCAACACTGTACAACAGTCAATTTCCTTTCATATTTACAAGAGTTTACTGACCAATTATTGCCATTTATAGCAATTTCATTTTAATGAACTTAACAAATAAAACAAAAAGAGGTGGTTATTCATTTAAGTAGCTTATGCTAACGAAAGAAATCAAATCTTATCACAATCTTTTGAGCATAAAATATCTGAATAAAATGTGAATTTCAAATTGATTCGATGCTAAATAATTTGTTCATACACAGTAAACAAATATGACTGTTCAGGATATAAAAGCATGAAATAAACTTCTTACATAAGTAACAAATGCCATTTGTCAAAGAGTGGTTTATTGGAGCAGAACTGTCTTAATAAATAGTCTGAGAATTTGGATCTGCGTCGCAAGGGAGATAACTCACACTTCTTTTATGTTTCTTCAGTTTATACATAAAAGATTTTTGGAACCAACAACAGTTAACAAAATGTATTTACTTCATTTGGAATTATATCAATAAATGTTCATGACATGTTTATTTACAATTTTATTTTCAAAGTCTTCAAACCTACTTATTCAAATAAAAATACTGCTACTACTTTTTGAATCACTTTTATAGTTGATCAGAATCACTAATTTGCAAATAATATGCTTGCACTATAACTTGATATCCTCTCATTAATTCTACTTTCATAAAAGGGTTTCCTCAGCATACAATTACAGACTGAAAACCCTTTTCTTTTAAGAAATGAAATGTCAGAAACTCCCTGGTTAAAGAATGAAAATGTAAGTTATCTCCCTTTGACAGACAGATTCATATCAACATAAAACTGCAACATATTTGGAGGTAGAAAATAAATACTACAACCTTCTGTTTTCAAATGATTAAACCAGAACTGGAGGCAGCTGGCATCTTGTGACCTCAAGTATGAATTAATTCAGTGAATTAGCCCACAATATGATTTCAGTGATGGACTTCAGTGAAATGACTGACACTTTGTGATTAACTTCAGTGAATTATTCAGTTAAAAAGTGTGACTTCAAAGAGAATTAGCTAGCCATCCAATTTCAGTTACTTAGTTCATTGAAAAAACTAACATGAAGTGAGTGACTTCAGTGATTCAATTTAGTAAAAAAAAACTGGCATCTTGTGAGGGACTTCAGTGAATTAATTCAGTGAAAAAGCTAGCATCTTCTGAGGGACTTCAGTGAATTAATTCAGTGAATAAGCTAGCATACTTTTAGTGACTTCATTGAATCAATTCAGTGAATAAGCTAGCATCTTGTGAGAGACTTCAGTGAATTAATTCAGTGAATAAGCTAGCATCTTGTGAGGGACTTCAGTGAATTAATTCAGTAAATAAGCTAGCATACTTTTAGTGACTTCAGTGAATTACTTCAGAGAATCAGTGTCTTGTGACTTCAGTGAATTACTTCTTCCTACGTTGAGCAATAGAGATGCATGAATCTACTGATGATGGATGAACTGATAGCGAAGTTCTCAACTAGAATAGGTTTACTTGACCCGATCCAAAGGCTGAAACTTCTTCTTTTGTTGTTTTGTACAATGTCCTGTTTTAAGCTCATTAACTTGTGCCTTGAAAATTGAAAGGCCCATCAGGAAATAACGTTTTGAACCTCACTCCAGTATGCAAGGTTCTTTCAAAATGTCAAAGGTACCTATCAAAAATTGAACTGTACCATCCTTTGGCTTTGGTTTGGTATCAGAATTTTAAAGGTCGAAGATGTCCCTGCTCATGAAATCTTTCCAAACTGGTGCCATTTATTGGTAGCTTTTATGGAAACTTTTACTTATTCCATGGGTACCATATGTGACAAATCTTCCTCATTCTGCAGGCAGCTTCCCTAAAAGCGAATAATTCCGAGATGAGCCTTTAACAGATGAAACCTTTCCCAATTAGTAAGATACCAAGGTACCTTTTCATTTCATGGTACCTAATTATTTTTGACAGGTACCTTTCCACAAATCTTCCAGATGCTGCAGGTACCTGCCGTAAGAGAGAATGAGTCTATACACAGCACTATACTTCTGTCCCTGATTTCTGAAAAACCTCCTGATGCTGACGCTGCTGCCATCACGACTGGCTCGAGAGTTTTGTACTTATTTCAATGGTTTCCAGCATTTTACCCAATGTCTTTTTAACACGCAGTGCGGTGAGGCGAGCAGCGGGGTTGGGACTCCAGCATTCCACCATCACTTTGGACAAGATCTTCATGTACTGTGGGCAGAACAGAGTTATTGTGTACAATGATAAACATAAATATATTGATTATACACCTGTAAAATCTCAATTGATCAGTAAGAAAGGAGTAATATATAGATCATAAGGACAATCCTGCCAAACGTTTACACATACCTAAAAATTTGGTGTGAGATTTGTGAGATTCAAAACATTATGTAAGTATTATGTACATCAATATCATATTGCACAGATGGTAGCTGAAGTTTTTAAAACTGATAAGAAACTGACAAAGGCCAGGAGCAACTGTGAACTTATAGAGATTTTAAATCCAGTTTTGTTCTAACAAAGTTTAAGTTTAAGGAATTCAGAAATATCGATGACCGAAGTAATTGAAAAAACAATACTACCCCTTCCCCATATTGATTTTTCTTTTCAAGCTGCATTTTCTAATTCAAATACATACATATTCTTTAATTTCATTGACGACATGTTATCCCATATCAATTAATGTTAACACATTTATCATGAAATGTCATCTCCAAATCAGATATAAATATGCATATTAAGCATCGTGTTGCTACTCACAGGTTCTGTCATCCATCTGTTGGGTATGGCTGGTCTGATCTGCTCCACACACACTATCTTCCGCACGTCCTCAAAGCTGGGATCATTGTGAAGACAGTCGTAGTACGGGAGAGCATGCTCCTCAGCAATACCTGGTACATAGAGATACATAGTTCTGTATCAGGTGTATCAGTTAGGTACCCTCTTCTCCAAAACAATTTTAGAATCAGAATCATTTCCATTAACTCCTGACATTTTAGAGATACTGCAGTCAAATTGGTGTATCAGTAGCTACTTCAGAACATTATAGAGGTACAACAGTCATTTTGGTTTATCACCTACTTTAGTACCTACTTGATCATATTTTAAAATCGGAATCAATTTTCAATTAAACTTAAAGACAATTTTCTTTCTGCATTTTTTAAATACAGCAGTAACGTTACTATGTCAAATAAGTACCATGCCATTGTGGAGATGCAGCAGTCATTTTGGTGTATCACTTAAGTACCTTCTTAGCGACATTTTAGAAATATAATCACCATGTTTGTGTTTCATGTTCCCACTACATAAGAGATATAACAGTCATTTTGGTTTATGCCTTTCGGACTTGATCACACTTTTAAATAAGAATCAATTTTCGTTAACTGTAAAGACAATAAACTTTTCTGCATTAACTGGTACAAGGAGATACAACAGGAATGTTTAAGTATCCCTAACGTACAAGACTACCTCCTCCATCTCATCAACAATTTTTTCTTGAATCACTACCAATTTTCATTCACACCCATCAGTGCTAATAGTTTGATGAGCTTATAGTGTGGAGATCATGGGCCTGTTCAGGAGAGTGAATGCTGATGACTCTCGAACATGCAGGTGCTTCTCCCTACTTTGTTCTTGAATACAATACAAGTAACAGATAAAGGTACCTCCCTTGGTATGAGTCTCAATCTTCTGCAGTTTGTATGCTTAGAATCACCCTGAGACAACTTAACAATGTAGAAGGGATTGTTTCTATAACAATCTATAACAACTAAATTTTATTCATTATTCTTTACAGATTAAGTTCCACATGTTTAAAAGATATTAAAACTCAAACTGGTGGACATCTCATTCGCAAAAGAACTGACTGAGAACCAGTCAACTAGACACTTTTAATCTCTAACTAGGATAACACTCGTGTGCCCACTCATTCTGATGATTCATATGTGTTCAATCTATCACTGAACACAAGGCTAACCCAGACTAAAACCCTCTTCTATTAGTTGCCAATCCCATAGCACCATGTTAGAAGTGAAACCCCATATTGATAAGGGCCTGGATGCAGAATTAAAGCATGATAGTTTTCTTCCTGATAAGAACATGCACAGCTTGACATACCTCCAATAATGCACCTGCGCGCCATCTCCCAGAGAACTAGACCAAAGGAGTACATGTCTGACTGCTTGTAGGCGTCGAAGTGCGACTTGTTGATGTGGTCGTCCAGCACTTCTGGGGCCATGTACCGCTTGGTGCCCGACCGTGTGTTGGGTGCAATGTCTACCTCACTAGACTCGCTGAAATACACATGACGATGGAAGAATAACCATGTGTAACTACGGTACATTCATTTCATTAGAAAATTGATGTGTCATATGCTCACTGTCTCAGAAGAACAATGTGTTTCATGATACCGTATTCGACTTAATAACCGCCCACTCCCCTATAAGCGCCCACCCACCACGTTTTTGACTGAACAATATGCGTCCTGATTTAGCGCCCACCTCTCAACATTGCTTACCTTGCATGCTGATTCATTGAAGAAGGTTTTTCAGTCTTGCAATAAGTCTTTTACTCCCACTAAAGTGAAGAATACAGAGTATTTCAAGACCCCCAGCCACCATTGAAATGATAAAAGTTACAAAACCATATTTCAAAGACCTGTGTATCGTAAGAAAACACTTTCAAGACTAAACTTGAGGACAATTTTTATCGTTTTAATTAGCGCCCCCTTTTACCAATTTTTTAAGCGCCCCGGGCGCTTATCACGTC